>VDFB02353493.1:195250892-195393898 GCA_007258455.2 Sequoia sempervirens | reverse complement strand
ATCTTCCTCATTTTGGAAATGAGCTTTGTAATTGCTATATTGAATGAATGCAATCTATGAATGATTCTTTAATGTACTTTCCAGCTTATGTGATGAGTTTAATGATTTTAGATCTATGTTCTTTATATCATGAGTTTAATTTTATATGTTATGGTTAGTTTACTTGTTTAAGTTATGGGATTCAAATGTAAGCATTGTCACGTACCTTAGAGGATGCATGTGTTAAGTGTAGTTCACTTTACTTGTTATTAATTACACCTTTTAAAAAAAAAATAGTTATGCTTCCATTGTGTTTGCGTCATCCTCTAGGGTTACGTGGCGGGGTGTTAGAAAATATCACATACATCTCATGTTGTGTTATATCTAACCAATGTTTTGTATGTAGTTTATTACAATTGGGCCCAATCTTTTGTTTGATAACATCTCTACTATTTGATGAAGGATGGGTACGATCATTTCAAAAAGTTAAGATCAAATTCCTAAGAACATTTTCAACCCTATTAGATCGAGGATCTCTACACATGATCCTTATGTTATTACAGGTATCCCTTCACCTGTAGAAATAGATGGTCTTACAAAAGACCATATGTTTCAAAGTATAGTGAATTATTTGTTTGAGGACCTATTAGAGTCATATGCTTTCAAAGTAGCAACACTTGGGATCCAATTACATGAGGTTGAAGGACATGTGAGTAGAGCTTACCGTTCACGTCCAAGATCCTACTAGGCTATAGGTCCATATATTATGATTATTATTGTTTTGTATATAGTTCATTACTATTGGGCTTAATCTTGTGTTTGATAACATTTCTACTATTTGATAAAGTACATGTACGATTATTATGGTTGTAATGTTCATTATGGTCTCTTATGGTCATTATGGTGTTGCAACTTTTTGAAATGATGGTCGTTATGGTCTCTTGTAAGACCATAATGTTCATTATTATTGTTTTGTATATAGTTCATTACTATTGGGCTCATTTGTTATCTGTGGGTGGAGGGACACACATGATAGCATAAGGACATGGATATGTTATATAATCATGGATATTCTCCATAGGGTCAATATTATAACAATTAACAAATGAGATCCCTCTTTAGGTCCTCCAAGTCCATCCCTTCCTACCTATCTCTCTTCCCTCCCTCTTTCCCCAAATCTAAGTTATTTTTCTCACCTCTAGGTCTATTTCTCTCTATATTCCTATATAGTGAACTTGAATTTTACATCCTATGTACATTTATTAGTTATTATATATGTACATTTTTGTTAGTAATTTGTTATGGAGGCTCTTAAAAATATACTAAGTAGTTAAGTATTCTAAATTCTTATATATATAGCTCATTACTAAGAAGTAAAATTGATCATTGTTGGGCTCCATCAAGTGTATCAAGATTATTGAAATAAGCAATTATTTCCTTTGTAGTTTTATTCATTGACCTTCTAGTAGTATGCCTAGGTTGTTCAACATAAAGATTTAATTTCTTCATATCCATTTCAAGTAATTGATCTAAATTTCTAGAAGAATTTTTTCTCTTCACCTCTTTAGCTAGATTCATATGCTCATTTATGATGGTAGAAGAAAGTGATCTTGACCCCTCTCCAACATTTATTGTTTGCACCTAGGCCTCCTTGCTAACATCAACTATGTGTTTTTCAACCTTATTCAAGCTCTAGTATCTAAATTTGGAATATAGAAATTGAAGTAGAAATTAAGCCAAATTTAGATGTTGGAGAGGGGTTAGGATCACTTCCTTCTACCATCATAGATGAGCATATGAATCTAGCTAAAGAGGTGAAGAGAAAAATTTCTTCTAGAAATTTATATCCTTTACTTGAAGTGTATATGAAGAAATTGAATTTTTATGTTGAACAACCTAGACATACTACTAGAAGGTCAATGAATAAAATTGCAAAGGAAATAATTGTTTATTTCAATAATCTTAATATACTTGATGAAGCCTAATTGTGATCAATTTTACTTCTTAGTAATGAGCTAAAAGAGTCATTACAATCATTGGATGTAGATTTGAGTATGAAAAAGTTATTGTTGAAAATGTTAAAAAAGGTTTGAGTTCCATTGAGGAACAATCTTGATCATCAGATAAGGCCATTTCAAGAAGAGTGATGTTGAAATTTATTTTAAGAAAGAAAATGGTAAAAAAGGACAAATCTCTTCACTTTCAACTGATATTGGTTTAAGTATAAAGACACTAACACAATATGTGAAGAAAAGAAAAGTTTTGGATGATAGTACCACTGAAGGCAATTGAGAAATTATGTGTAGATATCCCTAATGTGATAGAATTGAAGATGTTAGGAACTTGATCTCAACTTTTTGAAACGATCATATCTATCAATCAAATAGTAGAGATGCTATCAAACACAAGATTGAGTCCAATAGTAATGAACCATATACAAAACATTGATTAGATATAACACAATATGAAATATATGTGATGTTTTGGGTTTTGAAGGGTTAAGACCATATTATATGAAGACAAACAAGGTTTTTAAAATTTGTTGTTATTATCATATCAAATTTGGTCTCTACTATTAGGTGTTTTGAAAGATTAAAGAAGAAAGTGATGGTTTTCAAAATGCACCTCTTAAACGAGCAAGTTAGTTCATAGCATCCATTTTATGTGATAAATTAGATGATGATAATGTAACTAGTCAAATAAACTATATAAAAGAACTTTGTGAAACATGTGGAAATTTAGCTAAAATGTCTTTGAGAAATGAAGATATCGACCTGACAAAGTTGGTAAAATGCAAGAGTTAAAAGTATGTAAAGTCTCAAACCAAAATTTGGGAAATAATCAACAAGATTAGATTATGTAGAATAAGAGATACCTATTGGAACATTTATGGAAAATTTCCATAAGTTGATACAACCATACATACATCATGTTTTTTCTCTAAGTGACAAGAACAACAATTTCAAACATTAAAGACATTTTTCCCATCTGGAACAATTTTATCAGTAGACAACTTTGCAAAAAATTACTCTTTTGTACATCAAAAAGAGATTCAATCACAATATTATTTTCTAGAGTAGATCAATATTATGTAGTAACATATCCATATAACCTAATGATTCCAGCATCTGCAGTTACCCATCAGGTGAATCCAGGCCTTGGGATGTATGATTCTCAACATTCATAGAAGGATTAGTAAGTGAATTTTCCTTTGCAACAATCGAATGATCTATAGGTGGATCAGGATGTGTAGTGCTATTAGGGTGATGAGAATGTTGTGAATGACCTATAGCCTGGCTGGATCTTGGATGTGAACAACAAGCTCTACCCACATGTCCTTCGACCTCATGTAATGGAATCCCAAGGTTTGCTATATTGAAAACATATGGCTCTTATAAGTTCTCTGTAATGCCTCGCCATGAAACCCTAGAGGACAACATGCTACAACACAAAAATAAAACTTTTTTTTTTTTTTGAAATGCAATCTAATAAATATTGTAGATGATACAAAAAATCGTATTCTAACCTAAGTCCCTCTAAGGTTCCATGACTACACTATAAGAATCATATTAACCAAACTATCAAAAATATTAAATCATCGCTATCATCTCATTAAACAAGGTTCCTCTAACAATATAAATTCCACTTAATCCATCACATTAAATGATCAACCAACATGAATTAACCATAACATGTTA
Source organism: Sequoia sempervirens (assembly GCA_007258455.2). NCBI lineage: Eukaryota > Viridiplantae > Streptophyta > Pinopsida > Cupressales > Cupressaceae > Sequoia > Sequoia sempervirens. The sequence goes on along the minus strand of VDFB02353493.1, from coordinate 195,390,221 downwards.
TTGATAGATACCATTCAAAATAAATTTCATTAACTCACATAAGCAAAGTACATCACTAACATTGCTCATTACAAGAGAGAGTTCAACATTGAATTACAACATTACATCATTACATCCATGTTTCCTCATGATCAATTGGGGAGATTATACATTAGAGTTACAATACATGATACAACTGAATTATAGTACAATACAAGTACATGTAAGATAGTTCACTTGAACTGGAACAAGTGTAGTAGTCCACATCATCAAGAGTAGTCACTACGAACATGAACAATAGTAAGGGAAACCCAATGGAGTACAAGACACATTCCACCCAACCATGTGGAACCCTAAAGTCCACCCTCGTGCTAAGAGATAGCATTAAGATCCTACAAAAACAAACAAGACGACCACAACAGACATAATACCACAAATTGACATAACAAGGTTATACAGGGGACAACTAATAATGCAACATCTTAAGAACACGAAAGAACATACATTGCTTTCAGAGGACATGACATATCAAAGGGAGAGAAAAAACAAGGGAATACTAGTTTGCAGAAGGAAGAGTGTCATCGCATGGTCCTGACATGGGTTACCCTAATAGTCTCTAACTAGACACCAACCCCCATCTATGGTTACCTCGACAACCTCTCACTAGGCACCGGCCTCATAGGGTGACACATGCGGAACCAATCTTCCTTTCATGAGGACAAGGAAGTTGGTCCTACCAACCAGGCCTTCTCAACCTATCTTTAGCCTAAACGACCACTATAGGCATGAGTGAGACATTCACTTATCTTGATTAATGTGCAAACTACCCAACTCCCTAATTCATTTTAAGTTATCATTGAGTTAAGAAACTCCCACATGGGTTACCCTGGTATCACTATGTGCGCCGACCCCCATTGAGAGCCACTCCCCCTACTAGCAGCTAGGAGACCCAATAAAATCATAGGGAAAGTCCCACTTGCACAAATCACATAACCTCATGAACATACACAAAAAGGTGAGGCATAAGTCATCCTGCACACAAATCCCAATCAAAGCGAAGAATATACCTTGCAAGGCTAATGACCCTCGTAAACTCATTCAATACAAAAATAACCATCTCAAAATGAATAATCATATAATACATCAAATAGAAAACTCCCCCAAGCCTCTAGAAGACTTCCAAATCTATTAACATAAAAGGGACTCCCATCAAAAGACATTCACATCCATCATCCCATCATACACAAAATTCATGCAAAAGACATTAACTCAATAACAATGAATTAAAGAGTCTACAAGTCAATTAATACAAAATATGAGAGGCTATCACTCCAAGGATTCGTCAATTCATTCCATTAACAACTTCCACATTGATCTAAAATAAGTTCATATAGTGAATCCTTTTCATTTACCATTTTCAAGTTCATTACTTAATATAATCTTTCAAATCTATTTATTCATGACCTTTAAATTCTGAAGCATGAACCTACTATTATTAACACCATTACAAAACATTTACAAATATACCTGCACATACATAAATATATACATATGTTTATAACATATACACATAATTTAGTATATTTATATATGTATAGATTATATTTAAATGTTGTTCCCAAACTGTAGATCTTAATACAGTTCCAAATATATTTAATACAACATACATTTATATTAAAACATTGAATACATATATATATTAAAACAACAGACACACACATACCTATATGTATAATTACGTGATCTCCAAACACAATAAACTTGAATGCCAAATTACATGGCACAATGCATGCAGGTAACCTTCGGTTTATCAAAAATTAAATATCAATGAATTCACTTGCTTAATATAATCGACCAGTAACCAGACTGTGGAGATATCCAACTGAATGACTTAGAGAAGATTTAGGCCACACCTATCATTCAATGTTTATTGAATTACATAGAACGATATATATTCATAAGCAATTTCCTACATTTTCCATCCAGCATCAAAGGTAATGGAAATTTACTATCCAATAACAATTGCAAGTATATTCATCATATGACCATCAAAACCAAGAAGAGAAGTATGTGGTTTCAATATGAGGTTTTGAATATAATTAGTATTGCCTATAGTTTACAGTAACCTAGGGGCGGCGTGGTGAGCTTAATGCAACTTAGCCAAGTCAATATCATTCCACTAATGTCTAAATGGATGCATGGGCAACCATTGTTTCCACATAAATTATTCATGGGTCTAAGCCAATGTAGGGACTACACTTGCAAGGCTTTGAAAATATTTTGCAACATTTATAAATCATTCTTCAACCTAATAATGTGCATATTGTACTTTCAACAAGCTCAAGTTTTCAAATACACAACTATGCATGTATGGCGAATCTCATCTTAAAATAAACTAATCGACATGCAATATATTATCCATTCGTTACTCTCATAGGAAAGATTATCCCAAACACAACAGAACAATAATGATAAACTTGCAGGCTTGAGAAAGGAGACGCAAGGCATAGAGTCAACACTGGAATAAAGCCTCCTCACAAAGGTCTCCAAAATAGAAGCAATAAAAGCAGCTTGATGGAAAAGAGAAATGGGTTTTGCTGGACAACACTGGCTGTATGCGACCCCAAGGGAATTATCTCCAACATTCTAATATGCATAATTTCAACAAATAACAGCAACATAAAAACTCACAAGGAAAAAAAATGATGACCAAGTTTGGTGTAAAGTGCGACTAGTAGTAACAATATGATCAAAATTCCTAAAAATAATACAAACAATGAAAGATAGAGGTTTCCACTATAGAATTTGCACAATTGATTTTTTTCCAAGAAAGGTTTAGAAGATTCCCAAACCATGCATTTGCAAAATGGCGCATTTAGAAATTAACAAGAATTTATTTTGCTTCAGCCAGAAGAATAATTCATTATTCGATTTCTAAACAAAATTAAAATTGAGGAACACAGAGGAACTTGAATCAAATCGAATGGTTGAGCTGAAAGCTGATGTAGAGCTCTCTACTTCCAATTTGCAGTTTCAACACACTTCTAATCTCCTCAATCACTGCAAAATCACCAAATCTCCAAATTTCCCCAAAAGAACCAAAAGAAGAGCTTCCAAGAACCAAAACAACTATTCCCAAAAAAGCAAGATTAGTTTTCAGGTATGGATGAAAATCCCCCTTTCTTTTTGCAAAATAACCAATTTATTTTCCACTTCCCCAATCCGTTGCTACATTCCCTTTCTTTAATCTTATTAATTAATTATTTTATTTTCCCACTACTAATTCCACCACTCCTCAAAATGTTTACTAATAAAATATCTTTATTTAATTGCATATACTATATCCAATTTTAAAATACTTAATTTATTAGTTTTAACTTACCCTTTTTAATTATGTCTGCACCACCATTTAATTAGTATATTTATTTTTATCTCTTTCTTAAATCATAATTTTAATTTTATTTTATCAATACCACAAATGTATTAAAACATTAATTTAAATTATCAAAATACCTTTTAACGTTAATAATCTTTATTTTAATATAATAATTACTCAAAGTACAAATTAAACAAATAACTCAATTAAACAGAATACCAAACAGTACCTGACCTCACAACAAAACGGAAGGCACCACAACAACAACATTGACAAACCAACTCAAACTGACCACATAGACAAGGAATGGCAAACAAATACTCATCCTCGTCAAAGATGATGGCTCAACATAGAGGACCAAATGTTATCTCCATTTCAACAATCTCTTTTGGGTTTAAGGCACGCTCAAACCTGACAATTCAGGTGGAGTTGATGCCTCGTACCTACAACCTACAACAAACCACACCATTGAGCATGTACATAGTCAAACTATCAAACACACTGTGAGAGGAAAATCACAGTGTCTTAGGGCACTCACAAGTGAGTGATGTGACACTGTTCCTCTTCAAAAAATACATCAATGCACAATAATCAAATACTAATAACATAATAAGAAATTAGATAATCACATAATAATCATAGCAATGATACCCACATAATCAATTAAATCGTAAACTAGTCATGACATATACATAAACATCAGTGATAAAAGCAGCATCAACTATTATCATAGCAATGAATCCATCATCGAGCAATGTATCATAATGTCTAAATACAAACAAGTGGTTGTCAATAACATAAAAAAAATTGAGGGGCACTACATCCAACAAATAGCTCACTATACTTTGTAGCATACGGTCTCTTGTAAGAGCATCTATTTCTATGGGTGAAGGGACACTTGTGATAGCATAAGGATCAATAGTATGATCTGATGGTCTGAATTGTCTAGGATGACTCATCAAATATTAGCCCACATGATTAAAAGATATCTTAGATTTTGCAACTATTATATCAACAACACTTTCAATTGCTTCCCTTTGGTCTGCAATAGGCATTAGGGTTGGAGAGATAGTAGGAAACTTCTCCCCAACCAAGACACAATAAGCTAGAGCCTATCAATCTACTCGATGATAAGGGTCACTATCAACAATCTTACCATGGCTCTGACCAAAATATGTTGGTAGGTCCAAGTAGTTGACATTGAGGCCCAAATGAACCTCAATGTACAACTAGTGTGCAAAATATAAAGAAATGTAGGTATATCAAAGGAGACATCTGAGCATTGACACATCTAGTCACCTAATATGCACTGACATGAGATCTACCATTGTAATGTGTACATTCTGATTTGAAGGTTTCTTTTGGGATCTATCAACTCTAAGCCCCAAAATAAACCACCAAATTTAAATGTTTTCCATATTACATTGGTAGATCTCAAGTCAGCGCATATCAGGTGACTATATGTGTCTATGCTTAGATGACCCCTCTGATATAATCATGTTTTCTTGTAACACATGATCATTATCCAAATAAATGATCAAATTTCTTTATATTTTGCACACCAGTTGTGCGTTGAGGTTTATTTGGACCCCATTGTCAACTATTTGGACCTACCAACATATTTTGGTCAAGGGTGTGGTAGGGTTGTTGATAGGGACCCTTATCATCAACCAGATCAATAGGCTCTAGCTTATCAGGCCTTGGTTGGGGAGAGGTTGCTTGCTATCTCCCAACCCTAGTGCATATTGTAGACCAGGCTGAAAGGGAAGCAATTAACAATGTTGTTGATATAGCAATTGCAACATCTAGCATATCTTCTGATCATGTGGGTAGATATTTGATGAGTTATCTTGGACGATCTAGACCGTTGGATCATGTTATTGATCCTTATGCTATTGTGAGTGTCCCTTCACTCGTAGACATAGATGGTCTTATTGGAGACCATATGCTTTAGAAGTATAATGAGTTGTTTGTCAGAGGACCTGTTGGAGTCATATGCTTTCATTGCAGTAAAGCTTGGGATCCCATTACATGAGGTCAGAGGACATGTGGGTGGAGCTTCTTGTTCACATCTAGGATCCAACTAGGCTACAGGCCTTCATAACATTTTCATAACCTCGATAGAGTTGCACACCTTGATCCACTTATAGATTATTCGACTATTGCAAAGGTAGATACTGTAGCGCCCCTCCATATCGATCATTCTAGAAATTTGTGTAAGTATTTATTCATTATTTCGTGATTCAATGTGTTTCGTTTTATTTCGATGAATAGTTAATTTGCTTGATAATTAGATAAATACCATTAGATGTATGTGTTGTTTAATTGATACTCATTTATATAGGAATATATATAAATATAATTGTTTATCAATATATTGTTGTACTCTAACCTATTACTTGATAATAGTATTCTGTTTAACAAATATATAAATATATATACATATGATTAAGTTTTTTAAAATAAAATTTCAAATGTAAAAGTAAATAGTATATATATTTAATTTTTGTAATTCTCTACATAAATCTATTTCTTAGAAGTTAATAAAGGGTTAATAAAAGATAAATATGTTATTATCTATTTGTTTAGTTAGTAATCAATTAAATAAAAGACAAGTAAGAATATATATATATATATATATAATAAAGCTTATAAATGTATCTTATAGAACTACACCTGCGCTTGCATGTGCCCTCCACCTTGCTTCAAGGCACTCCTTCCAAGTGCCACATGCCTTGTCTTTGCATCCTCATTCTGCATGCTTTTCTTTGAAGGGAAGCTGCGCATATGGGAAAAGGGGATTTTAGGAAAAACATTTTTTTTTGGGGGGGGGGACTTCTTGTCTATGCGTCCACAGGTTGCAGTCAACGTACCTTGTAAATGTTTCCACGTTTTGCATACATTTTGCTTGCAGAGCGCTTCACTAATTTAGAGACTTGTGAACTTCCTTGAAGAGTCCATTCAAGAATGCCACGCAACCAAGTAGGTTTCTTTTGCAACTTATCTTCTAAAAAACAAATGCAATACATTTGTAATTGGTGGTAATGATTGCATAATTTTGTAATTTTCACATATGCTTTGCATTGATCAATGGCTGGATTTGAATTCAAATGCATTGTGATCGACATCTAGGAATGTTTAGTGTACTAAAACCGCGTATGCTTTCAGAATGTCTTAATGTTTTCTCCCGTCCTTCCATGGTTATCCCTGTTGATGTACATGTTGGTCGTTCCTTCATTATTCCTGGTATCCGATTCAGTGCACATTCGTTTAGAGCGGGCCTGTCTTACGGATTGTATCATTTAGCATAAGTCTTCACAAGAATATCGTATCCAATGGTCATGGTTCACATCTCTCAAACAATTTCTTCTCTTCCGCAGCTCAAGTAAAAGTCTTGAATTTAAAATGTTTTGCTGCCCTCAGCCGCCAAGTCAAGCCTCTAATCTTGTTTGCGTATTCTGTGTTGGTGGGTGTGAATCAATTTTCCCACTCAACTGGCATGTAGGTCAGCCCTGCACTCCTAATGATCAACTATATATGTATTGCAATAAGTGTTATTGTCGTGTGAAGTATGTGCAACCCTCATCCACTAAACTTGTCTGACTGCGCGCACCTTGAACACAAGCAAAGCTTACAGCGTTAGGATGTGTATCAGAGTGCTTCATTAATTCAAAAATTTTGAGAGCTTCCTTGTAAAATCCATTTTGTGCACATTCTGCAATCGTTGCATTTCATGAGATGATCTCTTTGAGGCATCATGTGAAACAGTTCACACGCCTTGTCTATGCGCCACAGTTTGTATACATGTCTTCCAACGTAGTTGCAACTATAGCATCTACGAAAATTTTCTTCCCTCGTTGTGCATGGAGGATGTCCATATCCCGTTCTAAAGCTCCCTTGATTGGCGCGACAGGAGGATGCTAACTCTAGATGTAGAGTTGGTTTTACACCTACCAATTGCATTTGCTTGAAATTTTCTAAAGCCCTCTTAGCAATCCATATCGTGCATATCCTGTGAATCATCGCCGACCCTAAGCTCACATTTCTTTGCGGCTTTCTGCCAAACAACTCACCTGTCTTATCTTTGATTCCTCATTCTGCAGGATTTGGCCTCACAATTGTCGATTGCATTTTCTTGAAGATTTCTTTAGCCTAATTAATATATCCATTTTGTCCATATCCTGTAATCGTTTCAATCCATGAGATTTCATTTCTTGGAGGCATTCTATCAAACAGTTCACGTGCCCTGTTTATGATTTTGCATTTTGTATACGTGTCGGCCAGGGTGCTTGCAACTTCAACATCTGACAAATTCCTCTATCTGTTATGCTTTGAGTGATGCCCATACCATGTCCCTAAGCTCCTATTTTGGGTTAGGCGGGGAGGATGCTGGGAAAGGTTGTTGAATTTGGTGTTGCACCTGCCATGTACATTTGCTGAAAGTCTCTAAAGTTGTTTTTGACAGAATCAAGTTAGGGCATTACAAAAGTTATCACCACTCAATGATTTTCCATTCGTTTCTCTTTATTATGCACTTTATTTTAATTTTCTGTGTTGCATACTATCTCTTTACAATAACAAAGAATTTCTATTTACTATGTTTCCTCTTAATATCTTATGGAATGTGTACCAATAAATCTCATATATGTGTGTACTAAGGCGAAGGTCAATATTAAGTGTAAATATAAATATTTCAGTAACATTGATGATGACATTGACAAGGATATTAAGGAGAAATATTAATATTAATAATAAATAATAACTTTAAAATCAAATATCAATAATAAGTAAAGAATATATACATATGCACTTTATGTTGGGTTATTGAGGATAATGTTAGAAAATGTGATAATATTATAAATATTAGTATTGTAAGTAATAGTAATTGCAAATATATATAGAAAGAGAGGATTCATATAAGTACAGTTATTTCACAATACTCTTATACTAAATGATGTGTTTTGGTATATGTAGTTATAATCAGAGATTAGTTTATATTTGACATATCATTATCAAATAGATGTATGTTTATATTTTATGACCTAGAAGAATAAGAATATGGTTTGAATAAGAATTCTAATTGGATTGTAAGATTATTAAGTGATTTTGATGATCTTTTAAATATTGTTTCCTTTACAAACATTTAAATAATGATTTGTTAATATATAAGTGGATTTTAATATGTATAAATTGATTATGAGTTGTGATTACTATACGATTCAATGTCGTATATATATTATGGGTCTTAGTAATAGGATACTTTTACCTAGGTAAATTAAGAAATTATATAGATGGAGAAGTGAGGAGAATAAATATGGAAAATCATTAGTTTATTTATATTTCGATAATTGGAGGGGTTTGATTAAATATATTGAATTAGATTTTCTAAGAATGTTGGGTTCCTTTATAATTATTTTAATGGATGAATTAATTGTGAATTAATGTGAGTTGCCTTTTTCGTAAAGCTAGTGGTTAGTAATGAGTTTTTAATGTCTCCCAGGGACGCTCTATTGAAGTTATCTTTTTTAAAGTGTTTGGATTATGTGAGCAAGTCGTTGAGTAATCTTAATGGTGGAGACAATGTCCTTCATGAGTATTTCATGATCGTTTTGCTCAGTTGTTTGTGTTGAATTAGTGGGTTTTAATGTTGAGTTGTCAGTTGGTTGACTTTCTTATTTTTATGGCGGTTGAGTTGGTATTGAGTTCATTTATTGTTATTTCTTACATTTGGAGTGAGGTTGTTGGTGTCAAATGGTTATTGAGAAGGGTTTGATTCTTGCGATTGACTTTGTATTGAATTGATTATGTGAGGGTTGCTTGAATTGAAAACCTTGTTGATTGGGTATTGTTTCAATGTTTGGAACTTTATGTTTGATTTTAGTTATTATGGTGGCTCTTGATTTATATTTGATTCTGATTATTACCTTTTATGGAAGGAGCATGTTTGTGCCCAAAAAGGTTATTGAGAAGATTTTGATCTTTGCAATTAATTATGTAATGAGTTGATTTTGTTAGCTTTGAGTGAGTTTGAAGATCTCATCATGTTATTGCCACACTTACTCTACAATCGTCGTTGTGTGATTGTGGATTTTATATAGTCATTTTGTGGGCCCTAATGTGAGTCTTTCTCTGGTGCTAATTTTGAATTGAGAGGACTTAAGGCAATGACTTTCTTGTAGTCATGTTTTGAGATGGTTGGGAACCTGACATGTTTGAACTACCTTCAATAGAAGTTTGCGGATTTTTGGTGTTTGAGGCTTTCAGAGGCAATGGAGAAACTTGAATTATATTGATTTTCCATGATTGGACCTTTGTGATTCATTGATCTTATTTTTTGATTTTGAGTTCTTGTGGGTGTTACCTTATACCATGGTGTTGACTTTTGATATGGATTTTTGGGTGAGAAGGTTCATGCCTCACATACGTACTTGGTTCTCATGATTTTAGTGCTTTGTGTGATTTGGTACACTCCTTGATGTATTGAGGTTTGTTTTCGATGTTTTAGGGAGAGTGGCTCTTCATGGGGGTCCAACACACAAAGGAGCTGTCAGGGTAACCCATGGAAGAGTTGTTTAATAAGTGATAATCTAATAAAATTAACTAGTGGGATTGAGGTAGGTTCACATTGATAAAATAAGTAAGAAGCCTCACCCATGCCATTAGTGCTTTCACATACTAAGGATGGGTTAAGAAGGCCATGGTCGACAAGATAACTACCTTGTTCTTACGAAAGGTAAGTGGTTCTGCATGAGTCACCCTATGGAGTGGTATTTTGAGATAGGTAGTCAGGATAACCATAGATGGAAAAGACACCTTGTGATAGGTTGTCTGGATAATCCATGTAAGGCCATGTGATGACACTCTTCCTATAGTATCCCTTGTATTTCCTTTGTGTACCTCTGGAAGCTGTCATTTTGCAGGTAGTCATTTTGATGTTGTTGAATTATTTATGTTTATTGTTGGATGAGTTTTGTTGTTCTTCTGCTTGATTGTTCTGTTATCTTGCAAGTAGCCATTTTGATGTTGATGATTATGTTTCTAGTTACTTTTGTGTTGTTGAGTCTTGATGCTCTTCCGCTTGATTGTTTTGTCATCTTGCAAGTGGGCTTTTGATATACTTGTTAATTATGTTTCTAGTTACTTTGTGTTGATGAGTCTTGTTGCTCTTCCACTTGACTATTCATTCATCACCTTGCAAGTAGCCATTTTGATGTTGTTGTTATTCATGTGTTCCTTGTTACTCATGTTGGGTTGAGTCTTGTAGCCTTTTCGCTTAACTATTCTTGGTCGTGGGTCTTTCTTGTCATCTCCTAGCACGGGGGGTGGGTCTTCGGGTCCACGTGGTCGGGTGGAATGTACTATGCACCCCATTGGATCCACTATCTGATTTCGTGTCGATGTAGTTAATCCTGAACTTCACCTCAGTGGCAGCTATACCATGTTTATTCATGTATCATCCTTGTATTTGATGTATCTTTTCCTCTTTGTGATGGGATGTATATGTACTCCTAAAGTGATGTAATGAACTCCTGAAGTGATGTAATGAACTCCTGAAATGGATGTAATCTATTATTTTACCTTTGTAGCCCTTATGTGAATAATGTTTCGTGGTAGCCGTTATTTGATGTGTTGTATCTGTAGAAATATACTCCACAATTGTTATATTGAACTATGAATTGAAGTCTAATAAAATTTTGTATGTATCTTCTTCATCTCTTTGATCATGGATGGTTGTATATTATCTTTATGTAATCTTGGTTTGTTCGATATTGTATGGTATGAGTTTAGTTTTTGTAATGTTGTCACGTGTACCATAGAGGACTGATATTGTAATTGTATAATTGTATTATATGTAATGTATATTCATGTTTCATCTTATGTAATGTTATAATTTCAAAAAAAAAATTGTGCGGTAATTTGTTAGTTTAGTTGTCTTTTGGGGTTCGCACGACATGGCGTTACAGATACACCCAATGATTCTTCTGCGAGTGTTGAACATCGTACATCCTAGGACCTGGATTCACTTGAGGAGTAGTTGTAGATGATGGGATCATTAGATTATATGGATATGTTGTTATATAATAGTGATCTGTTCTAAAAAATAATATTTGTGATTAAATCTCTTTTGATGCACAAAAGAGTAATTTTTTGCTATACAAAAGAGTAATTTTTTGCTGTACATAAGAGTAATTTTTTGCAAAGTTGACTACTGATAAAATTGTTCCAAGTGGGTAAATATCTCTTAATGTTTGAAATTGTTGTGTTTGCCACTTATAAAAAAAAAGTATGATGTATATATGGGTGTATTAATTTACGAATTTTTTTCATAAATGTTCCAATAGGTATCTCCTCTTTTACATAATCTAACCTAGTCGATTCTTTCCCAATTTTGGTTTGAAACTTTATGTACTTGTAACTTTTGCAATTTACCAACTTCGTCGGGTCAATATTTTCATTTCTTAAAGGCATTTTATCCAAATTTTCACATGTTTCACAAAGTCTTTTTATGTAGTTTACTTGAGTGGTTGTATTATCATCGCATGTTTTATCACATAAGACGGATACTACTAGCACTTGCACCAGAAGGGGTGCAAGGGTCACGCCGATAGAAAAATATGTGTAAGTTAATATGTTAGAAAGTGAAACTTTTTTCCGTAGGTTTACTTTTATTTTGTAGATTACATTTATAATGACAAGAAACATATGTTTGAAGGTGCTATTTGAAATATGCTTGTATACATATTTTTTATAATCAGTTCAAGGAATGCTCTATAACAACTTTAATTTGGTATGGAATAGGAAATTAATGAGACACACATAACAAACGAGGTTGACTACTTGTTTGACCATCTTCGATAGAAGGATTCCTATTTTGAAAGGATGTTTTGAGCAAGATTAGGTGGCAAAGGTTTGATAGGAATCACCACCTTCCCAATGAATCTTTTCATGTAGTATAAACTTTCCTTCCATTTCTAAGAATAATATAATTATAATAAGTGAACATCATCTGATTTCTATCACTTCAAAATTGTGTTCTATCTATCTACATTGCTCCCATATCAGCATGATCTGATTTCTATCACTTCAATAAATGATGTGAAAAAAAAAATCAGTGGATTGTGGATAGGCACGAAGCCTCCACAAAGGTCGTGCCCTTTAATGGGGGCAGCTCTGAGGGGCGCAGCCTACTACAAGCTACCACCGCCCCAAATAGGGAGTTTACTCCTCTTCAATCTGCTAAAAGAAACAAAAACTTAAACATTAAAATTTGAACCAAAAAAATGCAACGCTTATTTTGGATGCCCTACACATTGTCTTCTAGTTTTAAGCTGCCTGCAACACATTTTCATTGAAACACCGCCATTTTTTTTTTCTACCACTCATTTTCCTTGTATTTTTGCAAATGAACATGCAAAGAGTTAATAGGGTTGGAGTATGAAATGATTTAAGGCAAAATAGAGAAAAGAAAAAGTCTTAACAAAATAAAATCCCCGTGAACCCCAGGCCGCCATTAACCTGTCAAGCCAAGCAAACAGAGAGAAATAAGGTTGAAAAAGAATACGCCAGCATAAAAGGAGAAGGAAACATAAGGTGAAAGAACACACTTAATGCCTCTACTGCAGTTGCCATAGCCGCCACTCACCTCACTTTTCCTAAAAAACAATATGCATCTGTGTGAATGCTTTAAAAGAAAAGAGAACAAATAAACCATCAGCAACATACAAATTCCAAAATTAAAACTCACCGAGACCATGGCAAGTGACTTACCTCAAGATTCTGCACAAAGTGTGTTGTTTCTCAATGATGCCAATGAGAATAAATGGGTAGTTCACAGGAAAAGTTGAAGAAGCCCTACCAAGCCCGACCACAAAATAATCACTGCTTCAATCTATCTATAAAATGTAAAAATCAGGGTTTTAGGCTTCACGAAAATGCGATTCGAATCAGAGAGCTGCATATTAAATGCGAGTCAGAAATCTGATTTGATTCGGCATATTAATATGCGAGTTGGAAAATCCAATTTGATTCATCCGTAAAGTAAATGCAAGGTCTGACGAAGGAACAGTAAACAACCACCAGGGACTTGTTTCACGTCTAGTTGTTTCGGCATGAGGCAGGTATCCGCCTAAACTTCAAACAATATATTAGCTATCGGCTAATAAAACTAGCAATCGCACCTGTGGGGTGCAATGGGTACACCGAAGACAGTATAGTGAATTGTGTTTTAATTTGGTTTATTTAAAAGTGGAAAAACTGATTTAGAGTCGTAAAGTAGAAATAAGTCTAGAGAGATAGTAAAACTTAAACCCACTGAATAATATGTTGTAATTCAATTGAAAAAAGTGAGTGAACCGTGTTTCTTGAATTCCCAATGTATTGTACACTACCGATTGCATTTAATTGAAAGTTTTTGAAGCCTTTTTAACAAATGCCTTTTGTGTATAGCTTGCAATGATGGCATTCCATGAGATCACAAAATTTAAAGTCATAGATTTTGCACTATCCTCGTCTGAAGGTTAAAAAGGGACATAATCAATCAGAATCAGTAAATCTTTTCCTGTAAACAACTAAATCCTCTCTTAAAAGCTTAAAACAAAACATCCATACATAAAATATAAATATTATTCTAAACTATATCATTTTGGCAGAAGCATGAGCATCAAGAAAGCATGCAATCTGAAAACATCTAAGTCTACTGGTTTAAGATTGATTTTAATACCACCACAACACAATCATTTATATGAAAGAAGTTCTTGTCTATAGATCGAAACCAGAAATATTCCCCTTGTGTCGATTTACACAATGAAACAAAAACAAAAAACCCATGGCTCTAAAACCTAATCTTTTGTCATCAATTTGATAGAAGCATAATTATCAAGAAAGCATTTAATCAGAATACATCTAAGTATCCTGCTTTGAACATTGGTTTACATGCCAGCACCATTTATTTAGGTGAACATGAAAAGCAAGTAAAATATCAATATAGTTTTCAGATCTTTAGAGAACAATCTAATATACTCATATAACAATCTCAGAAAAAATGTCTCAACCCTATGAAATCCATAGCAAAAACATAGAACAACACGAAATGGTTTAATTAGACAAGTATAACTTGCAATATGACTTACCCCAAAGCCATAAAAAAATGAATTCGCCCTATATTAGTATCCCAAACATTGTACAGTTTACCCAACAAAAAATAACCATAATCAACTCAAGTAAAAAATTCAAAATCTCTAAATCTCATAAAACCAATGGGTAGAAGTCAGATTTACAAAATTTTCCTGTCTTAAGACAAAGGATACATATGCAGCAATATGAGTAGACTTCAAAATGAAAAAATATTGAAAAGGTTTTAAAGAGTTGCATAATATTTACCTTATCATGCAAGTCCCCTACAAATTTTGAGCTCTTCAATAGTAGAAACATTATTTATTTTCGTGGACACCAGTTTTGTTTGGTAGATTGTAACAAACAGAAGTGGCAACAATTTATAAAATCTTTTAATAAATTAGTTTCACAATTTATAAAATTTGTTAATTTGATAGGTAACAACAGAAGTGTTTAGAAAGAAATACAACACAACACAGAATGATCCGGGAAGTGGCTTACAGCAAGATTTAGGAGAAAATGTGTCCTCTTGGCAACGATGCAGAAAAGATAAAATGGGCAGAGGTTGCTTAAAAGTGAGATAAACCAATACCAATCTCCTTAGAGCTCTTGTTTCAATCTATTCACAGTAAACAAAAAGTAGATCTAAGTATATCGGAATTGACAGCTTTTGCTGAAACAAAAACGGAAAATTTGAAACCACCAAATAAACATAAAATTCATTGCACACTTAAAATTAAAAAATATGTATGTGAAGAAGCAAATAGGGATCTAATACTATGCACAACAAATTGAAAACTACCAAATAAGCATTAAATTCACTTAACAGTTCTAAAAATTTGTACGTGAAGAAGCAAATAGGGATCTAACACTATGTATTACAATAATATCACAATTGAAAACAACCACAAATATATAACATATAAGATTCACCCATCGATAGCAACTGGCAGGGAGGCTGGAAGGAATTTGAGCGGCTAGATGTAGGGGAATTTGATGGGATTTCACCAGATCTTAAGCAAGGAGAGTGAGCTAATTCGCTTACACTAATCAGTTATTTAATTTATCTGTTGTTTCAATATTGCAGAGGTGAAACTATGTGCTAAGCAGAGAGGGATAGTTTATGTATTTTCTCTTTGTTCTTTTTTTTATTTTCTATTACAAGCTCCAGATGGCTGCTGGGTTGCAACCTTGGCAGAGATCATGGATCCTTTGTTGGGTCACAGCCATTACAGGGAGAAAGTTGCACCCCTTGGTGAATGGGTTTTTTGTCCCTGCCATGAAATAAATGGGAAAATGCATGGTATTCTTGGCACAATTTTTAGAATTTTCATGTTCAGAGAAGAATTGTTATGTAAAAACCTCTTCTTTGCTTTCTGTCTGGATTATTTTTGTCACAAACTCTTGTCAAATCGATACTTTTCACAGAAATTTCAGAGGTTAGCTTTTGTTGCACTGAAAAAATGGTCCCATGGAGCATTTGGAGGCTTTTCAAAGATATTTCATTGCAGGTCCTTTTGATGTGGGATGGGCCTATTACTCTGTCATCCTGGGGAAATGGCATATGAATTGACAAATAATATCCATGGGCTACAGGATAACATTGAAATCCTCGTTAGTGTTAATTCAAAGTGAGGGGAGAGGAAGGATGCTTAACCCTAGGAACCACGGAATTTGCACCTCAAAGCCTGCTTTGGGAGTAACAGACCTTTCCATATGAAAAGTCTATAAAACAAAATATGTGACTAAACTCAAGAATCTCTAAATTCGTAAAGGTTATATATAAAATTCATACACAAAGTCTGCAGAACAACAAGTGGACTCCATGCAAAGCACAAGATAGAGAAGCCGACAACACATAAACAGTGTATCACAAATGAAAGAGATTGAGTGGGTGAAAGCTTAAACACAGAGAGCAAAGTTGAACAGTGCTCAGTTAGCAACATACATGATGAGAATGAAGGCATACAAGACCGTAGGAGTCCATTCCCCAAGGTTCCAAACATTCACACCAGTGTGACGAGCTGATATACTCTGATAAACAGCATTCACAAACTTCTCCAGCGGTGAAAGCCCATTAACCACTTCATCGTTCCACATCAAGCCTAGCATCAGAGAAACCAACAAAGTAATGCACCCAACCGTCACCATTACCAACCAGATAGTCTGCTTCTTTGGATACAATGAGCCACAGAACCTTCCTGGGTTTCTAAGTAGGGCGTTACAAATTTCTCCTTTCTTTTCTTCCTTACTCCATTTCCTCGCCACCCAGACCACCGCCCTCAAGGCCACAGGAAACATTGTGTTCCCCAATAGCATTTTCCCAACAAAAATAATCAGTAGTACCAAATCCTTAATAAAGGGTGTCATATTAGCATTGATAGGAGCATACCCTGCATTTGAAAAATGTGAGATGGTCATGAAAACTGTGAAGAAAGCAACATTCCCACCAAAATGCTTCACATGGGCTCTCACAGGTTGTTTAGCAGCGAAATAAATAGTTGCTAAAACACCTCCTATAAACTGAACTCCCACCCAGTATTACCCAAACACCACCTCCTCATAAACTCTGTCCAGAACCCCTTCCCTTATTGTTAGCTCTTCCAATTTCCATGAAATTTCCTTGCCCGTGTAGACTGCAGGGGCCTCGCTCTGGAACAGAGCACCCACCCCATTTTTCCATGTATTATTCTTGTGACCAAGCCTGATAGATGTCAACACATCTCCATCTGATCTGTAGGGCCTGTACAGAGTCAGCTTGGTTTTCCCAAGGACAAAATCACCAAACTCCTCTGTTTTATCACTTTGTGGTCGAACTTTGTCTGTAGATGTCTGTGGATGAATCTTCTGAGACCGAAATGACCCGCCATCAGATACCACAGTGTGCCCACCAAATGAAATGGGTACTCCTTAATTCTCTTGTATAACATCTCCACTCACAACCCCAACAATAGGGTCTGGAAATTTGAGAATTGTGTCCTGATCTTTTGTGAATGGCATTGA
The DNA here is from genome assembly GCA_007258455.2 of Sequoia sempervirens. Classification (NCBI taxonomy): domain Eukaryota; kingdom Viridiplantae; phylum Streptophyta; class Pinopsida; order Cupressales; family Cupressaceae; genus Sequoia; species Sequoia sempervirens. The sequence continues at coordinate 195,372,751 of VDFB02353493.1, read as the reverse complement.
GCAGAAATAAAACACAATAGAAAATGATCCGTCGGCGTACTGATTCAAAAGAAAAAAATACCCGAAACCACATTGGCAAGTGACTTACCTCAAGATTCTACACAAATTGTGTCATGCTGTCAACGAGGCCGATGAGGAAAAGTGGGCAGATTTTGCAGGAAACCCTACCAAAGCAAAAATCGCATAAAAGTGAGACAAACGAAAGCGAAAGGTCAACACCAGCGAGGAAGAGATTGTAGGAGCCAGGAAAGCTGCAAGAAGGGGCAGAAAAATGGCCGGAAAAATGGCGAAAATTGATGAACCGCTGCAATTCGTTTTATCGTAGTTCATCGCTTGTCCGACAATCTGTAGCGTTCGACGTGAAAAAGGGTTGTGAAAGCTCAGCGTGGGGACACCTTCGGCGTAATAAAAGGACGAAAATACACACGACTATGCTCAACGGCTGCGATGATTACAATAGTCTCCAGGATGACCTCAACCGTAGGGCGTAAAAATCAGTTTCGCTCATTTTTTTCAACGCGAGATGCAAGGAAATCCGATATGATTCGGATCAGATATATACCGTTCACAGTATTCCGCCATGGGATTGACGGCAAACCACGGTTGTTTTATGGCGTGAGACTTGTTTCAGGCCAAAAGCCCATGCATAATATAGCCTATCGGCTAATAAACTAAATTGCCCATTTAGGTGTAAAATCATCACTTTTTTATCTAATTTTTTGAAATGTCTGATGGTAGAGATTAAATTCAATATCATAATGACAATAACAAATTTCAAAAACCTTGTTTTTGTTCACATAATATGGCATTAACCTTTCAAACATTATTTCCTCAATCTTTATTTGAGGATTTGAATTACAAAACATCACATGCATCTCATGTTGTGTTATTTCTAACCAATATTTTGTATGTAGTCCATTACTATCAAGCTCAATCCCATGTTTGATAACATCTCTTCTATTTTATGGATGTATATGATCATTCCAAAAAGTTGAGATCAAGTTTCTAACATCTTCAAACCTATCAGATTGAGGAGCTCTACACATAATTTCCCAATTTCTTTCTAAAGTACTATCATCCAAAACTTTTCTCCCTTTCACATATCGTGTTAGTGTCTTTTTACTAAAACCAATCTTAATTGAAAGTGAAGAGATTTGTCTTTTTCTGGTTTTTTTTTCACTTAAAATAAATATCAACATCACTCTTCTTGAAATGGCCTTATGTGATGATCGAGATTGTTTTCCAATGGAACCCAAATTTTTTTAACATTTTCAACAATATCTTTGTCTAGGTGCAAACCTTTCATTTTTCATACTTGAATCTACACCAGCGATTGTAATGACTCTTTTAGCTCATTACTAAGAAGTACAATTGATAACAGTTGGGCTTGATCAAATGTATCAAGATTATTGAAATGAACAATTATTTTCTTTGCAGTTTTATTCATTGATCTCCTAGTAGTATGTTTAGTTTGTTCAACATAAAATTTCAGTTTCTCCATATCCATTTCAAGTAAATGTTCTAATTTCTAGAAGAAATTTTTTTCTTCACCTCTTTAGCTATAATCATATGCTCATTTATAATGGTAGAAGGAAGTGATCCTTCACCCTATCCAACGTCCATTGCTTGCACTTAGGCCTCCTCCCTAACATAAACTATGTGTTTTTCAACTTTGTTTTCTCCAGTATCTAAATTTGGCTTTACTTCTACTTCAGTTTCTGTATATTGAGCCCATACACATAAAAGTCATATATATATATAGAAGAGAAGAATTTAAAATATTTAACTACTTTTTAGTATATTTTTAAGAGCCTCCATAACAAATTACTAAAAATAATGTACATACATAATAACGAATAATTGTACATAGGATGTAATATTGAAGTTCATTGTATAGGAATATAGAGAGGGATAGACCTAGAGGTGAGAAAATAACTTAGATCTAGGGAAGGAGGTGTAATGCCCAAAAATTTCACTCAAAATATAGTTAAGGACAAAACACAACTATCAAATTTCAATCCTAAACACTTGCATGACACTCAAAAGGCTGCTTCTTATCCATGCATTTCATGGAAACATAACACTTCACCAATCAATTTAGAAGAAGTTGGTCAGGATGACAGTTGTTGTGACCTTCATAGTTAGAAGACACCATCAAGTCATAGATTATTCCAATACAATCTATTAGTATTAACACAAAGTAATGAAAAAAGATAAAACTCTAGGGGGGCAGACCTAATTCCTCGGGGGCTCATCTTTGATGGTCTTGCCTACGTATATACTTCACAGAGGAACCGTAGTTCGACACTTTGAACTTTCACATGACTCGGGTTGGTCAATAACGATATCAACATATAGGTTCAACTCACCACTAATTTCAAAATAGTTTAGTACATGCATAACATGGACAACAACAAATAATTAAAAAGGGTTTCATCGTTCTATAAAATGTAATGATTAACTAGAACATTATAACACTACACAAGATCTTTTAACAAAATATGATAGCCAAGTATTGTCAAGGATGAAGACAAACATATCATAACTTAATTAACTGATTTTAGTTGCAATTATGGTTTATACCCAAACATTATAAAGGTCTCAATATAACATTAATAAGTTTAGGAGGTGCTAGGTTAATAAAACAATACACATATTTAACCTATCAAGACAATTCTATTGTCATACATTTTTGGTTGGCTCAAGAACATAGCTAAGGTGGAAACATAATTCTAGATGGACACAATCGTTTGGAAGACACAACTAAATATATATTAATATAAGTATTATCCAAAAAATGATATTAATACCAATATTACCCAAAAATAATATTAATATTAATACTATCCATTATTACACCTGTCAATTATGTATTTTTATTATCAATTAATCTTAATCTTAACATTGAAAATATTAAATTAAATATATGTTTATATAAATATGGATAAGAATATAAATATAAATTAAATTGAATATATATATATACCCTTCCCTTTCATTTAAAATACTAACTAATAAAAATGCTTTTAGATCTAATTAATCCCCTCTCTATTTACTTATTTCTTTATTCGATGGCCTATCCTTTTATATATAATTTAACATATTTAAGAAAAAGAAAAAACTTCCACAATTTTTTTTGTTTTATCTTCATTTCTTTATGTAAAGAGTTTTGAAACTTATAAAGTTTCTATATAAGAGGGCATGCTAATTTTACGGGAGACTTTTGTGTTTAAATAATAGACTTTAGATTATGGCTAGTCTTGCAATTTTGACCATAATCACCGGATTACTTATATTCAAGCCGTAAAAAATGACATTTCAATTGGAGATTTACAGTAATATATGTTGCTGGAAAAAAAATAGTTAACTATATATTGCCATGTAAATGTTATTATTTTAGTTGCTTTCCTTAATTTTGTATATTCGAAAGAATTGATATGTGCAACATGTTTTGTAATAAATTTTTGCTACACCCATGTCAAGAAATATGTTTTTTTTCTAAAAAATCACGGAACACTGAGTGGGGCGGAGGGGGACGGGGTGAATCAGTGTTCAACTTTAAACTTTAAATTACAAATCAGATCTGGAATCATTCACATCACATAAGCATAAATAAGCATGCAACCATAAAAGAAAAGTACACATAACACCAATATTTTTGCATGGAAACCCTATTAGGGGAAAAACCATGGTGGAGGTTAATCCACAATTTATACCCTATTAAAAGTATAAGAAAAAAGTGGGAATGCACTTGCATTTAGGCACATTGCCTAGAGCTCACTGCTCAAAATAAAAGAAGGCTCACTGCCTTACAAAATGTTTTGGATTACAACAAAAAGGTGAACTGAGAAGATAGCTTCTTCAAAGCCTGATTATAGTTCCATTTTAAACTCTTGAACATATTCTGACCTCCTGTCAGATTCACACTTTCTACTCCTCTTCTGCTCTGCTTCAAAAATATCTCCAACTAATTGTGCTAGATCAATCACAAGTCTTTCTGATATTCTTTATACTCATGGACACAACTTAAACACACAGCAACTACTACCACATACCAAACACACACTCGCACTTCAAATGATACATGTATATACTCGCTACTTAGAAATTTTATCTACATGTCGACTTAGACAAAATATAGAGAAATTCTCCAATGGTCGGCTCAAATACTCACAATTTAATGTGCATCTCCCAAAAGTCGGCTAAGACTTAGTTGGGACCCAAAACTAATCTTCGAACCAAAATAATTATACTTTATACCTTCGCATATATCTGTAACACGATTCATATAACTAGCACTTGCACCAGAAGGGGTGCAAGGGTTACGCCGATAGAAAACTATATGTAAGTTTACATGTTAAGGAGGCATATGCTGTATAAATAGTATGCGCATGATTGTAAGACCAATATAAACGACCAAACAAAGTACCTGCTTAATGAATTTGAGATCATTAGAGTCAAGTAGGTATGGATAATGGGACAATGTAGTTGTGCATAAGATTTACCACATTACATTAAAGCAATAAATCCATACACACATTCTTCATTATGAATGTAAACATACTTAAGGACCAAGAATTATTGAAAACCTTTGCTGAAAGAAATTTACAACCGTCATGAAATGTTTTCAACTAAACAGATATATCAACAAGATACAAACAATCACCCAAAAAAAATAAAAATATCATGTAAGAGAAACAATATCACATAGGAAAATTCTGATATGTGATAATTAAACAAAACTTGACTCTAAAATAGTAATATCCATGTAGAAAATCAGGGCAAATTGCTCGTGTGAGCTCTTAAATGATTATCTTGTCTGCAAAAAAGTAACGTAAAGTCTTGTTCAAAGAAGCGTATGTGAAAATATCATTTTTTTAATTTGATGCAACCTGGGCATAAACTATATTATCTGAATTTTTTTACTGGATGTAATGAGCTTTAAAACCTTAAACTATGAACAGTTGTCAATAGTGGATGTGAAAAGCAATGCAAAGCACGTGTTTGTGCATGGGCGTACATTGCCATGCACTGCAAATTCTAGTTACATGTATCTGGATTATGTGATCTTAAATTGAAGCCGCTGAAACAGACCCTGGCATTAAAAGGAAAGATGTCTCTAACTGAATCCACTTTTACCTCACTTCTAGCTGTGCAACTTGAACTACAGCCTCCACGCTAGTATAAGTGTTTGAGAGAATGGATCAACGAAATGTGGTCTCATGGAATGCCAGGATTGTAAGATAGGCACAAACTGGATTTTTTTAAAAGGCTTTACAAATTTTCAAGCAAATGCAATTGGTAGGTGTCAAGCCAAATTCTGCAATGTTTTCCAGCCTCCTGCTTGCCCATGCCAATTAACTTTGAATAACTAGAACTAATCCTAATCCTACTAGAATTTTGTGAATGAAAAGGGATAGAGGAATAACTAAAAATAAAAATGTAGTGATGCACCTATGATAGAATAAAACTTTGACCTATTTCAAAGAACACAAGGTTCATACAAAGAAGCTGATAGTTTTATACACAATCAACAATTTCCCAGATTCACATAAGTATTTTGCATGAAGGTAAAAACACAACATGCAACTTGCAAATATGTGACTTGTTTCTACATAAAGGATCAACAACCCCAAAATCATACACAATATGTAGAGACAAAGTGGAGAAAGGTATAGCTTCAACTTTTATTGCAAAATTAGGTTCATAATGTCATAAGTCTCTGTCTTACAGTAGCATAAGTTTGTAAATGCTTTTCTTTTGATGAACTAGTTACAATACTAGCTATTTGACTAGAAAGAAGTCTTGTTCTGAGTTACAATATATAGCCAAAAGCTTGAAAGAATTGCTATGCTGAGTTACATGGTCTTTTTCAACTAGAAAGAACTATTTTTTTTTCAGTTACAATACTCAGTCTCTCGCAGCCAGAACTCTCTCTGAAGAAGACTCGGCATACACTTTATGCCTTGCTAACTCTAACCACTTCAGTAAATTTAGGGGAAGAGTGAGAAAATAAATGAGGCTTCTCTTGAAATATGATGACTTGTTTGACATTTTCTTGGCACTTAAAAACTCCTCTGTTCACACTCCTTTGAGAACTTGACAAATTCTCTAGCAATGCATAGAGGAATGAGCTGGTTCACTCCTTCAACTGAAAACTTTGCCACCCATTATAACTTTCCTTTAAGACCCTAAAACTACCATTTGCATTATAATAGGAATTGGCTATACAGATGTCTTTTGCCAACATTTGCTTCTTAACTGTTCATTATTACCCTGTTGTTGCCACCTATCATGTAATAGAAGATGATAATTTTTTTAAAAATGAGTTTTCTTGGAGGCGTAGGATCTCTCTTCTATTTGTCATGTGCAAGCATTTTGACCATTTCAAATTTGAATTCCTCTGTACCCGTGCAAAGGCAGTGAGCAAAGGATTTGCACCAACTTGTCCTCGGTTTGTAAGATGCCTCTTTCTTAAACAATGAATTATGCTCCACCAGAATCATACTTTCATTACTATCAACTGCTACATAGTTATCCCTGTAGACTGCATCTATTACTCATAATTGAATCACCTTTGTTTCTTGATATCTCAGACCAATCCAATATACTCAAGTTTAGTAATTTCAAGATTGATAACAAGATAACAAACTATACAAAGTTTAAAACAGAAAAAAAATGACTTCAAGTGATAGGCCTCCTTCTGGTCTTATGCCAAAAACAAAGGGGGATGTTCCAGGGAAGCCTCTTAGCATGGTGTCCATTATCATTGAGAAGGGTGCTAAGGTAAAAAAAAAATACAATCAGATAAAGTATAAATAAAATAAATAAAAATAGGACCAAATATTTAGTAGTTGTGAAATAAGTGAGGCTACGATTCTTCTCCTCTACAGTATGTCATAGAAAAGCTATTTCAACAAGGCTTTCTGTAAATGATTTTAAAATGAGCTAATTTTGGATATTATCAAGCAATGCTGTGAGCCATATGTGACATCATAAAATATGATTTGATATAAAAATTGAAATTACTTATATAAATATTGCATTGTTTGAAAAAATTTTGCACATCCCATAAAATGAGAATAACAAAAGATTGTTTTGTTTCTGATTTGATGAAAAAAATTGAAATTTCTTATATAAATATTGCATTGTTTGAAAAAAATTCTGCACATCCCATACAATGAGAATAACAAAAGATTGTTTTGTTTCTGATTTGATAAAAAAATTTGAAATTACTTTAATAAATATTGTATTGTTTGAAAAAATTCTGCACATCCCATAAAATGAGAATAACAAAAGATTGTTTTGATTACCAAAGCATAGGTAGGAGAAGATTACATGATCATAAAGCTAAGAGAGGATAGGAAGAGCAATAAATAGCAGATCAGTCGAAATAAGATTGTTGAGTGGCCGGTGAGAAAATTTGAAAAGAGGTAAATGGACCCAATTTAAGTATATGCACATCAACAAATTTGGGGTGATGAGGCAGTAGACAGGCATGACAGTTGTTGATCTCTCGCATTAGCATGACCAAGTGTTGATTGCATGCCATTAGCTTTGAAAAGAGATAAATGTGCGCAGTTTAAGTATATGTACATCAAAAAATTAGAGCTTTCCCCACATAAAATTAAGCATCGTTACACAATCTAAAGATATTAACACCCATAAAAAATTCATTGCAAATTTGAAACATGATAAATTAACATTTCCATTACCTGGGGCAGTTTGAAACCTTCTAGAAGTGTCACAGATGTTCCACGCACTTGTAGGATCCTTTCTGATCATTAGAAAGGAGGAAGCATCTGAAATCCTAAGGGGAGCAATAGATCTCCAAGACAGCTAGAGAACCCTCCCTGGGCATTGGAGACAATAGGGGAATATATCATCGCCATCTCCACACCTCCAAAAGGGCAGTGTATTCCAAAATAGAGATTTGGAAGAAGGGTGCATGTTCTTTTGTGTTTACCATTTGAAAAGCCCTTGGATCATTTTAGGCTATGGTTAAATGTGGGAATGCATTAGCATTTTTAGCCAGTTGCACCTCACTTTTATTTTTATGTTGCACCTCACTTTTATTTTTATCATTTATAAACATAAGGACTAAAACTGTTTCTCTCAGACTCAAAAGAAAATAGTCAGCAATGACATCAATATGTTTAAAAAATCACAAGATCTTCTCTACAAAATCAAAAAATCCCAGAACACAAATTTACCATCTCCTGCAGCATCATTTGTTGCACTAGCAACTTGCTTCACAAGACTTGCATCAACATTCTTTAATTTGTCACTGAACTCAATACTTTTTGCAACAGTAACTCCATCCTTTGTAACTTTTGGAGCACCATAGCTTTGTTCAATAACCACAGTTCGACCCTTCATAAATCAACAAACAACATGAGAAATATTCGAAACACAATATCTAGCATAGAATACTTCCAACCCAACCCTTCTGAACAACACCACTAGCATGAAATTACTAGAATCTTCAACCACATGTTACCATAGCTCCCATTGTCACTTTCACAACATCTGCAAGGAGTTCCACTCCCTGCAACATTGTAGACCGAGCTTCAACCCCAAATTTGATCTCTTTTGCAGCATAATTTCTACTCCAACTAAGCCTGCTGGCACCCTAATCATGAAGACCCTAAATACAATTAGAATGAGAACAGAAATTTGAAGTGTACCTTGCTATTTAAGGCTTTGAGAATTATGCACTTATCCATTTTCCACACTATACATATTGACAAGGCCTTCCTGTTTTAAAATACATCATTTTTTGATCCTTATATAGCTTAATTCCAAATCTAAAGACTACATTGCAATCTGCTTAATTTTTCATCAAAATGCTCCAGCTGAAATTAAGGATCACTAACCTATCTGTAGCTAATCCTGCTTCTGCAGAAACATGAAGGAAAAGGAAATGCAAGTTAACAAAGACAATAAATGTGTGTACAATCACTACATGAGAAATCTAGTGAAAGCCATATTTAACCAAGGCAGAAATATGGGCTAACAGGTCCCAGCTAGTGAAAGTCCCTGTTCTGCTCTGTTCCTTCACTTTAGATTCCTACTGGCTTGTCCAAGATCTGATTCCTTCCCTCCTTCCAATGGCTTAAGTGCTGGCTTCGGTGACACTCTCACTTTGAATTCCGCTACTCGCTTTGCCAAAAGCTCCACTCCAATATGACCAGGGTTTGGCCAAAAGGCATATCGATAGGTTGCAATCCCTTCTCTCGGTTCAGTTGGATCAGTTGGGTGGTACCAAAGGGGTGCCTTGTAATGAAACTTGGCCATACATTCAATTGTCAACTATGATTCCAATAGCCACAATAATGGATAGTAGGGGCTCCCAGGTATTTGATCTTTCATTCAATACAAGGGCTGAACCCTTCTCGAACTGAACTACTCTCCCTCTCAAAGATGCCTTCCAACCCCAACAGCGGTGGTATCTAATGAGTCGTACCAATATTCCCTAGGTCCCAGGCAAGAGGATTGGTTCTGTCCTGCCCGAAGGAAGGGTTTACTCTCGAACATCATCAAATCGAACAAACGACTCCGAGTGTGATTACGTGTGACTACAAATAATTGTAACCTCCCATTTCTAATATTTGGAGGCCCATGAGCACAGTTTTAAAAATTGTCATGCAAAATGCTTATTTGGTTCAGTGATTGAGCTCGAGACAAGATTTTTTGGAGCCTTATAAAGGAAAATATTGGTTGCGAGTTAAAATTTGTTTTCAGGTGCGGGCTGAGGAATATTTCAACTACCTGGTATGAGCCACGACTTCATTTAACAGATAACATCAAAATTTAAGAATGAAATAAAACACACTAAATAAATGATAACAACCGCTAATAGATTCCAAATAAAGAGAAAAAACTCCCTCAAACCATTTCAAGTGACTTACCTCAAGATTCTGCACAAAGTGTGTCGTGTTGTCAACAATCCGAAGAAAAAAACATGGGCAGAGTTTGCAAGAAAAGTTTATAAAACCCTACCACAACAGATTTTTTTTTAAACGAGACTAACAAAAACCAAGCTCCCTACGGTTGCTGCTTTAAACTATTTCGCAAAGGAAAGCCGAATGAATGTCATGCAAACAAGGAGGCCATTTCCCCTTCTCATAGAGCTGTGTGTGATCCCAATTATCAAGTGTGAATGGATTGAGAAGCTCTAATATGCACTCGACCGACTTATCTATCTCCTTCGACGCGTGCGGGAATTATATGAAGAAGTAACAATAGAAAACGATCCATATTCCCGGCGAAGAAGTAACAGTGATCCACAAATGGTTTACCGACAACCTGTTTCAGGCGTGAGACAGGTTTTGGTTGAAAGTTCTCACACTATATATAGCCTATCGGCTAACAAGTCGGCCTTAAGGAACAAATAAACAGAAAAATAACTCTGTCGGATCTCTTAACTTAAGCATAGAATAACCCAACATCACCAAAATTATTAAGCACGATGATAAGGATGCCAAAACACTTTCTTCAAGATCCACAATGTAAAATGATCATCCGGTGAAGCATTCAGATCAATTATTTGACCGGATACCCTGTTTCTTAACTATTATTCCGGTAAAGCACTGTACCCTATTCTTTCTACCGAAATGAACAAATCCAGATCTGCGGACCTAATAGATGACTTAGGTTGCCATTAATGACAACACTAGAAGTCATACACAATCTCCTCAAGCCATATGCCAACACTAACTCTATTCATTAGTGAGTGGAAATTGCTGATTCTAACAGCGGATTGCTTGGTAATTTGAATTTCAGTTGCACACACAAAATAGGCTCAATTGTTAGCAGTGGGTAACATTGACATCTCCTTGGGTATGCCTGACTTTACTATGTTCATCCCCCCTTCTCTTTCTCTCCGTTTCAACCATTAATTTCAATCCAAAATAGCATATGGAATTACTCAAAATGGGTAATCCTGAGACGTAGAAGCATGGGAAGTGCATTTCCAAACTTATCATCAATTACATCCAACTTTTAAAAGAATTCCATTAATCAATCCTCTCATTGGAAAAAGGTGAGGGCCAACTTGCCAGCAATAAGACTTATTTACACACCTGTGCCAAACTGGAGGTTTTAAAACAGGGTTCATGCATATGCCCAACAAAAAAAGGGGGTAGAAAATTACGTTGGATTGCATTGGAACAGAATGCTCTTATGCAGAGAAGCTAGCTAAACTACTCCTGATAGTTTTGAAATATTATTTAAACTATCATTTAGACACACAGCCCTTGGCACCCTGAGTTGGGCTTGGTATTTTTTTGTTTTATTTATTTATTTATTTTTTCTAAATATCTTTTGCTGCTACAAAAACCTGACCATACCCCAACTGGTCAAATATTACAACTTACTTCATAAGTTAAGAAAAAAAAATAAGTAGAAGTCAAGAACACGAATGCCTCTAAGAAATGTAGCCATAATGACTGCAATGATCACGCAGCATGCACATAATTTCCTTTCATAGTTTAGGGAGAACAAATTACAAACATTAAACCCAATGTTTTGCTGAAGAGATGAAATGCATATACACAAACACTTTGGCTGGACGCAAAGAGGATCAACAAATTTCAAAGGAGTTATCAAAGGAATACGTCCCAGCATTGATGGAAAATTCTTAATTGACATTACTTATCGACAATCAATTTCTTTAAAATTTTAATTACAACAATAGATAGAACTTCAGTTTCAAAAAGAAAATGAAATACATGGCTACTGTCAAATTCAAGCAAGCAAAAAAAATATAGTTATCAAATAACACTAGAGCTGAAATTCACAAGGACAAAAGAAGTAAACAGCTACGGGAGGGTTACCTCTATTCTATTTGGGTTTTCCATATTCTTCTCGCATCTGATCCCGACCTCTTAGCACATCAAGAGAGATGTCTAGGGAAAGAGCTTTGAAAACAGAACCCCCTTTGGAAGCTACACAAACACATCTCTCTCAGCACTGTGTTGCCTACTACAAACCAATTTATGCCGCCTCCCTTAAACTGGACAGATTTAGCATTTTTATCATACATTCAGCCGCAGTTGTTGCAGCCACGCTAGGAACTAGAGCCTCACGCCTTTATCAAATAACGTCCAGTATTCCAGACGTTCCCTTCTGCCCCCATCAAAACGTTTTGCACAAATTGTGCCATACTGACAAGCACGAATACACATTGCATCCAATAACAATGTTTCCCTGACTATCTTTCCCAGCTCTTGCATACAATAACATCCCTTTTGTTATTATTTACAAACAACAAACTTTCTCTATTGACCCTACATATTTTCCATCACACATTCATTCCAAACAATTCTCCATGTGTCCATCTTTCGGTTGTAGGTCAATGGCATCCTCTCAGATTGTAGATCCGTCCCTCTTCGATGCAGACTTAATAATGTGAATGCTCGAGCCCAGCCGAAGTGTCTGTGAATAGCCAATAAAAAACAAAAACCTTTTCAAAGCCTCCTCCCCAGCACGATAAGTGTTACCCTATCAAAGTAGTTCACACGCCATTCACCAGCGTGGCAGCATGATTACTGATTAGAAAAGAATGGCAAGGTCCAAACACACAATCCAGATCCCTACACGTTCGCCGGAAGTGAGGATAAAAAGGATAATGATAAATGACATAATATTCCGTGGAGTTTGGCTTAAATATTGCAACTAATAATCTTGATTTGACTGAAATGCTCCAGCAAGGATTTCCCCCAAAATAAGTTCTGTGAAGCATTAAACACCACCCATTTATTACCTCGTCTCTTCAGCCTTTATGCTATGATGGATCTTCACACTATGCGACTGACTATCTACCTTATGTCTCCTATTCCATCTGATCTTAAATGGCTATGCTGCAAGCCCGCTCCTGCACAATTAATCTGCTTCTCACTTCTTTAATGTCTTGGCAGGTATTTATTTTTGTTTACAGCCCCCAAGCCCTTTCTAACTAGCACTTGCACCAGAAGGGGTGCAAGGGTTACGCGGATAGAAAAGTATATGTAATTTAACATGCTTAGGAGGCATATTTTTTAATTTTCTTTAAGAACTAAAGCTCAAAATATAAAAACATACAGAGAAAACCTTTGACATGTTTTGTATATTGGGGAGAAGGAAACCTAAAGACTTGTTCAATCTAATTTATATCATTTAAACTCTTATTCTATGAAAAAAATCCCCTATATGTGTAAACAGAGATGATAGAATCCGTTAAATATTCCATTTATTTTGCATTTTCTTATTTTTGGATATTTTATAAAACATATATCACACCTTTATTTGCTTCCATATAATGCTGACCATGATAGCTACAAATATAGGTAATGGAATTTGTTGTTTAGGTAATATTATGAGCATCCATCCTCAATCAATAAAATCAAGAAATGAACTATTAACTAAATTGCCAGAAAATTAAAACCTAAACACAATCAAACCCAACCAATAGGAAGTACAAATAAATTATAAATCTATGCCATATTCTTGAATAAGTGATAAGAGCAATTATGTGGCATTCATGACCTGCCATTGTACATAGCTTTATGAAATAGAACAAATGAATAATAGAAATTGTTGAGCCATAGTTTTTCTCAAGAGAAATATATACCATTGCAATAATAGGCCTGTTTGTGAGTTATCATATACAATTAGCTTAAGCCCATCTACAGAGAAGTTTGAAGAATTGGACATTCTTGAAACAAGGCAAATTGCCCAAATTGGAAAGCCTTTTGTAGTGACTTGATGGGCTTCACTGTCTTTGGATTCTATACAAAATCATAGTGGATGTCTTTTTTAGAACTTGGGCTTAACCGGTTTACTCAGTACATAAGCCCTTGATCATATGCCAATTACAAGTTCCAAAGAAATGTCACCATCTACATCAAAATTACTGAAGCTCCCACTTGTTTCATACAGAGAAACCTTCTTCCCTTCAACCATTATGGTCATAGTGTGCTAGCTCTTTCTTGACTGATAGTATTCTTACAACTACATCCACATTGAAAAAAATATTTGTCAATCTTCTAGACTTAAAGTTTGACAGATAAGACTACTACTTTTGAATGTACACATCACCTAGTGGATTTGGATGCAAGTAACACTCCATAAAAATAATACTAATGTCATTGTATGGGTAAAAATGGTAACGAAATTTTAAAAAAACGTGTTGCACATAAGTGATACCAACTCATTTCTACCTATTTGCAATCTACCCTCTTAATGTGTCGCAATTAAACTCCATGGACTACTGCTAGAAAATATAAAACTTTACCCAAACCCAACACATTTTAGGAGGAACCCAAGAGACAAGAGGTATCAATTTCTTTGCATTGAAATCGCCTGATGTGGTTAATTTATTTGTGGATACAAAAATGCAATAATTATCCCATGTCTTTGGATAACTCCTAATGTAAGGAAAATCCAAGCTAAAATGGATCTCCATGAAGCATGTTGGCCTATCTAGAACATTAAAAGTTCTCTTAGCGGAAATGAGATTTGGGGTTCTAATATAGCATGGAAAGAAAGAAATTGAAGAGATCAAAAACTAAATGCAACAATTTTGTGCTCACTTAGCCCAGAGCAATAGGTAATAAGTTGTAGATCAGATCCATATAGGTAGAATCTATGAATTCTGAAAAAGGTTGTTGGGTTGTAAACACTCACTTTCAGATTGCAAGATACCATCTTCATAAATACACTTGTTTCATCGACCCTCGCCATATAAAATTTACTAAAAACTATACTCTACAAATAAAAGAAATTAAAGAATTCCACTTGCCAAAAACCAAACAATAGTGTAAAGAAGTGTACCTACTTATTTAAATTGTAATGTTTGGTTATAAAAATAAACAAAATTGAGTACAAATGTACATGGTTTGAATGAAAGTATAAACTTTAATTGAGACCTGGGGCATGAACATGTAGTTGGTGAGACTCAAAACAAGAGAGAACACAACAAAGAGCAGGGAAAAATAGAGAAGGAACAAAATGACATAACATTGGCATGAAATCACTATATTTAGTCATAGACATCATCATCATGGGAGCAATACTCTCCAATGACATTGCATTGAGGCCACTCTAGCATTGGGCTTCCCCTAGGATTGACTTTGTGACCTCCTAAGATTTCTAGGTTGCCAAAAAACTTGTTGGCGTATGTGTGCGAGTGGTTCATTTTTATAATCTATTGTGATGAACAAAATTCAATTTATTTGATTTTCCTATATGATATAGTGAAAAAGATGAAATGTTGTGTTTGGTAAGAGATGTTGCTATGATTAGAATGCGCTTGAAGCCATACACTAAACAAAGTACTTGTCCATGACATTAAACTTCTTTTAAAAGAGCTCTACTCATACAATTTGGTTAGCTTGGTATGTAAAATTTGGAAATTAAACTAACGATGAAAATATTTGCGGTTGGTCTATTTGAAGTAAAACTGCAAACCTTCAAAATAATAGGCAGTTGATGCTCTTAAAAAAATAAAGTATTTGAATATTAATTGAAGGTATGAAAAATACAAGGACTCCAAAATCAATTCTATGATTATTATTACTACAACTAGGATTTTTTATTGTCAGAAAATTAATTTGATGTTGTTTTAAAAAGTAATGTGCAACTTTTAAGAATGTAGGCAACAAATCAATTAACAAATGACCACCAGTCATGAGGTGGCACTTACAGAGGCATCCGCTAATAAACTGTGAGATGGTAATTTTGAATATTATTACTTCAAAGAAGAATTCCAATAGCCCTTTCGAAAGGTAGCAAAGGAAATAGTTTCCATTATGTACAATGCTAATCTTAAAAGTGTTAGTAAAGATTGAAAAAAAAAAAAACTAAAGCAAGAAAGAATTCACACTTATCACTCAATAGAGCAATAAAAAATCAAATGTAATCTAAAGTAGACATAAACCCTAACCATGGTAGTATCTTGTGCTAATAAAGCGTTGTAGTTCACAAACCCAAAATATTAAATATATAACAAAAGGAACCATGCAGGGTTTGCAAGTGATGCGGAGAACAAACTATGGCAACAAAAGCATCTCCTCTACTAACAATCCTACTCCAGAAAGGTGAATTCAAAGATTCTCCTAATGTGTGCTCTGTGTGGTAAATGCTCACTACGTCAAAGTGCGCAATGGTTATGTCAAAGAGGTGTGGATGGTCAATAATGGAAAATTTTGATCTATTTGTTTTAGTCAATTTTATTCCAAGATATGTACAAAATGGATTTGCTAAAATGGCAAATGTAAATGCAATTGGTAGGTGTAAAGAAAAATTCCACAACCTTCCCTACTATCCTCTCTAATTGTGCCAAAATGGGAGCTTTCGAATAGGGTGTAACCATCCATCAAAACATAAAAATAGTGAAAAAAGTACCCGCAATGCATCCTTATAGAATCACATGCTCTCCATCTGGGAACTTCTAGTGTTCCTGGCCTTCACATGTAACACAACATCGATACCCAAAGTATCCCTTTTCTCTAGCTACATAGAAAGTGTATCTGGTTGCCCATGAACAACATTATGGTCTCAGGAAACTCTACCCTAATAGTTGTGGAAGGTAAATTAAGGAAAATTTTGGTCAGTAAATGATGTTGTCTATTCAACAAAGGTCTTAATGGAGAAGTGATAGCTTAATATAAACTATGCATCCAATTACAAAATCCAAACTGGAAAAAAACCTTTGAATAAAGAAGATATTGTTTCTATACTTATAAAAAATCATTAATATAATTTATAAATTATTATACAAAATGAAATAGAATGTAAAGAATATTTATTATTGATTAATAATGATATAATAGTTAATAATTATTTAAATATATATTTAAAATTATTAAACATTTAATATTGTAATATTTAAAAGTTAATTTTGAATATGTGAAAGGATAAAAATCAGATTAAATCATTATCTTAATCAAATTAAATAATTTTTAATATTAAAAAATAATAATAATTGAGATTATCTCTTTACAAATTAAATCATTATATGAATGACAAAAACCTTTCAATAAAACACATTTATTTATGATAAAACTAATACAAATACAAATACTAGTAAGTAATAAAAATATCCATTAGTTCTCAAGTTTAGAAGATTAATTAAAATGTCTTATAAAAAATGACACATATATATAATAAATATTTATACACATGACAAATAGATCGAGTCTCTCATTTATATTAATCACCCTCCTTCCTTTTAACATAAACATTAACTTTGCTTAGGATACTCATTAGAATTCTGAGCACAACAATGTGTTGTATATATAACAAATTATTCCCATTTAAAGGTTTGACATTTTCCTTTATACGATACTCATTAGAATTCTAAGCACAACAATTTGTTGTTGTATATATAAAAAATTATTGGCAAGGGAGGAGTTACACGTGTTAACCAAATGCATGATACGCGTCCATCAATTTCATGTCCTTTTCCATGTGTTAACCAGTCCACCGAAACAAATGTGCGATATTTTATTAGGAAAAAATTTGATTGCTCATATTGTTTCTATTGGAAATTGTTAAAAACTCTGAGATAGCAGATTGATTTTTTGGGAGCTACATTGTTTTAAAAAATTCCCCTAAGTTGGATCTGATAATGTACTAGTGCATCCACAATTTTGGTTGATGAAATTTTTAAGTAGTGGGTGATTAAACGGATATAGATATGGAGTCATCTATGAACATTGGCATTATGGTCTAGTTAGTGCCTTTCCATTTTATTCTTTGGATTTATGTAGTACCCATGTATGGGATCTTTGAAAATTAGTTTCGCAAAGGATAGTTTTGTTATTTTAAACTCTTTTGGTAATAGAAAGAAATCTTCTTGAGGGTTTCTACAAGGTAATTTTTGTTCAGTTTGTTTTGCAGGGATTTGTATTGTTTGCACCCGTTGAGTCGATGGCGGTTGCATGGCGAGATTTCCATGTCCCTATCCATCTCAAAAGCCTGACCAGTATTGTGAAGCGAAGCAAAAATGCTTGATTACAATCACATGAACAAACTGGGAATTGGGAAATTAAATTAAGCATGTCCCTGAACACCATACCTGGAACCCTTGGCAATTTCATCCCGAGTAATGTTATGTTCATTTAATCCATCCCCAAAGGATTCTCCTGGTCTTATGCTTATCAAAAAAGGTTTTGGATGCATAGAATTTTCCATAATCATATCTCAATCTATATTTATTGTCTATATTTGTGTTGTCTAGAACTTATCGATCCATGTCCGTGAAGTCCTCTTCACCTTCAGTAATTATTAAAAAAAAAATGTTGCATTGGCATTGGATTTATTCAGTGTTTTGTTAGAGTTGGTTATTTCGGTCATGGATCCCATCAAATCCCCCTTTAAACTACATACAATGTATACCGAAATTTTTGTTTTTAAATTTAATGTCAAATTTCAAATTCTATAAAATATCAATTTAATTTCTTCTTTTGTTTAGCTCTTTTGGCACCTCAAGATTCTTATCCGAGTTTGGGTGAAAAAGGCCATCCAATTCAAGTCTGAGCAACGAACACCAATTCTTATGACAACGCATTACTTGGTACATTTTGTTTGCTGGAAATGGGAAACATACAAACACAGTTAAGCACCTATTTTCTACGAGTGCAGAGTATTCGCTATTATTTGGAGAGTTTTGCTACACAATGGTTTCTTTTGGGAATCAAAGCCCTGTCAAGACTTACAGTTTCTATTAGATCCAAAAAATTGGTTTGTCAAAAGGCTTTTCTTGGGGGGTTTTAGGTCTGGATGCAGTATAGGAGGTAGAGACACACCTAAGATTTGCTAAATCCAAAATATTGAATAGGGTTAAGCATGTAAATAGACAAAGCTGTCAAATTCACCTCTTGTGGAATAATGTGAACAATTAATTTTTTTTTTCACATTATTCAATAATATTTAATCGTTGATTACGCTCATTACATGTCACAGATCAAGAGATTCACTAAATCTAGTTATGCCTCACCGAATCTTGCGTAATGCAAGGTGATAATAAATATGTTGGTGTGAGAGGTAGTGAGAGGGGCGGCGAGGAGGCGAGAAAGCAAGGATATATTTAACAGCAATAAACTTCAATGGACGAGATTTAATTAACAGGTTAACTGGACTGCTCAAGTACATCACTCATAGAATATAATTCCCCATCTGTAGTGAACTTTGGAAAATTTACAATAATTTTGTAGAGTAAATATTGAAATCTCCACCCACAGCATAGAATAATTTAAGAAGTAACAAAAATCTCCATGCACAATATAGAGTAATATCTATAATAGAGTAGCAGATAGCCTCATTGCCAGATATTCATAACTGGCAGAAATAATGAAATTAGATTGGAAGATGTAATTATACATTTTGTAGAGTGAAAATTGAAATAGGTACCTAGAGAGTGGAGAGCAATATTCACGGCTGCTTTAACCTCCTCATTCAGATTGTAAGTGGTTGCATTCCTCAACCCAATGAGTGGAATCAGGGATCCTATATTAATTTGAACACTTCCCTCTACAATTCCCATGAGGCTACTCTGCAAGCATCCAAAGAGCCAACACTGGAGCCGTGGGGAACAAGAGACATTGTCACCACAGTTTTGAGTGGCCTCTTTCTATGGAGCAAGCTAATTCGATTGTCATATTTTCACTGTTTTTCACCTTTTTTTGAACATGGGACGTAGCTGTGCGTTCTCTTCTATAGACTACAAATATAAAAAATTATTATGATTATAGAGCTGCTCAAAACATGATTTTTGTAAAAATATTGATTCTTGACACAAGGAAATCCGATATTATTTGGAGAGATCTGATTTGATCTTAGGGAAGGCAATCTAATATTATTTGGAGAGATCTGATTTCATCTTACGACAACCCAAAATTTGTAAACCATTTGTTGTTTAATGGTAATCCACCAGTTGTTTCACAGTGTGAGACAAGTTTAAGGTGAAACCTCACTCTATATATAGCCTATTGGCTAAATATAATACTAGCACTTGCACCAAAGGGGGTGCAAGAGTTACGCCGATAGAAAAATATAGAGAAGTAAGAAGGGGAGTAACATGAATTTAGTACTTGTATGGACATCATTAACAAAAAAAACAATTTATTAATCTCACAACATAAAATAGACATTAGAATATGGTAATAGGTAAATATACAATGTGATTATACAATGTTTGAATCTCAATAATATATAGAGAACATGAATCATTACACATTGTTTGTAATATATGGATACAGTAGTTGCCCCTAGTTTGTAGGAGTATACATGAAATGTAGTGGGTGGATGCATGGGATAAATGAATTGGTGAATGGATATGTGGGGTATGGAAAGGATGGAGAATACTTGTATAATGGTGGTGCAGTGAATGATAATGATCCATATCAAGAAATTTACTAGAAGCAAGTGTTAAGTTTACATTGAACATCATCCAAAATCAAGATGATTTGGAATGTGGGTGGCGTTGGGTGAACATGGATTTGATAGATGGTCCATGGATGAATTGATTTAGTTTGGATAAGGTGGATGGAGTGTTGGATTTACTATGGATAAGGTAAGATGCGTGTACTTGTTTTGGTACATGTAGGTGTTTTTTTTTGTTGCAATCTCATCGAGATGTAGACATCGCGATTTGGGAGCCGTAAGAGTCCTTATGATAAAGTGTTGCTATCAACACATGGTTATTCTGAGAAATTTATGTTTGTGTATGTTGACGGTTGACAGTTTGGATTTTTTTTTCCAAACTTGGGAGGTGAGCAATGGTAAGTGGATATGGAGTTTCGTTTGGGGAAAACTTTGTGCATATGTCTTGTAGGCCATTTTTGTAGCTTTCTTGTGCACTAGTGGACGTTTTTTGATGGAAGAGCTTCCCTTCTTGATTTTTTCCCCATAGTTTCTTTGACTAATAGAGGTTTATAGGGATGATTTTGTGTTGTATTTTATGGTATCCATTTGAATATGATTTGTCCATTTTTTCTTTATTTTCCCCTTTCTTTATTTTGGAGGATGGGATGGTGCATGAATCATGGTTGAAGTTATTAAGTGTTGTAGCATTGATAGCAGTTTTATCATAAGGACTCTACAGTCTCCCAAATGTTGACTCTTTTTTTGTAGAACATCTACATGTACATTTATGAGTACGCATATCATGGGTAGATGGATGAGTAAGTGGTATATGGATATGGTATATTGGAGGTTCAAATTCTTGATCTTGATTTTGTGTGGTGTTGTATTAAATACACTTTGGTTCATGTTCTTGATATGGATCAATTTGATAGGATGGATTGTATGCAAAGGGGGTATATTCTATTGAATGTGAAAGGGTTTGTATATCTCCTAAAAATGAGAAATACTTTGGGAAACTTCATCATCTTGGAGCAACCATTGTAGGAGTATATGATTTTGGAACAACCACCTGCATGTAATTGCAAATGCGGTGTAAGCATAGAAACAATAATTTGTATGTATATCAATATGGTAAGTAGAAGATAAAACAAATATAGCTTTCTTGAGAGAGTTGTGTGTTAATGTATGTGTACCTGTACTCATCATAAAGAGAGAAGACGTAGTCAGAGCTCTTCTTCTTTCCTGATTATTGTGTATGGATTATTCTTCATTCTTGAGTATCGATCAAAGGAAAATGATGGGTCGATCCTAATTCCATGTATTGATTTAACTCTAGATATAGATGTAAAAGTTATTCCTTGTCTTTCTTTTTTACCTATATCGATTGTTTCTCTTTCGATCGTTAATCCTTGGGATTTATGTATTGTGATCGCCCATGCATTGCATAGTGGTAACTACCTGTGAGCACCTAGAGATATAGATGATATAGGAATAGATTTTGGAGCATGGATGCTCCAAGGTGGGCCATTGTAAGTATCAAATTTTACTACCACATATAATGGTAAATCTGGTGGTTTGGAGCTTTCTATGTATACAATATTTACAACCTCTCCAAGAGAACCATTTACAAGGCGTGCTTGAGTCCATAGGTTTGTAGTTAGCATGATGCGCTGGCCTTTGCATAGGAGGAGTTCATGGGGAAGCTTGTCAACATCATTGTCAATCTTTGGTGTTGTGGTTGTTTTTATTACAATACTAAGTGCAATAGGAAGATTTAATAGTTGTATCATTTTTTTGTTATGTGTTCCAACTAAGTCATTGGTTGGGAATAGGTGCATTGCTAGGTCAAAAGACTTGTTTTCTTTGTGTGATAGCTCTTTGTTTGTGTGACTCATTAGTAGCTCCCAATCTTGTTCAGTTAGTTCTACATTATGAATGTTTTGTAGAGTTCTTCGAAAGTCAATTTGAGCTTGTGTGTCCCCATGTTGTCGAAATATTTTTTCTAGTGTGACAATAATAGTGAATTGTTCCCAAAGGGATTTTGCATCTGTGTGGGCGGCATATATAGGTTTGTCCATAATAGGGGGTAGTTGTGCAAAGTTGCCTACAAGAATGACAGGTCTTCCACCGAAGCACAAGTGTTGTTGGTGGGGGAAAGCCTCACATAGCCTAGAATCAATTTGCAAGAGTAATTTTGGGCCTATAAAGCTCAGTTCATCAATTAGGAGGTATTTTATGTGCTTCATGATATTTTGGAACATTGCAAGTGACTGACCCTTCAACATTTGCATTTCCTTGATTGGAATCTTCAAGACTGAATGAATAGTTGAGGCATGTATGTTGAATGCTGCAATTCCTGTAGGAGCAACAACAAGGAGTGGGCTATGTTCTTGTGGTACTAAATTGGAAAGGGAGTGTTTAATGTAATGAATAAGATATGATTTCCCTATTCTTGCTATTCCTTGTATGATCATGTACAAGGTTTTTTTGATTTCACAAGAACTACAGTGGTCCACAACAAGTGTTAGAGTGAGTTGTTGTTTGGGAGAGAGTGGATATGGGAGGTCGTTAAACTCAAATGTTGTTGGGCTGTCATTTTGATCCACCTTATTTGTGCATACAAAATGCTCTGCAGTTTCATGTAACGCTTGAGGTATTGCATGGGCATTCCACTTGTGGCAATTGTCAAAGTCACGCCTTCCAAGCATATCAAGGGAATTAAGATTTCCACTAGTACCAAGACCCAATTGTGACAAGAACTCCCATTCATTCAATTGTATTGTATTGCCTATATTGTTTTCATCTTCCTCTTCTTGATTTACTTCATCAACTATACGGTCAACATGCCACACATAATATTTATGTATATTCATCTCCTTCCAATTTGCAACAATTTTCTCTTTCTCGATACCAATGTCTGCTTTAATGTTACAAAATTGCTTGTAAAGAAGTAGTTCGCTCCAACAGAATGTCTCAAAATGTTATGAATCCTCCTTTGAAATAGCAGCAAATCAAGGGAAGACATTGATAATTTCCTTTTGTTTCCTTTCTTTCCACTTGTAGTCTTTGTGGCTTGATGAGAACGAGAATGATCGTGCAGATTCAAGTAGTGTTACTTTCTCCATTTGAGGAGGATGTTGTGTGTATGTATGGATGTAATTTAGCTTAGATGTATTGTCATTTCGGTTGGTCTGAATTCGGTTGAAAAATTTTCTCCCAACATTAAGCACCATGAATTCACGATTGCAAACAACAAGGGGCAACTTTTGCAACATATGGCACGTTTCTTGTGCACCTATATCGTGCGATCAACAATAATTTCAGACATGAATTTTCTATATGCTGCAAGTGCCTTGTCTTGGGGTGCTTGCTTTTGATATATGCGTGTCAACATATCAAGGTAGCTTTCATATTTTCTTTCTGCCTTTGCAGCATATTTTGCAATGTATTTTAGAACTAGTGTTTTTGAAAGCACGGGTTGACAATCCATATTGGCCCTCCATATGGAAAGCATTTTTGGACTATGTATATTCAACCTATCATCATTACGTGCAGGGCAAAAGGTTTTTTTCCCATCTTCATCATTGCATAACGAAGAGGTGGCACATTCGGGCCATGGTGCACTATAGCGACACTCCATGTTGTTTCCTTTCTTGCGAAGGCCTGCAAGTTGATTCTGAACACTTGGCATGTCTTTGGACATGGTTTAGTAACTCTTCATAGTCAGTAAGTGTGTTTATAGCAAATATTCCAGGTGTTGTTGGGTGAAGCCATAATAGTGGTTTACAATTTGATGGAGGAAGGAAAATTGAGAAAAAATGACCCCATGGCAAAAAAATTGGTTTTAGGGGTTCGCATGAACCTACATGTTCGACCGAACCATAAAGGGGTTCGACCGAACTAGGGTTCGAGGGAACCCATTAACTATTGGTCCCACATTTCCCGCCCAAAAAATAAAGGAAAAATGCATATTAGTGGGGGTTCGAATGAACCAGGGTTCAAATGAACCAGGGTTCGAATGAACCCTGGTTCTAGCGAACCCCCCTGGTTCTAGCGAACCCCCCTGGTTCTAGCGAACCCCCTTTTTCCCTAATTTTTAATTTGTTCACACAAAAACCTAAAATTTTACGCTTTCAAGCTCTATTGGGGATGAAAATGGGGAATATTTAGAAACCAAACTTGGAATCGAGTAGCCTTCAGAATGAGCTATCCAATGAATATAATTTTAGTATGTTTTGGTTTTATTATCTATCTGTTTTTTAAGTTTTATTAAATATAGGTTTTTCATCGAAAACAAAAAATCTCTGTTCTGCACAAGTGGAAAAATAGAAGATTATAAAAAAAAAATTCAAAAAATATGAGTGCACCAGATATTGAAGTCCTTGATCCAACAAAAAAAAAGAGAAGAATTTTGATACATACAAGAAAAGTTATGCTTATGATCGGCTTATATCTGAATTGTCATTTGATTGACTTCTAAACTTGATTAAAGAAAAATATTCAATAAAAACTATCTAACCAAGTGGAAGCACTAGATATCAGTTAGAAATCTAAATTTGAAAGAATTGGAATTTTATCCTTCATGGAAAAAAAGTTATGCGTTATACGGTGTGCGTCACTTTTTAAAAATGCTATTTTTTGAAAAAAACCAATTTTTGTGGGAGATGGGAAAAGAAGTGCAATTTGATTCCAAAAAAAATTGAAAAAAATATTTTTAGAATCGACAGACAAAATGTGACAAGACTCTAGTTTACATCATCTTCAAATTCCTTACGGTTTAATCGCTATAGGTGCCCGAATGTGGAGATTGTGTTAAAAAAAAAAATATCAGTGTCCAGTTTGGCCAAAAAGTGTAAACCACTATTGTGGGATCACCCTGTTAGTAAGCATGGGTCATCTTGCGAAAACCGATGGCATGTGTTGCTCCTATCTCCTAGAGTTTGAGGATTCCAAGCACTAACATATTTGTCAAAGAATGATTTCGCTTTGTCTACGTCAGCATGATTTCTCCAGTCAAGTTTGTCCATGTTTGGTACACCCTCAAGCCAAAGGAAGCCGTGTACATGTGCAGACCCTCGATGTTGCCACTCATATCTATACTAGTATTCTATTGCACAGTATAGCTTCTCTAAGAATTCTTCACAAAATGTTGTGAATCTTTGATGCAAGTATAAGGATGTCGTATGTGGGTTCATAACAATGTTATCTATGCGATCTTTATTGTTTTGTGATGTTTGAGTTGCTCCCTTTGTAAATAGTTGATGTAAGTCAGGCCATTTGGTATTTGCAGCACTTAATGTGAAGAATAGTGTGGGGGAGCCTATTTGGTTGATCATGTTTGACAATTCACCATGACATTTATTCCAATATGCTTGTGTGCCTCTAAGGGATGATCCGTAATGCATCAATTGTTCGGCTAGTTTAGTGTCAGGAAACGTTTGTATATGGTGACGAAGGATGTCTATGGTGGTTGGTATGTAGTCCTCAACATTTTTATTGACAAAAATGGAGGCAATACCTTGGCTTCGGTGGCACATCAATAGGTTCAAGACAAAATATCTAAACCTTGGATGCCTTCCAAATCTATTATCATGAAACCTTATTAGGTGCAACACATATTCATGTATTTCAACTTGTCTATAGTGAGGTTGTAAATGTAATGCACTACCATTGGGAAACAAAGAAGGAAAAGCCATGTCTAGAAGTCCTTCAGTATTGTATTCATTAACTAGTGATGACTCAAGTGTTGTCCAATCTACAATGGTGTGATTGTGATATGTAACTTGCAATTTTTCTCTTATGATTTCTAGTTCACGATGTTTATTTGGTAGCCTAGCCATGAAGGAAGAGGAGCAAGTGAATTTTGTGTCGGGTGAATCCGTGTTAAATTTTGATGCACTATTTGGTGCAACAATATTGTTGTTGTTAGCATTAATGTTATGAAGCATACTAGAGATGTCTGTATTTGTATCAGGGAGCTCTTGAAGAGATGCAAAATCCACCTTGACATCTTCGTAATATGGGTCATATGTGATTTTATATTTTAGTGCAACCCACACACGATGTCTACTTACGTAGCAATCATAATGGTCACCTCTTGTATTGGTTCTTCGGACCACCAACACATCCAAGTTTGCAATTTTATGTGGCAAGTATTTTGCTATGGTTTTGATATCTTGCGAGAAACAAATTATGTGTCCACTATATTTGTATTGGCCTCCACGAGCATTTGTTACTTGTATTATAGGATTGACTTGTGCTATAAGCATTTCTTTGACTTGTGTTAGTGTTTGCAGCTCATACGGTTGTACTCCTGGGTCCATTAAATTAGATGCTGAGAAACGCTGTCTGCCTGTATCATGGAAGCATCTAAAAAAAACTAGACCAGTTTGTGTTGCATTGGTACAGATTCCTGGGTAGCATTCATGACAAATTGTGCAAGTTGGAAAGTTTGATAGTTTATCTAATCTTGAATGAAATCTTTTTGAAGCTTCTATAAAGTTTTTTTTGGAAAGTGGTAAGCTTGTGGACTGATTTTGATGAGACTGTATTGTTTGGTATGTGCACATTGACCAACCTATGTCGGAAGTGTTTTCAGTTTGGGATGCACATTCATATGGTTCAATATTGTGTTGGTTTGACTAAAAGGAGGTTGATGCGTTCGTTTGTATTGCTTGTTTTCCTATGTGTTGAAAATGACGGTGAATGCTGATTTCTTCTTTATGTTGCATGTAGTATTCATGACTTATTTTATGAGATTGTATGCTTTTAGGGGTAGAGGGTGCAATCTGTAAAGGAAATATGAACTATAATTATCAAATGAACGATTACAAATACATAAAAAATTAAATAAGCTTAACATTAATGTTATGAGTTCTTTGATGATTATATTCTTTTAGAAGTAGTTGAGATACAATTGGTATGCTATATACATGAGTAATTTGGTGGAAGAGGTAATCACAGTATTTTCATAACAACAATATATTCAATATATCTGTGATATTGAAATTCCATGTATGGAATCAAAAGTATATAAATTACTTGTAGACATTCCAAGAAGTTCGGTGGCTGGTTCTTCAAAAGCAACAGCCCATAATATTTCTGTATGATCTGCGAGCTTTAGCTGGAGTATGTATCTGTAGGTACATTTAGCAGTAGTAGCTTTACATTTGGAACAATACCATGTTTGATCATCATTATGTGCAACTTTCTTTTTACATTGTCTTCCATCTAACTCAAGGGGCAAGATGGATAGCATAATGAATTTGTCTTTATGTATTGCACTATTGCTTTTAGAGTGCATTGGAAGGTTTTTTTCACATTGTTAGTTTGCTCTTCAATATCAGCAATTGTTCTCCTCATAAGCATGAGAGGTGCATCCAATAGTTCTGTATTCAAATGAGTGACATTAGTCCCATTCTGTTCAAACCATGGTTTGAGTTGTTCTGCCTCCTGTATTTTTGGGTTTACAAATAGGTGGGTGCTTGCCAACGTGCTTATGACCTTGCCATTATACTTAGTGACACAGTCATTTTTTATTGCAAGTATGGCCACATGTTTTAAGTGATACATCTCTTACAGTTGCTTGCCTTCTTTTTCAGTTGTTGGACCCCATAAAGTAATATTAATTGTAGATGAAGAGGTATTTATCAATTTGATGCTCCTTCAAAGAACTTCAGTCCCATCCCTCCTCCTTATGGTTGAGCTTGGGTCCACACATATGACTATGCCAATAACATCAACAATGATATTATTGTTCAATTCTAAAATTTCCTTAAAGGGTGTGAAAAATAACTGATGTTTGGGAATTGCAAGGTCATCTTCTGAGTGAGAAATTTTGGATTCCTCGACTAAACAAATTTCAAGCTGGCTATTTAGTTTGTTGTACAACCTATTAGCTGACTTAATAGTTCCACCAGATATTGTATATACTTCTACAAAATGTACATTCATGTAATGAAGGTTTGCAACTTCATTAAAACAAGTCACTTGTATTTTAGTGTGCTCACAATCAATAATATCGAAAGAGAAGACCTGCCCTTGTCCCTTCTATGTGTTGAAGTTGTGCATCTGCTTTTTCATGGTAACATGACCCTTTATAGACCACCTTGTCAGAAATGGATTCAAATTTCTAATAGGCGTAATATTGGACAGAAGGTCTTTATTTTGTAGGGATGAGCATAACACAAAAAGTGCCCTTTGAGCAAGTGGCTTTGGTACCATAGCAGTGTTATTCATGCTCGTAGATGGAGTAGTTGAGGTTGTAGAATTTACTTGATGGGCTTTCTCTTCAAATAGGTAGGTAGGTTGACCAATAATGTCATGCTGCAAACATGTGATCTCTAATTTGGAGATAACTATCCACCTATAAAGATAAAATGAGTAAGTATTTTGAGTACGAAAAAATGTGGCATAGTGGATAAACGATGCTAAGCTATAAGTTGATAATTGGAATTTTGTAGAAGAGCATGCAAATATTGTGGCTCACCTTGAATTGCAAAGAACAGGGCAACTGTATCCTATCAGTTTGAGTATAGATCCCTTATGGAGTTCTTTAGAAGCTATGCACTAGTTATACTTTGTTGGGAGTGTTTCCTTTGTTTATGCACCCCATCAGAGAGCTCCACTCTATATCGATCAACCAATTTGAGGGCATGGCCAAATGGTGCAATTTCTAATGCTTATAGATAGGGTTGCAAGTTTAGGTTTCCATCATTGATCATCTTGATTGCATTGTTAGTTAAGGAATATTTTGGCAGGAGAGGTGGTTGTGATACTATAACACTGTCATCAAGGCCTGTTGATGTGGCTTGTAGTTGCTGGGTTTGTTGTTCAAAGAGGTTGGTAGGCTGGCCAATGATATCTTGCCGCGAACATGTGATTTCTAATTCTAATATGACAATCCACCTATAAGTGTACAATGAAGAAGTATTATCAATAAGATGAGATGTGACATCATGGATTTCAAGAATGATAATCTATAAGTTTTGATTGCACGAATATTGTAGCAAATCACTGAAATATGATGGCTCACCTTGAATTGCAAAGAACAGGGCAACTATATTTAATGAGTTTAAGTATAGAGCCCTTTTGTAGTTCTTCGGAATCTATGTGGTGGTTGTATTGTTTTGGAAGTGTAGCCTTCTACTTATGCACCCCATCAGAGAGTTGTAGTATATAGCGATTAGTTGGTTCAGGCCCATGTCCAAACATTGAAATATCTATTGCTTGTAGATGGGGTTGCAGGTCTATGTTTCCATCATGGATCATCTTAATTGCATTCTCAGTCAAAGAATACATCATGACAAGAGAGCGAACTAGTCCTTGCAAAAGTAAATTGTAGGTGATAACTATTACTTACATTAAATGACGTATAAAAAGCATACTTTGTGAAGTATGAAATTAATATGCTCTATAGCCAACAAAATATACCTAACTAATTTGATAATATTTGAAAAAGCCATGATGTTGTTGAATGTGACCATGCAAGTAGTAGTTTAAATAAAAGTGTGTATACAAGTTATATAGAGTTAAAGAAAATTTAGAATAATACCTGTAAGTGTGATTTTGAATAGGTGTGTATATCAAAATAGTGGCCTTTGGAAGTTAGCTTGCTGCATTTGTAAGGAAAAAACAAGGGAAAGTGTAGTGAGTAAAAATAATAGTTCACACTATTAAGTAATCTAAGTTAATTGCAAGCACTATAGGTATTTGAATCTACATTATATGGTAAAGGGACAAGAGGATACGTGCTTTTGAACAAATGAGTAGAACACTAATTCATTAATAGCAAGGGATAAACAATGAAGGAACATACAATAAAATTAAAGAAAGCTAATTGGTTCACAAACATGTTACTCATTTTGGGGTGCAGTGGAATTAATAAACCTAACTATACTCTACACTCATTGTGGTAAGTAAACAAGCCTAACACATTTAATGTATTATTGGAGAGCACAAATTTTATGTGGATTGTGTCCTACTTGAGGATACGTTTATCATGCTTGAAGTGAAATTTGAGAAAAGGTTTGGAACACATTATATGCAAACTACTATTTTTAATTATATGCAATCTAAGATGCTATTTGTTTTTTGATGTAGACATGTGGGTCAAGTAAAGAGATACAAAACAAAAGCAAAATTCAACAACAAAGATGCAATATGATAGCAAGAGAACAAAGTAAGTGTATATATTTTTGAAGCAAAAAACATGTTACATGGTGTTGTAGTAGGTGACATTGCATTTTTTATTGCGAGGAAAAGTGCCTTGTTCATAGTATACTGGAGTTTACATTTCTTTTAGGGATTTACAAAATATCCAACTATCCATAAGTTGGTAAATGCTGAAGTTACATGGTTATATCACGTACTATATACACATTTATAGGGAGAACATATCTTAGACATGATTCAAGTAATTCTAGAATGCTTCTTTAATGTAGATAGAACCACCTTGTCTATATAACTCATCCGCTTTCATTTCACGAAGGAAAGTACAAAAGGAACTCAACTTCTCACAAGTTAAATGGAACTCCTGTATTGTTACTTCCATTGATTGAATGTCCAAATCTTGGACATTTTGCATGTTTTGAACAGTGTTCTTCGCTTGTTGGAGCAAGTCGAGGCAACTAATTGTAATGTCATTAGTAAAATCTTATATCCGACTTGTAGAATTTCCATTCCCATTGATTGATGGTGTCGAGTTGGTTGACAACATAAGGCCACTGGAACTATTGGAGATGTCAATAATCTCCATTTCCATTTGGTTGACTTTATTGAGTTGTATCTTATAACCTATGCTGCAATAATATATGTTTTTTGTCAGTGTTAAACACTACGCTGTAATAATATATGTGTTCTTCAGTGGTGATTTAAATAATTATTGTTAATATTTTTATTAGAAAATAGTTATATTTATTAAAATATAATATTATTTAATTTTAACTATATATGTATATATTTAAAAGTCAAGTAATAAAATTATGAAAATTTACATATATGTACATACATAATTTATATATTGCATAAATTATAGTATAATAATTATTCAAATAAATTTAGAAATAAAAATGAAAAAAGATTTATGGATATAATTTATTATTTATATATTATATTTACTATATATTATAATAAAATAATTATTCAAATCTTTAATTTTTTTTAAAAAAAAAACTAAATATATAGTTAGACATTTATTCATTATTTTGTAAAAAATCTAAAATAGGCATATTAATATTTTTCATTTATATTATTAAAATTGGTAAAACCAAATAATTTAAATCAGCTTGCTAATAAAAATAAATTTCCAATAAATAGATAGTAAGTAGTCATTAATTTTAACTATATATGTATATATTTAAAAGTCAAATAATAATATTATGGAAATTTACCTATATGTATACATAATTTATATAATGCATACATTATAGTATAATAATTATTGTTATTATTTATATATTATGTTTACTATATATTATAATAAAATAATTATTCAAATCTTTAAAAATATTTAAAAAAAATTAAAAAAGCTAAATATATAATTAGGCATTTATCCATTATTTTAAAAAAAATATAAAATAGTCATATTAATATTTTTCATTTATATTATTAAAATTTGTAAAACCAAATAATTTAAATCGGCTTGCTAATAGAAAGAAACTACCAATAAATAGATACTAGTAAGTAGTCATTTAAATTTAAGTTCAAATATTAGATTATACCTAGATTATATCTATCATTGCATTGCTTGCTTGATTGTGTACATTTTTTATACTACTACTCATAAGGGCTTTGATTGGTAGTGAGAAAGTATAATGTCTTCTATCTATCCTAGAATAAACCCAACAACTCTTATTATAGGAACTGATTATTGGCGAAAGGAATGAGCATATCATAAAGACCTCAATGACAATAGACAAGATCACATCATTAGGACTCTACTAAATCAAACAAATCAACATCAAAAGTTTGACATAAACGTATTATCTTTTATCCTTTCTCAAATTTATCAAACTTGCTTTTCTAGTACGATTGTAACTATTTATATTACTTCATCTTTTAATTAAAGTATTGTATAAGAAACAAAAAATGAATTATTTTTATGCACATTAAATTCAACCCTCAATCTATTTCAATAGAACTAAATCTTATAATACGTATTAAATTTGTTAGAACCATCTCCACTAAATAAATAATAATCCATAGTAATGCTTTTCTCATTAATAAATACAAATATAACATTAAATACAAATACCTCATATTATCATATCCTTCAATTTTAAATAAAAAG
Organism: Sequoia sempervirens; assembly: GCA_007258455.2. Taxonomy (NCBI): domain Eukaryota; kingdom Viridiplantae; phylum Streptophyta; class Pinopsida; order Cupressales; family Cupressaceae; genus Sequoia; species Sequoia sempervirens. The sequence goes on along the minus strand of VDFB02353493.1, from coordinate 195,340,113 downwards.
TAATAAAACATTTATACATTCTAGTTACAATTAATTATAATAAAGACAATCTACATTGGACTATCGAAGAGCATTCAATGATCAACACAAACAAAAAGAATGAAGTTTTCTCTATATAGTGTTTATATAAGTTTGAAATACATACATAAGATGAGGATATATTTCGTTGAACAATTGAAAAAGTAGTGGACAAGTCAAAATTGAAAGATATAGCCACAAAATAATCATATTTATATAAAATTGTATTAAAATATACAATACAAAGTAAACAAATACAATACAAAACAATGCATCAAAATGTATATGTTTATAATTCAAATGTAGGAAAAATAAAGAAAAGCATAATACATCACAATTTACACACTTTCAGATAGATATGCAAAATTTTGCAATATGAAAATTCCTAGAGAAATGTGCTAATATTAAACCAACAATCAAAAAGGTTAAATATTAAAATTCAAATTGTAAATAAATTATTACAGTTTTTCCCACTTTATATTAAAAACATACTTGATAAAAAATTTAATTTTAATAATACAAAATTAATGATCAAATAAGAAACAAACTAGCAAAATAAACTCTTAAGAACTTATAATTTATAAATAAATCAACAAAATAAATTTAAGAAATTAATAGATTTCAAAAAATTTGTATCCTTAAATTCAATGGTGAATAATTAATTAATTGGAAATAAAACTAAAAAAGCAATATTTAAAACTTTAATATTGAAACAAGTGATTTACGTGTGTGCCTGATCCTTATTTCATTTCAATGTTCATTTTTTCAGCTGCTCCTTACAGTTATTAATTAAAAATACAGGCCTATGCTAGTCAAAGCTAATCCTATTCAGCTAGTAATTGACTCAATTTATTTGATAAAATATTTTCTTCATCTCCATTGTAGAAGTGCTAAGTAACAATATATTAGACTGTGTTTGGTTTAGAGGTAGCTTAGTTTACATTCTTAAGCCTCACTGATGCAATTGTTTTTGTCTAGAGCCTTGCTAATTTCTCTTCATTTTACTTATATTTCATGGCTTGCTTCTATCATGCCTATTCTCCAAGCTTTTGTTGGTCATTTCTGTTTAAATATTGCCAAAAATTGCATTTTTTTGGAAATTGAACAAGGAAATAGTTTAAACCCACAAACTGGCAAAAAATTGTCCTAGAAGGTTTGTTCCCCAAAATTTTCCAATAAATTTTGATTTTGTGGCGATTTAACTGTAATACAAAGAATTTCATTACAATTGTTTGATACATAACTAAGAGCTTCCCTGAAAGATTTCAATTTTTATCATCTATGTGAAGAAAATAGGCAGAAGTAAATAAATTTTTTAGTTTATTTTGAGGTTTGAAGGTTTATTAGTTTTTACATAATGCATGCAGGTGTAAAAGTAAAAAAATAGAAGTGAAAACTATGACCATAATTACTACTATTACCAAGAACAGACACATATAGCTGAAATAGTAAACATAAAATAAGTAAGAAACAAAAGTAAAATATTGTTAAGAAACATAAGTAAAATAGTAAACAAAACATATTGTTGATGTTATTAGATATCAATATGCCACGTCAGCAACATTTTTGGCAGTTTGGGTTTTTTTTTTCTTTTTTGAAACGGGATTACCAACAAGACATTTTCATTAGAATAGGATTAACATTAAGACATTTTGATTACGCCCTTGTAAAATGTGGAGCACAGAAAAGACAAATGCATTTTTGGTAGGTGTGGTTCCTTGAGTTTTGTAAACAGTCCATGTTTAACTCTCTTGCTTACGTGTTTTGTCTACATTCACACAGATGCATGGAAATAGATAATTGTCCAAGTGCCTTGACTATGTTTCATTTTTTGCATGCATATCATATATGGAGAGTGTGGTGAAGAGGAAATAGCAGTAAATTTCTTCCACCACTTAAAATCTCCTATAGAACGATAGACATCAGGGATCTTGGCATTAAAATCTCCTCATACAAGTAGGTAATATCCTTTGCAGTTCTAAAGTCGGTTAAACCGGAAGTCCCAATCTGATTTCTTTTGGGTGTTGTTGATAGTTGCTACCTCCATGTTGCTTCTAGTTGCATGAATGCAAATGTAATCTTGTTTGGTAATTCACTGGTAATTTTAGCCACACCTTGTAGGCTTGCAGTCACTGATGGGGAGTGGCAGGAGTCTCTGGTCCATGGCTATGGAAGAAAGGGGCCTTTGCATTAGGTTTTACCTTTTACCTTCCATAATAGAGAAAATGAGAGCACCCACTCAATATGTAACAATATCCATTAAAAAAAACTCCTCTCTTATTGCCTCACTTCTTAGAGAGCAGCTCTATTATGTTTGGGGAATCTACCAGAGAATAGATATAGATATTGTACACTGGCCAAGCCATAGGTTCAACTCTCATAGCCATGTCCTGCCATAGCTACCCTTCAATAGGCTGTCAAGTTATATTCTACTGTCTTTGTCAAATTCTTATGAACTATTCTTACAAGTTCAGAATTTGCCAATTTGTCTCAGGTTCGACAAGCTATTCAGAAGGCTCGAGTTGAGCAGAAAATGAGCCAAGCTGAATTGGTGAAGCATATGAGGCATTCTGGTACATGTAGGGAGGATATAGGCGAAGGTTGTGGAATTTGGCTTTACGCATGCCAATTGCATTTGCTTGTTAGTTTGTACAGCCTTTTCAACAAATCTAATTTGTACATATCCTGCAATCGTTGCAATCCATGTGATGATTTTTTTCAGGTATTCTTTCAAACAATTCACTTGCCTAAATGATTTAAGATGTTCTGTGTATGGCTGTAAAAATTAGGATTAGTATTTTAAATAACTAATCAACTTATAATCAGGATGCTGAATTTATTCTTGTCATGGGAGCAAAGCATGTTGTAAAAAAAGGTTGAAAATTTACATATAAATAGACACAGCTTTATTGAAGAGCAGAAGAATGAATGGAATCAAGATATAGAGAGTAGAAGAGCTGATTCAATTAAGTGAAAGTATCGTGAACTATGTGGAAGCCTTTTCCTAGTGGCCGCTGCGTAGTCTTCTGAGGTTTGTTTGAGTAAATTGACTGCTTCCAGTGCTAGTCTCTGTAGAAGCTTGTTTCCAACAAATTATGCTTTCAGTGGTAGTCTCTGTACAAATTATGCTTCAATTTGTAGCAAAAATCAGTGGTGGATGGCAATTAAGATATTTACCAGGAGTAAATGCTTACCAGATCTTTAACATCTCAACCAGATATTTACCAACTTAGTAAATGTAGAAGAAGGGAAGCGACTAGAAGGTGTGACTTCATCACCTTCAAATCTAGAAGGTGCATTTCCATGGCTGGCTTCGAAAACATTCCAACGACACACTTGAAGACAAAAAAGGATGGCCGCTCACCAAACTCATCCATGCATTAATTATCTGAAACCATTTGGCAAGTGGGTTCACCGGTAAACAGGAAACCATGACAACATGATGGAAAACCATGCCGGCGTGAGACTTGTTTCAGGCCAAACCTCATGCTATATATAGCCTATCGACTAATAATATATATATATATATGATATATTATTATTATATATTAATATTAATATTAATAATATAATATTATACTAAAACATATCAGATAATAATATTTATGATAATATTAATATATAATAACATTAAAATATATATAACAATATAATAATAAAATATTATTATATAATATATAATATTTCATTATTATTTTTGTTTGGTAAATCATTGCTAAGGGGCAGCACCCTACGCTTTTGACTAGAGCTATGAACTAGTGATGCCACATATGGAGGACCTCATCCTAGATATCTCCATTTCTCCTCCTCTCCTCCTTCCATCCACCTTGGCACCTTCGACCTTCATACCCCCTCCATCTGCCACTCGACCATCCTTACTCCCCCCGCCATCTATTAAGTGCCTCCCGACCTACTGCCAGCCTAAACTTCTGACCCTCCATTTGTTGACTTGCCATCAACCCTCTTGCAACCCTCTATAGCCTCCCTACAAACTCTCTCTACCTCAGTTCCTCCTTCATTGACGTCGTAGCAGTGCCTACCACCTACACCATCAAGCATTCCCGCAAACCACCTATGGGATTCAAACCTTGGGTAGCCCAACTACTACCCTTGCAACTTAACCGTTGCACTATGGGGTCATCCCCAATATATAATATTTCATTATTATACAATATAATACTATATTATTATTATAGAATATACAATTATAATAATAATAATATATATTATAATAACTAATTTATATGGCTCAATGGCCACTAAAAAATTGTTTAAGTGTCTCAATAACATATATCTATTTATTAGGCTAATTAACGGATATTCAATTTTTACAAACCGAATATCCATTTTTGCTGCTTAATATCGAATATCTATTATTAATGGATATCCACTTCTTAAAAATTGGATATCCATTAATAACAGATATCCATTTTGCTTTGGTGTTTACCATAGCAATGTACTTTTACCAACCCAAGTAAAAAGTCAAACGTGAATTTTACAATTTTTTCCTTCCTCATGTTTTGTTTTTTTGGGTACATGGCCATTGTTTGCCCCCCCATGATCCTTCACAGACCCTCCTATAGTTCTAAAACCACTCTCAAACATCATGAAACTATATGTATGCAATATAACTTAAAAGTATAAGAAAGTAAATGTCCATATGTAAATGTCAACTTATTTAAATATAAGCTCAATGTTTATTTCACGTATATAGTTTCACTAAAAGATAAGGAAAAAAAAGATAAAAAAGATAAAGACAAATTTTTAATGTGGGACATAACATAGGTGTGCTATTGTTGGGAGTTTTCATTGATGTCAACATTGGTTGTTGGTTGTCATTGATGTCAACACTTGAGGAGATTTGTGTGAGATTGCTAGTGGTTGGTTGTTATGCTTGGCAGTTTGTTGACATTAGTTGGTAGTAATGTCCTTGCTACAATTGGTATTGGTTGTCATTGCTATATTTAGTTTCCAAGGGCTAATATTGATGCATGGAAAAGTTGTTGAAGTTCATGGTTGGATGTCATGCCTTATCTAATGTGTGCTGAAGTTCATGGTTGGATGTCATGCCTTATCTTATATTTGTTGAAGCTCATGGTTGGATGTCATGCCTTATCTTATATTTGTTGAAATTCATGATTGGACGTCATGATTTATCTAAATAAGAGTTTAAAAAGTTCATTGTTGGATATAATTTCTTGTTTCATGTCAAATAAAATTGTATTATGCATTATTGATAGAAGAGTTGAATTTATAATGATACACTCAAATGAGGATTAGAACCATGATTGATAGTGAAGAGGTGTTGTTGAAGGTCTACAGTATTTCTTATTCTCTTTCCTTATGTTCCTAATGAATCATGTGTTTCCAAAAAAAAATATATGACCTTTGCAAGGAACTTATTTGTTTCTAGTTCAGGAAGCTATAATGAAGTATGTCTAGGAGAATACTCTGTATTCCTCTGTTGTTGAAGATTTGGTTTTGTAGTTTGAGATTAAATTTTAATGCTCTATGGAAATTGCACTCCTATATTTTCAAGTCACTTGTGTTTTCAAGGAAATTTTTGTGAATTGCAAAAGGTTGGTAGTGTTGTTGATTATCTAGACTGGTTCAAGAAATGCTTCACATTTCTTCACATTAATGTCTCTACTCTTGAAGCTTGGTGAATGTGCTCTCAATATTTGTGCCATGTATCAGTTCTAATTTCATGTGATGAAGTGGTCCACAAGATAATATGTTAATGTTATATCTTCTAGTTATGAGTTTTGTGCTTCTTGGATGGAGTATTTTGTTCTTGTTTGGTTTGCAGTGGTTGCTAGTAGAATGAAAATATAAAGAATGGTATAGAAGTGTTATTGGATGTTCATGGAACATCCCCACGTGATCTAACTAATGCTAATTTCCTAATCTTATGTTGCATTGTGTCTTGAGTTGGCTTTCTGGGTTATTTGTAGATATCTAGTTGACAAGGCTTGTTCCTTTTCTTGTACCATGTGTTTGGGGATCTGTGTCAGCAATTGAAGATGTGTTAAGTTATATTTGAGTTTCGACATATCTTTGTTGGATCCATCTTGATAAAATTCAATTAGAAGTATGATCTTGATCTGACTCATTATGCACTTGAAAGTTTCATCTACACATTTCCTTGATGTCAACTTAGGTTGATGTGTGTCAGCGTGTGAGTTATTTTGGATCACATTTGAAGATGTCATAATATTTTTTTGGTCCTCTTTATCTTCAAGATAGGATTACATTATGTTTTTGATTGCTGATTTGTTGAATTCATTAATTATCTTCTTCCTGGCCAACCAAATTGAAGTTTTTAAGAGTTGTGACCTAGATATAAATATAAGATCATTTCAGATGCAACAAGATGTAGAAGTGTGTAGTGTGCAAAAGAAAGTATGTGGAATGTATTGAATATCTACCAGAGTTAGTGCTACATTGTGAAGAGGAAAGATAGAATTAGATGTGCTATAACACCTTAGTCAGTAGAGTGTTATGTTGAAAATCATTGTAATCTTTATCTAAACCTTTGCATCTTGCTCTGAGATAGTGAATCTCATCAGGTTCTCTATATCTTGCTCCTAAAGTTATGTTGGCTTCTCCTAAAGTTATGTTGGCTTCAGTTCTATAAGTCCTTTGTATCCTTCTCTAGAAGGAAATGATATTTCTCTAAGTCTTTTTGGTAGTGATCCTTTTATATTGTGAGTTAACTCTTACTGTGTTTTTTCCCTCATTGTGTTTTCCACATACTCTAGTGTTCTACTTCTGCATGTGTGTGCTATCAATTTCTTTCTCACTACTATTGATCTGATTAGAAGTAGAGTTGTTATATCTTTCATTACTGAGTATTGTTGATCATACTAAGGGATATCCAATTAAGGGTTTTAGTTGTTATAAGAGAATTGTATTATGTTGTAAGTTTCAAGGTCTGGAAGGGATTAAGTTTTGTGTAGACTGATTCAACCCCCCTCTTAGTCTCCACGTGTGTTCAATAGTTTTAATGCTCTTGCATTTTTGTCTTCTTTAGGTATTTTCAAGCCTTTGGCTTGAATTTACCTTGGGATTCCAACCCAAATGCTTGGACTGACTTTCCAATGCCTAAAGATGTGTTTTTATAGATTCTAAAAAAATTCACATAATCTCAAATGCACTTCCCATCAAGTTTGCATGTGTTTCAAGGTCAAGTCAAAAAATACCTGGGTAATGTTAAGCTCTCTTAGCTATCTAACCATGTAATTTTGTTCATAATTTGAGTATGTTAAGGTTTTCATCTTTAATTTCTTTTGTTGGTGTATTCATTTTTTTCAAAAACCAATGTTTGGTATTTTTAATTTATTTTTTAACAATTCATTAAAATTTCAAATAAATTATATTTTTAGAAACTAGAATCCATTCTACACATATTCCAAAAATAATAGTTTTATTTCCGATTACTATTCAAAAATTTTAGGGGGGAGCACACTCAAATTTCTAATTTTCAAGATGTGTCCATTTTGAAAATTAGTAAAAAACATATATTTATTAAAAACTTAGTGAAAATTTTGTGGATAAACTAAATGGTGTTATATAATTTCCCACCAAAGATATTTTTAAAATACTAAAAAAAATCTAACATCTTAGGGGGGCCACACCGGACATTATGTTATATTTTTTTGAAAAAAATAGTACCAATTTGTGTGGCCCCCCTTTTAACCACTTAATCTCGACCATTTTTTTTAAAAAAATAGTATTTTAGAAAGTAGATTCAAAGCACTACAACTCTTATTTTTGTTGCATCTTAAACTTTTGATTGTAACTATATTCAATTTTTGATCGAAGGGACCGGTCTTTCTAGATTTCAAAAAAAAGTGGCCATTTAAGACCCCTTTTTGGCCCCCCATCTTCGTGCACTTACCCACATGTAACTTTTGTGTATCTTCTTCATGTTTGCATCATATTTGTGATCATTTCATTTATGTTTATGTGTTATGTTATGTTATATGTTTTCATTGTGTATGCTTCGCATTTTCTGACATGTTTGTTTGTGTATGATGTCTTACTTGCAAACCCCCCTAGATCCTATGTCATCCTATCTCTTCAACATTTGTACATTCAAACTCCTCTTGACATATATTTTTTCTACTTTAGTGTGAGTCTAAGCATAAGTTCACACTCTCACTAAAGTGGGGGTTAAATGTAGCATCATAAATTGCCGCCCTTGACAATTTCATACTATGTTTTTCTTCCCTTTAAGTTATTAGACCTAATTAAACACTTAATTTCCTAAATTATGCATTGCACAACTTATTTGAAACATTTACCGATAATTTGCAAGCATAAAATAACTACTTTAATTCAATACTTTTCCCCTGACTCTAAGTTTCAAAAAATAGGCCTAGGACATTGACACCTAGGGCACCTATGTCCTATTTTGGCTCCAAATATAATTATGTCAGTGTTGACATTTTATTATTTGAAATTCAAATATCTAAAGTTGGATGTTGGGATTTAAATTTTTGGAAATTGGAACAATAGCATATAGATTCCTAGTTATTGCATCATTTGAACATTAACAAGCAAAATCTGAATATTAAGAGCAAGAATTATTATCAAGAGCATTATCTAGCAAGTTAACAACAACCATTAGAGATTTATTGCAACAATTGAAGATCCAAACATCATGTCAAAATGTATGTGAGTTTATGCATGTTCATGTTTTTAGTTTGTTTGTGAAGGCTAATCTTTGTAGGTCTCTAAGTAATTCAAGAAAATCAAGCAAGCGAGATTCAAGCCTTGAGGAGATGTGTATGACTTCAGTCCTTCGAAGAAGCCATTGAAGGGTGGTGAGTTGTAGCACTTTGTGGATTCATCATTCGTTCCTATCATTTATCTTTCTATCATTGCCATTTCCATTGTGGAAGTGGAAACACTAACATGGGTTTTGACCAAGGAAAGCCCCTAAATGACATAACCTTTCTCTCTTTGAATATGAAAGTTTCAAGTTTGAAGAATATTGAAGGAAGATTGAAGATCAACTATTTGTTGTTGTAATTGAAACCCTACACCTTGAAAACTCACAAAAACTTAGTTATAGAATTACATGATAGTGATCCAAAAGTGGGACAAGTGAGAAATAGAGGCTCTAACTCGAAACTAGAGGACTGCAAAAATAGATCTAAATTTTCCCTAGAAAGATCATGACGCCTAGGGTGCTTATGTCTTGCCTTTTCAGCTCTAGATTTGAATCACAAGTGACAAGATTATTAGAAAATATAAATTACAAATCATTTTCCAATTACACCTTATGTATCCAAGGAAAATTTCTAAGAGTTTTAGAGAAATATAAAATATGCATAGGATTGAAAGGAAAATGAGACCTTAGTCCTAACATTCTCCCACTTAACATTATACATTGTAAATGCATCCATAGTAAATACAAATAAAATTAATTACAAGAATCAAGGACCATGTAATTCCTACACCAAGAGAGGTTATCCATGGTGATTGACTTCACAAATGATTCTACAATATTATCTATTTGAGTGTAAACCTTATCTAATAAGACCTTATAACTCCAAAACATTTCTCATGATTAGTATGAGTATGATACATGAGATTACTAGAAAAATAAATAGCACTTTTAGTATCACATCCAATTTGAATAATCCTACAATCAAAACTAGCATTTATAAAACATCTTTATATACAAACTACCTCCTAGAGGAATGTGTAATAGCCATATGTTTTACTTTGATGGTGGAAAAAGCAATAATAAAATCCATTTTACTCACCCAATCACTACATACATCCAAAAAAAGAAAGAACATTGCCACTAATGAACCTTCAACAAGATCCAAGTCACCTTCCCAATCTTCATCAATAAATCCCTTTATGTCCAACGACTTTTCTACATCATTATTACCATGATAATGTAAAAATAGATCTTCAATTAAATCTTACATCATCAAATTCTATATATTATAATCAATATCATTGAATTTCTTAATATCCATACAAAAAGTAGAAGCCATTTCTTTCAACTTTTTAATAATCTACAAAACCACACAATAAAAATCAACATATAATAGAAAGGTATTCCTCTCTATACAAAATTATTATCTCTCATAAAAATTGTTGAGAAACAAGGTGAAACTACTACAATAAAATGTCTTACAAGTGTATGAAAATGTGAATTATAATTATTTATCCAAGGATTGCCATATTATGATAATGTGATTGTATAAAATTAGCAATAAAAATAAAATCAGAAAACCATATGAACACATGATTTACATGGTAAAACCCCTTTAGCAAGAAATTGGGGATAAACTAAATGGTGTTATCTGATTTCTCACTGAAGAGATTTCTAAAATACTAAAAAAAAGTTAACATTTTAGGGGTCCCACACCATACGCTATGTTATATTTTAAAAAAATAAAAAATAGGACCAATTTGTGTGGCCCCCCTTTTTGAACCACTTAATCTCAACCATTTTCTAAAAAAAGGTATTCTAGAAAGTAGATTCAAAGAATTACAACTCTTATTTTTGTTGCATCTTAAAATTTTGATTGTAACTATCTTCAATTTGTCATCCAATGTCAGTCTTTCTAGATTTAAAAAAAAAGTGGCCATTTAAGACCTCTTTTTGGACTCCCATCTTTGTGCACTTACCCAGGTCTCTTTTGTGTATCTTCTTCGTGTTTACATCAAGTTTATGTTCATTTCATTTCTGTTTACATGTTATGTTATGATATGCTTTTGTTGTGTATGCTTCATGTTTTTTGACATGTATGTTAGTGTATGTTGTCTTGTTGCATTTCATACATGTGTGTTCCTTTGTGCTTATGTTATATTACCATGGGGTCTTAGATCTTGGGGGCTTGCACACTCCCCCTAGATCCTATGTCATTCCATCTCTTCAACAGTTGTACATTCAAACCCCTCTTAACATATATTTTTCTACTTTTGTGTGAGTTTGAGTGTAAGTTCATACTCTCACTAAAGTGGGGGCTAAATGTAGCATCATAAATTGCCACCCTCGACAATTTCACACTATGTTTTTCTTCACTTTAAGTTATTGGACCTAATTAAGCACTTAATTTCCTAAATTATGCATTACATAGCTTATTTTAAATATTTACCGATAATTTGCAAGCATAAAACAAATACTCCCATTTAATACTTTGCCCCTAACTCTTTAAGTTTCAAAAAATAGGCCTAGTACATTGGGGCCTAGGGTGTTTATGTCCTATTTTGGCTCCAAATATAAATATGTTTGTGTTTATATTTTATTATTTGAAATTCAAATATTTAAAGTCGGTTGTTGGGATTTAATTTTTGGGAAATTAGAATAATAGCATATAATTGCCTAGTTATTGCTTCATTTGAACATTAACAAGCAAAATGTGAATATTAAGAGCAAGAACTATTATCAAGAGCATTATCTAGCAAGTCAACAACAACCATTAGAGATTTGTTGCAGAAATTGAAGATCCGAACATTATGTCAAAATGTATGCGAGTTTATGCATACATTCATGTTTTCAAATTGTTTGTGAAGGCTAATCTTTGTAGGTCTCCAAGCAATTCAAGAAACTCAAGTAAGAAATATTCAAGCCTTGAGGAGATGTGTATGACTTTAGTCCTTCAAGGAAGCCATTGAAGGGTGGTGAGTTGTAGCACTTTGTGAATTAATCATTCCTTCCTATCATTTATCTTTCTATCATTGATATTGCCATTGTGGAAGTGGAAACACTAACACGGGGTTTGTTCAAGGTAAGCTCGTAAATAACATAACCTTTCTTCTCTCTTTGAATGTGTGTAATACCCCTCCGTTTCGGTTGTTTTGGTCTTGTGTGTGAGTATATGTGCATGCTTCATTGATCACTATGTTAGTTAATTGTGTGGAAAAATATCAAATGTTAGTAGTCATGTCTAAATAATTAATTTTAATCATAAGTGAATCTGCGAGGTTATTTAAAATATAATTAGAAATTAGAATAATAATCCATTAAATTAAATCAAATGATCAAATTAAATTAAATTGTTAAAAGCACAAATGATATTATTAGATAAATTGATTTAATAATCATAATGAACAAAATAATTTGGAAAAGAAAATAATAAAAAGGAAGACAATTGGAAAATGGAAAGTGAATAGTTTATTAATTAATTAAATCATGATAAGAGTTTTGGGAAGTGTAAAAGGCAAAAGAAGTTGGAAAGAAACTTCACCTATCAAGCAATTGGAAGTCGAAAAGAACTGAACTGTAGAATATGAAAAAATAAATAAAGTATATCTAGCTTTTGGGAAGAAGCTTCTGAGGGCATTGGAATCTGAAGGGTTATTGCTAGCGAGCCCGTGGAAGCCATAACATTGCTTTCCAAAACCACTTAGATATGCAGCTGCTGGGTTAAAAATACTTTGAGAAGGGTATCGTTTATTCCATGCCCAATGTTTTCCACGATTTTGATGGAGAGGAGTCTCTCAAACACTATGGTGCACTTCTATCCGCTGGCCGGAAGATTGGCTAATCCCTCAGAAAATGGTGATGAAGGAGACGGTCGGGGATGTTGTTGGTGAATTGTTTTGCCTCAATGGAGCTCTCGATATGGATGGTCATTCCTTGCCTCTCTTAGTCATTCAGAAAAGCTGAGCAAAAGGATGTGGACTCTCTTTACCAGAGGACTGGAAGAAGTGGCAGATTTCATACGGTCAAGGAGACAGGTAAGCAACGAAGTCCGTTACTTGAAATGACAAGGCAAGCTACCCATTTAATCCTTCTCTTCCAGTTATTGTCTAGGCAATGGTTTCATAGCATAGTTCACAGGAGATATAGTTGTTGTCTTAATTTTGTGTCATTTCTTCTTCCATCTCAGCTTTTGCTCTGTCTCTGCAACACTTGGAAACAAAATATTGCCTTAGTTTAAATAACCTCCCTGAATTCTCAGCAATCTGCTCAGCTGCGCACTTGGACTTGATAGGAAGCTTATAGATTTAAATAAACTGTTTGATTCTCCTGTCAGTCTATCACAGTTGCAGCACTTGAAAATAAATATTGTAAAAATTCTAACATATTGAGAGCTCACCCTTGGTCGTGGTGAAATTTAACTTCTAAACTTCAACTTGGGCGCATCTCTGGAAACTTGGCTCTAAACTGTTCAAAACAGCAAATGTTGCACATTATTAAGTCACGTATTTGCACCTCACCTTACTCTTTCCCTTCTGTCGAGTCAGATTTGATATTAATGCTAGTAGATGGCGATATTTCCAAATTCCATCATTCACTTTCTGATATACTTGGCCACCTGTCACAACCGCAGCTCTTGAACATGGTAGGGTTATAGATTTAATTTAAACTCTCTGTTTTTATTATAAAAATCCCAAATGTTATCCTTAGGACTGAAGACAAGTGCCTTCTCACGTTTTTGCAACCGTAACGATCTCAAACTTGGAGAAAGCTTGGTTCGCGTGTCTTCTCTGATGTCGTCAATGAGCAGATTGTTCAAGTGAAGAAATTGAGGACCAATGAGCAGATTATTTAATTCTCTTGGTCTGCGCAATGTTTCAAGCCTTTGCCAAGTACCTCTGTTCAGTCGAAGCTGAGAGAAATTGATGTTATTGGATACAGTGTTTAGATGAGCTCCTTCGCATAGTCTGGTTATCTAAATTTATATAATCCCCCTGATACCTTTGGCATCCTGTCGTAGCTGCAGTGTTTAGACTTTGGATCGTGTATAAATTTAAATAGCCTCCCTGAAACCATTAGCAACCCGTTACAGCTGTAGCTCTTAGACTTGCAGGGGTCGCATTCATGGGTGTCAGTTTACCAATGTTCCTTAAAGCACGCATGATTATTTAGCTCTGGTTATTGTTTCTTCCCTTTTTCGGTTAAATCTTGTTTGTATCTCTCTTTCTAGCATCATGAATTTCTTTACCTTCTCCCATTTTGACCAACTATGTGTAGTGTAATTTAATAAGAGCAGATCTGTGAGTGGCATCGAAATATGGTATTGTGAGTTGCAAAATATGTATTCAACATTTTAGTAACAAGAATTAGGAATCCCCAAGAGCGCTAGTGTGGTATGAAGGTAGACCACACACTCCTAATGATCAACTTTATCTGTAATGCCATAAGGGTTACTGATGTGTGAGATGGGAGCAGCCTCACCCTCTAAACCTATATGGCTGCATTCACTAGAAAAATAAGCCTAGCTTACATTGTCAAGATGTCTCCCAAAGTGTGCCAGTAATTCTAAGATTCTGAGAGCTTCATTGTAAAATCTTTTGTTCATATCTTGCTTAAATTGTGTTCTAAAATATGGCATTCCTTTTTACGCTTGCTAATTGCATTTGCTTGAAATTTTCTTAAGCCCTGTCATATACTCCATCTTGTTCAATTGGCACACATAATGTTAGATTGTTGTTGTTGGCCAGTGAGAGATTCTTATAATTTGGTATTGAATGAATCACTACCTTGATGAATTATCAAATTGTTTCCTTTCAAGAAAACTTGCTAAATGTTGTTTCTTGAAAATTGCTTCCATTCCTTAAACAATGATCCTTGCTCTTCATCATAATATTATCATTGCTTTTCCTTGATTAAGTCTGTTGTTTTCACAATTATAATAACTGCTCCTCAACCCAAAAATAGTTGCCTCTTTTCACACTAAATTGTTACTCTTAACCAACCATCTTTTGATATATATTCTAACTCAACTATATATATATTCAACTATTCCTCTTATGTATTCTCGGGTAATTGAATAGGATTGTTGACAATTGTGTTTGACAAAAATTATAGATTATTGTAATTATGTTACGTTACCTCAAATACTATTATTCGAGGAAAATGATCTTAAAATTTAATTATGTATGAAATGGGAAAATATAGTTGGTAGGTTTATAATACACTTAAATAAAGATAAATAAAGTTAAGTTCCCCTGACATTGAAAATTGAATGAAGGTTATTTCCATTATTTGATTAGAAGATTAAGAAATTTAGGATATTATAATTATCACAATTATTATGGATTATTCTTTGTTAATTTGTAGGTGAATGTTGTTATTTTATAACCTTTAGAGTGGAATGTTAAGTTTAGTGTGTAAGCTAAATAACTAGGAAATTGTATTAAGGTTGTCTCAAATATTAATATCCGAGGGAAATAATCTTTTAATTATTATGAGATTAATGATAAGGAATATTGTGGAATGTAAAAACATGCCTTGAGATAATTACGATAAGTGATTTTAGAGTTCCCATATTTATTTTTAAATTAATTATTTTTGAACAAATAGATAAATTGTTTTTGACTGGTCATTGATCTTTTAGGGGTAATTTGGTGTATCCTATTTGTGGTATCCTCCTTGGAAATGCTTGGCCTGGGAAGTATTTTCATTCATTTGGATTCATGTCGTTTATGAGTGTTTTGACATACTCTTTCCTTGTGACTTTCTTGGGTTACTTGAGTTGGTGATCTTCTTTAAGTTAAGTTGTGTTGCTATTCATTTATCCTTACATGGTGAATTCTTGGTTGGTTTTGAGTTAAGGAATATTTTGGATACTAAAGTGATGATTTGGTTGTAATAAGTTTATGCTTCTTATTTAATGCAGTCTTCCCACTTTTATTATTTTGGTGAAACATTTAATTGCATTGTTGTCATGTTTGTTGATTTGCGGATGGGTCTTGATGAATCTTCTCTCTTTTATGGCTTTTCTGAGTTACTCTCTTATTTGAGGAAATTTTTATCCTTGTGTTGAAATTATTGGAGAAATACTCATGTTGCTTCATTTTACCCTTGTTTGTGGGTTTTCATTCTTTTGGCTTCCAGAGGCTTGAGATGATTGATAATTGATGTTCTCTCTCTTTATGTGCCTTGATTTGGCGAGTGTTTTGGTTTCATGATTTTAAAAGGGTTGTACGAGATTTGTTGAGACTTGAATATTGTATTTATAGCGAGATGGGTAATGCCTCGCATGCTTCTCAGTTGAGATCTTATATTCTTATTTTGATGGTACAACCCTTGGTTTCTTGGTTCCTTGGTTTTTATGTTGTTGGGTCTCTAGGGAGAGTGGCTCCTCGTGGGGGCCGGCGCCCCGTGTAAGGGGAAGAGCACAGGAGAACCCACGAGTGAGTTAGTAAACAAGTGAAAACCT
Source organism: Sequoia sempervirens (assembly GCA_007258455.2). Classification (NCBI taxonomy): domain Eukaryota; kingdom Viridiplantae; phylum Streptophyta; class Pinopsida; order Cupressales; family Cupressaceae; genus Sequoia; species Sequoia sempervirens. The sequence goes on along the minus strand of VDFB02353493.1, from coordinate 195,323,953 downwards.
AATAATTAACTTAGGAGGGTTGGGTAGTAATATCATTATAAGATTAATAAAATGGATGCCTCGTCTTCATTAGTGCTTCCGTAGACTAATGGAAGGCTGAGAAGGCCGTGGTTGGCATGGTCGTGACCTCGTCCTCACGAGAGGTCTACGGCTCCGCATGAGCTACCCTATGGTGCCGGCGCCTCAGGTAGGAGGAAGGGCCAGGAGATCCATAGATGGGGGCCGGCGCCTCAGTGTGGAGGAAGGGCCAGGAGAACCCATGTAGGCTATGCGATGACACTCTCCCCTAGTTGCCCATGTGTTTTACTTTATTGTGTTCCTCTGGAAGTAGGTTGTGGGAGTTGATTTAGATTGTTGATATTTGGATTTATTTTGATTTATGATTTTTTCCTTAATACATTCTTGGTGTACTTGTGATCTTATATGATCTCTTTGATATTTGACTTATGACCTTGTACTCTTATGGTACTGTGATATGATGTTATCGTATTATTTGATTGAAATTTGGAATTGTATTATGTATTTCATGATCATCCTTGATTACTTATTTACTGGTCATTGCTTTAATTTATGTGATAGGATTTGTGATTTTAAGTTAGTATGATGACTCTTGTAACCCTTGAGTTTTATGATACTTTTGTATGTTGTTGAGTCTTGTGGTTCCCTGTTTGGATGTTCTTGGTTGTGGTCTCTTTCTTGTTAGCTCCTGGCACGGGGGGTGGGTCTTCGGACTCACATGGTCGGGTGGAACGTGCTAAGCACCCCATTGGGTCCCCAGTCGAGGATCGAGAGGTGCGGATTGGTGTTGTTGCAGCGACTTCAAAGTTGTATTTGTCTTGGAGCCAGTTATGATACTTTGTATTCATCTATTTGTATCATGTTATCTCGTGTATGGTTTCCATTTAAGATTGGAACCACTTTTGTATTATTGTACTTCTTGAATATTGTACTGTAAAGGTAATGTTAAACTTGGTATGGATATTGGTCATGGCAGTTATTATTTAATGTGTTGAGTCATTCATGTATATGTTGTATTTATAGATGGTTTCTTATCAATGAATTTTCATGTATGTGTTATATTGGTTAATGTTTATTTGTTATGAATTATATCTTTGGCTTTTATCCTATATTATCGTTGTCTCGTAATGACTCCTCGTGTACCCCAAGGGATGTATGTGTTAATGAATCTGCTTAAATGAAATTCATTTCATGTCTTAATGTATATTACTTGTATGTTATGTTAATTTAATAAAAAAAAAATTGTGTTGTAATTATTGTGTTGTCCTTTGGGGTTCGCATGGCGGGGCATTACAATGTGTAGGTTTTAGGTCCGAAGAATATTGAAGGAAGATTGAAGATCAATTATTTTTTATTACAATTGAAACCCTACACCTTGACAACTAACAAAAACTCAGTTACAGAATTATATGGTAGTGATATGAAAGTGTGATAAGTAAGAAATAGAGGCTCTGACTCAACACTAGAGGACTACGAAAATAGATATGAATTCTCCCTACAAAGACAGTGACGCCTAGGGTTCTTATGTCTTGCCTTTTTAGCTCTAGATTTGAATCACAAGTGCCAAGATTATTAGGAAATATTAATTACAAATTATCTTCCAATTACACTTTATGCATCCAAGGAATTTGTCTAAGAGTTTTAGAGAAATATAAAATATACATACCTAGATTGAAAGGTAAATGAGACCTTAGTCCTAACATTCTCCCACTTAACATTATACATTGTAAATGCATCCATAGGAAATACAAATAAAACTAAGTATGAGAATCAAGGACCATGGAATTCCTACACCAAGAGAGGTTATCCATGGTGATTGGATTAAAAAATGATTCTACAATATTATCTATTTGAGTGTAAACCTTATCTAACAAGACCTTATCACTTTGAAACATTTCTCATGATTAGTATGAGTATGACACATGGGATTACTAGAGAAATAAATAACACTTTTATTATCACATCCAATTCTAACAATCTTGCAATCAAAACTAGCATTTATAAAACATCTTTATGTACAAACTACTTCCTTAGAGGAATGTTTAATAGCCATATGTTGTACTTTGATGGTCAAAAAAGTCATAATACAATCCATTTTATTCGCCCAATCACCACATACAACCAAAAAAAGAAAGAACATTGCCACTAATGAACCTTCATCTATCCAAGTCACCTTCCCAATCTTCATCAACAAATCCCTTTATGTCCAATGACTTTTCTACATCAACATTACCATGATAACATAAAAATATCTTCAAGTAGATCTTTCATATCAAATTCCATATATCGTAATCAGTATCATTGAATTTCTTAGTAGCCATACAAAAAAGTAGAAGCCATTGCTTTCAGCTTTTTTTATAATCTACAAAACCACACAATACAAAATATCCCACAACACAAAAATTCAAAATATAATAGAAATGTACTCCTCTCTATGCAAAATTATTTCTCTCATTAAAATTGTTGAGAAACAAGGTGAAACTACTACAATAAAATATCTTACAAGTGTATGAAAATGTGAAATATAATTATTTATCCAAGGATTACCATATTATGACAATGTGATTGTATAAAATTAGCAATAAAAATAAAATTAGAAAATCATATGAACACATGATTTACATGGTAAAACGCCTTCTAATAAAAAATTCCACATGAGAAAAAGGAAAATTATATATTAATCTTCAATAAAGAGATACATCCAATAAACTAACAAACCAAAATCTCTCTTGATTTCAGCCTCTGGAAAATTTTTGCTCTTCCTAAAACCTTTGCATATTGCTCTAGTATTTCTTTCTCTTTTTCATAATCTCCCATTGACATTCCACAGACTATTACCTTTTCATTTCTTTCATTTAAATTTGTTCTTCTATTCTTCCTTTATCTGTGAAAATATTTTTGAAATTTGTCTTATTCCATGTTTTCAGTTGGGATTTTACATAATTCAATTTCCTTAATAGTTGATGCATTTGGGATCCCCTCTTTGTCTAATTCCTCAACCCACCATTCTTGCATTTGTTTTTTCAACCCCTTTTCCCTTACCCACATATTTTCGAACATGAATGGGCATCTTGCAAGTATCTTGTCTAGTGTGAATAGAAGATCGACCGGGAAATGATCAGAACCAGCCAGGCTTAAAATCTTTGATTCGATTGTTGTAGAGATTTGGGACCAATCCCCCACCAGCATGAATTTGTCTAGACATTCCATAATGCATGTAAAGCCCTTTTTCCTATTTTTCCAAGAGTATTTGACATTTTTGGGCATTGCCTTGTAGATTGTTGGCATTGGTGAATCTTACAAAATCCAACTGTAGTTGTGTGACACTGGTTAATCTGCCGCATTTCTCACTATTTGATAGCATGGCATTAAAATCTCCCGCTAAGATGAGGTTTTCTCCTTGTAGAGTGTGCATGATATGGGTTAGTTTCTCCCATAATCCTCTCTTCTTGGTCGTCTTCATGGGCCCATAGACATTGATTACATATCATTTGTTATCTAGCTTGGTTTGATTTTTACTAATTGCCAGTTCTCATCTTCTGTGATTGGTTCCCCCACTATCCGATTTGGGTTCCACATAATTCCCAAACCCCTTGACGCCCCTTGTGCTTCAAAAAAACTTCCTTTCCATTGTCTCCATTTCTCTTTTAGTTTCGTTATTTCTTCCTTCACCAATTTGGTTTCTTGCATCATAACAATCTTTGCTTTTCTTTGATCATTTTGGCGCTTGATCATGTGCCTCTTGTTAGGGGCATTGATGCCTCTAACATTCTACGTTATGGACCTCATTATGTTCCAAGAAGGGATACTCCCTACCCTAATCTTAACTTACTTTCTTCCCCGTTGTCCATTGTCCTTTTCCCCTAATCTTGGTTTCCAAAGTTCAAAATTATTTCTTCCATTGTTCCTTCTTCCTCTTCAAATTCTCTTTCTTCTCTCGTATCTAATCCAAAAATCTCTCCATCCTCTTTTGACTTCTTCTCTAGCATCTCCGCCTCCAATTAACTCTTGTAGGCTTACTCCCAAATTGAAACCTTTTTCAATCAGTTATGCTAGTTCCCTATCTTTGCTTTCTTTCTCCAATGACTCTCTTTGATGATATGCTAGGTCTGATTTGATACCCTTGATCTAACTTACCTCTTTCAATTTTTCCTCAAGGGGTCATCATTAGGGTTTTCTTCTTGTGTATCATTATTTAATTCGTTTGTTGTCCCCTCTTGTATTCCTCTTTCTGCTTCCATGCTGCTTCCTTTTTCCCAATTTTCATCAATTTTATGCATGCATTCAGCTTTCCAATTTTGATTCATCATATGACCCTTTTCACCATTTCCCTTCCAGCAGTCCTTTCTATGTCCTTTTGACAGATCTGCATGCTATCCTCGCTTTCTATCTTCTATCACCAAACACCCCATCTAGTTGCAATCTCAATTTCTTCCGGTATGGCTGGAATTGGTTTGATTTTGACCTAGATCCCATAGTCTTTGTCTTCCAGATTTTCATCTACTTTCTCGAAGGTACCCCAGATGATTTCTAATATCTCGCAGTGTTTACATATTTCAGTATTCTGATGGTACATTATAATGTCTTAGCCACATGGGGATTTCTTCCATCGTTTATCTGAGGGAATTAAAAATTGGTTCCCAATATTTTATAAACAATCTCGTTCCCCCCATCATGAATGGGCCAATATTCAAAATCTTCGTTTTGACCCACCCATCCGGACATTCTACCAGATAAAATCCATTAGTTAGGGTTTTCAGAGTTATCCTATTGTCCCAATTTTTGTTACACCTTTTTTGACTCTTTCCAAGGCCGTCCATTCCCCACCCAATATCATAAAAAAGGCCACTTCTTTCATCCTTTCATTTGATCTATCTAGGCTTTCATTTTCCAGATGAAAAAAAAGTACATTTACTGTGAATCTTAGGGTTCCCATTCTTACCTAGTTCTAGATCTCTAATCATCCACGCCTACTTCTCTCCTTCTATATTTCGATCTCCTTGTGGCTTTTGTCTGTCGCCACTTCCTCCTCTCTCCATTTTCCAATTGTTTTGTTGTAGATTCTGCCACCTTCCGCGATTACTCTGGATCTTTACCCATGGCAGAGCTCTTTCCTCATTGGCGCCCGATTCATTTGTTGCCTCCATTAGGGTCTATGTCCCTCTCATATTTGTTTCCTTCTTTGAACTCATTCCAGCGCTGCCAATTCGGCTGAACATCTCTCCGCCATCTCCAGTTCCTAGTTGCTATGTTCTGCCAATCTTCCTTCCAAATTCCTTTTTCTTTCCGCATCAGTTCTCTCCTTTCCTGTTCTTTGTTGGCTCCAAATTTGTGATGCCTTTCCATCCTCCGCTGGCCTTCCCCATTCCAAATTTTCCATTCTCCTCTGCTGTACTTCCCCATGCCTGTTTGCAGGAATCAGACATTCCCCATCGACTTGGTCTGCCCATGCGCCATTTTTTTTTAACTTTTAAAAAGTTTATAACTATTTATTCTACAACATTTTTATTGATTTATTTTTGTTTTATTTTTTTAATGGTTTTTCTAAACTTGTAATATATATATATTAAATAGTTATGTTTCACTTATTTTTATTTATAATTTGTTTGTTGGTATAATAATAATAGAGTTTAAACAACAAGAAACTTGTAATCAATTGATAAATTAGCATATGGCAGGCATATTTATCCACATTGTAGACGTTACTCTAAATTTATTCAAACATTTAACAATATTATAAGGTTTTAATGATATTTTCATTCAAATATATGCTCACCATATTTGTAATATTTTTGGAAATACAAGATTAAACTAGAAATCATATTAATATTCTAATGTGGGTTTGTAATATTGAGACATAACAATTTTTTAATGTCTCAACAATTATCTAAAAATAATAATAAAATATATATATATATATATATATATATATATATATATATATATATATATATATATATATATATATATATATACTAGAAATCCATTTAATAATTGAAACATTACAATTTTTTTGGGGTACTTTTAGGGAAAAGAGGATTGAATAGAATAAAAAGACAATAAGCAATGTGAACCCATGAATGTACAACATTTAGAAGTTAAATATTTTGAGAAATCTAATCTTTTTGAATGAAGAAAAATATTTACTTTTTCATGAACTAAACCCTATTAAAAATTTATACATTGTTTCATATCTCTTGATGTTTTTCTAGAACTAGATTGTTTGTGTTACAAGTATTTCACATATATTTTTTGCTTCCACATTTGGAAACAAAATGAACAATTAAAAAAAAAAAACCTTTCCTTTCTTCATAGAAATATAGGAGATTTCTATTGCATGCATGTCCTTCCCAAAAGCATATGCATTGGATTTTTCGCCATCAAGAATAACAAGTTTGTGGTATGGAAAATACATGAAGAAATCAACATAGGAAAAAATAGATTCCTAAACATAAAGTTATATATTAGTAACAATCAAAGGATTACAAGAATTACAAATAATCTACAATTGATAGATAGAATAGCCAACAAAAAAATTGTCTTTAAAAAGTATTGATTTCCTTTTGAATTTCAACATTTAAATATATAGAATTATGATGTATATTTCAAAGAAGAAAATAAACTCACATTTCAATGAATTGTAGATGTATCCCTTCATAGTGTTAAATTCTTCATCCATGGAAATAAGAACTTTAGGATTGTATCAACTTTATTGAAGTATTTCCTTCTCCAATTCATTTTTATCAAGATCAATGACAACATCCCTCTGAAAGCTACTCCATAAGACAATCCCATTGCTATCGAATACCATGGGTACTTAGTGCTTTTCTTTCTTTTATTAATTGAAATTGGAGAAGGAACAAACTATGGCCAAGAACAATTTTTTGGTAGGGGACATCCCCATAAATTAGGATTTCCTAAGTAAGAGGATTCTCCAATGCTAGTCATATGTGGTCCTTGTGGTATACTTCCTGAAAGATTGTTGTTTGATAGATTCAATGAACCTAAAAAGCTTAGAGATTCAAGCCCTCGAGGGACTTGTTCTAAAAAATGATTTCTTGAAAGGTCTCATGAATCTAGTTGATGCATTTCTCCCAAACTATTTGGAATGGCCACAGTCAAGTTGTTCATTGAAAGGTTTAGAAGCCTCAACCCCTTCAACTTCCCAAAATTAGAAGGAACTTCTCCCTCTAGCTCATTATTTGAGAGGTCTATGGACGTGAGAGTGGAAAGAATATATTGATAGTGCTGATTTGTACCTTTTAAAGTCATATCCAATCCTTCTTGATATAATTTCCCATAAGGATATAAGTAGACGATACAAAACCATCTTGGCTTTCTACCATCATTGCTTACAAGCATACAATTTTATGTGGAATTAAACCTGAGAAATGATTAGAAAAGAGGAGTAAGATTTGGAGGTGCTTTAGTTGGCCAATCTCTAAAGGAATACTGCCTGTAAAATTGTTCTCCTTCATCACCAATACTCTTATCTCTGAAAGATTTCCAATTAATGTTGGTATTTTACCTCCAAATAAATTGTTTCCAATATCAAGAACCTGTAACTTTGAACAATTTGCTATTGAAGAAAGGAATGATCCAATCAAATTATTATTGTGAACAACTAATGAATATAATAACCTTAGCTTACTAAACTCAGGCGGTAAGCTTCCCTCCAAACCATTATTTCCCAATTTTAGGACAAAGAGGTAATAGCAATTGGACAAGCTCACAGGGATCACTCCGGTTATGTTGTTGTTTGCAAGATTTAACAAACTGAGGTCAGTTAAGTTGCCTAGGCTCAGAGGAATATTGCCATTGAAAAAATTGTCATTGAGCAGCAACATTTCCATACGAGAAGACCACATTGATGGGATGCACCCACTTAATCTATTTCTTGACACATCTAGCCGTATAAGTTGCATCCATGTTGAAGTATTTGAGGCTAGGCTTCCTTCCAGATGATTTCTTGAAAAATTTAGAGAATGAAATAGAGGACTGGTTTCCCATAGCCAAGAGGGAATTAGGCCCACAAGACTGGCATTAGTTAATTCCAACCATCCAAGTAAGAATTGTGTTGAAATCCAAGGTAGAAATTCATTGTCAATCATACATGACACTAACTATAATTAAGATAACTGAAAGGGTGGAATCCAGGTCTAATATTTAGCACACAATCGGATAAATACAATTCATATAGGCTTGTAAGGTTGTGAAAGAAATTTTCTGATATCAACTGGTAATGGTTTAGTGACAGGTATAGAAAACGTAAAGAAGGTGGAAGTGACGAAGAAGAGATAATTTCATTGAAACGATTCCCATGAGCATACAATTGAAAGAGGGAGGAAAGCTGAGCAAATGAAGGAGGAATGGTCCCACTTAGTTGGTTAAAGCGAATATCCAATCTCTCGAGTAAAGAGAGATTGCCCATATAATCTGGAATGATACTGCTCAGTTGATTGGAATCAAGATATAATTCCCTCAAAAAAGAGAGACTTCCAAGAGAAGCTGGTATGCTTCCACTAAGTTGGTTGCCAGAAAGCGAAAGGCCAGTTAAAGAAGCAAGATTGCCGAGGCAGGAAGGAATGCTTCCAGTAAGTTGGTTGTCATCAAGGTTAAGCTTAATTAAAGAAGGAAGATTGCCAAGGCGGGAAGGTATGCTTCCATTCAAGTTATTGTGTGAAAGATAGAGCAGTGTAAGGCAGGTGAGCAAACAAAGGGAAGTGGGAATCATACCAGTAAAGTTATTTGTAGATAAATCTAAATAGTCAATATAAGAGAGATTTCCCAAATAGGGAGGAACTGTAGTACCTATTGTTACTGATTGTATAGTTAGTGATGTGAAAAAGTGAAGTTGGCATAGGCTCTCAGATATCACACCATGATTGTGTTGGGAAAGACAAACCCAACTATAGTGGGAAAAGAATGAAAACTCATAGCAATGAAGAAAAAAAACACAAGAAGACATAAATATATATATATTCAATTTTCTATTTCATCAAAAAGGATTACATTAAAAAAAAAACGCAGAGTTAAAGCTCTATACATGCTTCATACAAAAACTGTGCTAGTTCTAGCGCATCTTCTTTCTGTGTGCTGCTGCTGCATGCTAGAAACATTCCAGAGCACTGGAGCACTACCAATATTCTCTGCTACTATAGGTTCTCCTAAACTTCTACCTTTTGTAGTTGTGTGTTCTACTAAACATTCCTTTTGTTGTTGCTGCAAATTTTTTTGTCTCTGTCTCCTCCTCTCTACTGAATAAAATTCATTCTATTCTCCTTTTGTCTTTCCAAAAAACTAGCGCCCAATTCAAATTCAACCACCACAATTAATTTGTTGTTGTCCAGCAAGGTGGTCAGACACGGCAAGGGGAAAACTGCCCAAATTTGATTTCATCAAATGGTGCATTAAATGCACTTGTCCATTGCAGCTCTAAATTAGATATTCCAACACTCCCCCTTAATTTTGAGCCATTCTGCTCTTCATTATCATTTGAAAGTTTTGACGGAAAAGTTCTGGAGCAAAGTTTTTGGCGCTCATTGCTTTGAAAAAGTTTTGGAGCAACGGACCACAAGTTCCAGAGCATCAGTGAAAATTTTCCAGAGCAAGCCTGTGTGCATCTATTTTGCATTTTGGAACTTTTTTTGAAGTTCCGGAGCATCTGTGCTTCACCATGTTTTCCAGAACCAAAGTTCTGGAGCATCTACCTTTTTTTTGTGTCTTCCAGAACCTAAGTTCTGGAGCATTTGTCTTTTCTGTGTTGCGCTTTTCTGTGCTTCCCAGAACCAAAGTTTTGGAGCACCCACACTTTTCTGATTTTTCTAGAACTAAAGTTCTAGAGCATTATTGCATACCAAGCCTATTTCTTATGCGTTCAAAGGATTCTTTTGACAATGCCTTTCTGAAAATATTCGCGAGCTGCTGCTCAGATTTGCAATAATGAAGTTGAATCTCTCCATGCTCAACGAACTCTCTTATGAAATGATATCAAAATTTGATATGCTTCCTTCGCCCATGAAAGACGGGATTCTTTGTTAATGCAATAGAAGATACGTTGTTACAAAATATGGTTGTACCATCTTCTTGCTGCTCATTCAAATCAGCAAGGATTCTTCTAAGGCAAATAGCTTAACACGTTGCTGCATTTGCTACTATGTATTTCGCTTTGGCTATGGAAAGAGAAAATATGGGCTGCTTCTTTGATGCCCATGATATAGCTCCTAAACCTATGTGGAAAAAGTATCTCGAAGTGCTCTTTTTGTCAGCTACATTTCCTGCCCAATCACTGTCTGTGTATCCAATTAGTTGAAACTCATTAGAGGTGGTGTGCATGATGCCATAGTCTTTCGTGCCATTGACATGCCTTAAAATTCTTTTTCCTGCTTGCCAGTGTGTGTCCTTAGGTTGCTCCATGAACCTAGAGATCAGGCTTACCACGTACATCAAATCATGTCTTGTCGCTGTCAAATACATGAGGCTTCCAACCATGCTCTTGTAGAGGGTTGGGTTAACATTATTGCTGTTGTCCTCTTTGCTTAATTTCAGACTTGTAGCTGTTAGGGTTGGGGTTGGTTTGTTGTCCAACATTCTAAATCTCTTCAAGATTTGTTTAGCATAACTTGTTTGTGAAATAAAGATTCCATGATCTGTTTGTTGGACCTCTATGCCTAGGAAATATTTTAGCAAACCTAGGTCTATCATTTCAAACTCATTTTTCATTGCCTCTTTGAAATCAACAATGAAAATATTACTATTTCCTATGAAAATTAAATCATCTACATACAAAACAGCAATAAGAATCTCACCATTGGCTGCCTTGATGTAGAGTGTGGGCTCACTACCGCTTTTGCTAAAGCCATTGCTTAGAAGGTACAAATCAATTATATTGTACCATGCCCGTGGTGCTTGTTTCAACTCGTAAAGAGCTTTCCAGAGCATGTAGACCTTGTCTTCTTTCCTTGGAACTTCATAGCCAGGTGGCTATTCCACATACACCTCTTCTTTTAGCACTCCATTCAAGAAGGCTGATTTCACATCCATTTGTAATACTTTCCATTTGTTCTAGGCTGCAATTGCCAAGACTGCCTGCACTCTTTCCAGCCTTGCAACTAGTGCATATGTTTCATCATAATCTCTTACAGGCTGCTATTTGTATCCCTTAACAACCAGCCTTGCTTTATGTCTTTCAATCTTACCTTCAACATTGCATTTGGTCTTATAGACCCACTTAACACCAATGACTGATTTCCCTTTGGGTAAATCAGCGAGCTCCCATTTTTGTTTCTCACTATAGCATCCATCTCTTCATCCATGGCATTACACCATTTTTCCTCTTTCACGTCTTCTTCAAAATACATTGGATCACTATAAGAAAACATAGCAAAATTTGAATTTTCATCTAAATCATCATACCTTTCGGTGTCATAAATTTCCCTCACACTTCTTGTCTTCCGTGGCATCAATGATGCAAGCGTAGGATCAAAATTTCTGGAGCTACTGGACTGTTGGTTTGATGAAGAAGACTGCTATTGCAAACTTTTGGAGCATCTGCCATGCTGGAAGGTTCTAGAGCAACTTCCCTGCTAAAAGTTTACAGAGCTACTACTGCTATTTTCTGAACTATTACCTTGTTGTAAAGTTCCAGAGCATCTCCCTTCTGCAACTTCTTCATCCTCAAGAGGTATTGAAACTGAAATACCTATGTTACTATCAATTGTTCTATCCCATGACTCATTTTCAATGAATTCAACATCCCTGTTGATCACCACTTTCTTGGTGATGGGATTATACAATCTATAGGCTTTGGATTCTTCGCTATAGCCTATGAAAATGCATTTTTCTCCTTTGTCATCAAATTTTTTCCTTTTTCTTTTGGCACGAGTGCATATGCCACACATCCAAATATTCTCAAATGCTCAGCACTCCATTTGCATTTCGTCCACGCTTCTTGTGGGATTCTATTACGAACGACCTTTGTGGGGCACCTATTCAAGATGTAGACTGTTGTTGCTACATCATCACCCCAATACTCATTAGACAAACCTTTTTCCTTCAACATGCTTGTTGCCATCTCCGTGATGGTTCTATTCTTTCTTTCAGCCACTCCATTTTGTTGTGGAGTATACCGAGCTGTGAGTTGTCTTTGAATACCATGAGACTTGCAAAAATTTATAAACTCGTGAGAGATATACTCTCCCCCTCTATCCGTTCTGAGGACTTTGATATAGTGGTCGCTTTACTTTTCAGCCAAGACCTTAAACTCTTTAAACTTTTCAAATGCATCTGATTTGTTCTTCAAGAGATACACCCATATTTTTCTACTATAGTAATCTATGAGTGTCATGAAATAAACATTTCCCCTAGGGTTGGGGTCTTCATGGGACCACACAAATCTGAATGCACCAACTCTAATGGTGCTCTAGCTCTCCTAGAATGCCCTGATTGAAAAGGCTACCTATGTTGTTTACCTAGGATGCATGCTTCACACTTTCCATTGGGCTCTACAATTGTTGGTAGGCCCATAACCATATCTTTTTTAGTTAAAAGGTTTAAAATAGAATGACTTAGATGCCCATACCTCAAATGCCAAATCTTGGATGGGTCTTGGATGACTGTTTTGAAGGCTGACTGCTGCAAGCTTGTTGACTGTGCTGAGATTTGAATTTTGAGGGGAAACATTCGGTTCTTTGTCATTTGAACTGCTGCTATAATTTTCTTGCTTCCATCTCTGTCATAGATGATGCATTCCCCTTTCTCCATTAGCACTCTATATCCATTTTGGACCATTTGTCCAATGCTCAAGAGGTTGTATTTCATTCCTGGGGCATAAAAGACATCATGAAGCTGTCTTTCTTCACCATGCTTGGTTTGTAGGAAAACTATGCCCTTGCCCATGACTGGAACTTTCTTATTGTTGCCCATTTTGATTTTAGACTTAATGTTGTGGTCAATGGAGGAAAATAAGTTTTTGTTATACCACTCATGTGGTTGCTACAACCGTTGTCCAAGTGCCAAACTTTAGCATTGCTCCGTTCTGCAAGATTGCATGCAATGAACACTTGAGACTGTTTTTCATTTTCAGCCTTGTTCTCGTTTTCTACGTTTGCATTTTGACTCCCTTGGTCACATTGTTTCTTCCTGCATTCACTTGCATAGTGACCATACTTGTGATAGTAGTAACACTGCGCATTGCTCTTATTAGATCTCTGATTCGAGCTGCTATTTTTCTTTGTGTTTTGGAAGTCTGATTGAGAGGTGCTAGCCTCCTCCTGATTGTTTGAACCTCCTCTTTCAGAGTTGCTTCTACCTCTGCCTCTTTGACCTCTTCCTCTGCCACTTCTTCCTCTTCCCTTGCCTCTCACATTTGCTTGTGCTTTGAAGGCTTGTTCTTGGGAGGAATTTGCAGACCTATTCAGGCACTGCTCATGGGTTTGAAGTGAACCCATTAAATCACTTTCTATGGCAATAACCACCAGGTCAAATTTTGTGGGTAAACTTCTGAGAATCTTCTCCACATTTTTTTGCTCTTCCATGGTTTCTCCATTTATCCTTAATTGGTTAATCAAGGTGGAAGCCCTTGTATGAAAATCTAAAATGGATTTGTTGTCCTTCATTTGCATTGTCTCAAATTCTCTCCTTGCAGCTGGAGTTTCATTGACCTGACTTTCTCAGGCCCTTTACAAGTGGTTTGAAGTATTTCCCATGCTTCTTTTGCATAACTAGCTGCTGCTATTCGAGGAAAGATAGCCTCTATCAAGGCTGCCTCAATCAGACTGAGGGCTTTGGCATCATTTTTCCTTGTCTCCTTCAATTGGTTCTTTTGAGCATTGCTCAATGCTGCAAATGCATTTGGATTAGTCACATCTGTGAACCCATTTGCTACTAATTCCCATAAATCATTTGCTACTAGAATGGTTTTCATTTTCTTTGCCCAGACATCATAATTTTTTCCATCAAATATAGGTGGTTGATGCCAACTCCTATTGTCTCCTCCAACCATTTTCCTAAATGGGGAAAACTACAAATACCTAGATAAAATCTTAGGCTTTTCTTCACTGCCTAGAAAAACTAGGGCTTTTCCAAATACCCAGAAACTAAAGTTATGTAACTGCACGCCTAGGAACAAAGCTAGGGCTTTGACAAACTAAATGCCCAGAAAAACTTAGGGCTCTGATACCAAACTCTTGGGAAAAACAAACCCAACTATAGTGGGAAAAGAATGAAAACTCACAGCAATGAAGAAGACAAACACACTTGAGAAGACATAAATATATATATTCAATTTTCTATTTCATAAAAAATGATTACATTCAAAAAAAAAACTCAGAGCTAAAACTTTGTACATGCTTCATATAAAAAGTGTGCTAGTTTTGGCGCATCTTCTTTTTGTGTGCTGTTGCTGTGTGCTGGAAACATTCTAGAGCACTAGAGCACTACCAATATTCTCTGCTGCTGCAGGTTCTCCTGAACTTCTACCTTCTGTAGTTGTGTGTTCTATTAAACATTCCTTCTGTTGCTGCTGCAAAAAACTTTTTGTCTCTGTCTCCTCCTTCTCTCTACTGAATAAAATTCATTCTATTCTCCTTTTGTCTTTTGTTGCCTTTTCAAAAAACTGGCGCCTAGTTCAAATTCAACCACCACAATTAATTTGCTATTGTCTAGCAAGGTGGTCAGAAACGGCAAGGGGAAAACTGCCCAAATTTGATTTCATTAAATGGTGCATTAAATGCACTTGTTCGTTGCAGCTCTAAATTAGATATTCCAATAGATTGAAGTTCGTGCTTGCTTCAATAGAGACAACGTGATTGGTGTGATTGTCGCATGAAATACCTTCCCACTGGGTGCAACAGTCTGTTCCATTTACCCACGAACTGAGGTAGTAGTCTGTGGAGTCATTCAGTGTCGTTTTGAAGAGGAGCAGAGCTTCGGATTCATGGGAATGACATCTGTTGGAGATTAATCGATGGGAAAGAGAAGAGTGTGCAGGAGGGAAGAAGAGAAGAAAAACTGAAATGAAGAGAATACAGAGGTTGTGTAAAGAGATGGCTTTGGGATGGAGGGAACGAGGGAATTGCAGTTGCTATTTGGCTGGGCTATTCTTAAACTGCATGCCCGTCAACAAGTCAATGAGTTTTTTTAATAAATTAGATTAATTGTGAGCCACCTGTGTTAACGATATATTTTAGCATTTCGAAGTCATTAACGCATCTATTTACTACTTTTCATTTTTTATCCTGTCCAAGCACCATATAGAAAATAATAGAAAATGTGCAAGCTAGCTGGATGTTGATACGGTGTATGAGTGTATCCGATGGATTTTTAAGATACAAGAAAGATTTTGATTGCGGAAGAAAATATTACAGTCAAAGGATTAATTAACTTTCTTCGGCATTAAGTTCCAACTCAGTAATTAATTTTCCAACTCACCGTCAACTTCCTAGCGTGGAGGATTTCTCCATTCCCTCCACGGGGAGAGGAGCCCATAGTGGAGCGGACTACCTTGGCGTCCACGTGGTGTGCTATGGAACCACAAAAAACAAAAAAAAAACTACTTTGTCACGTTATAAATTTGTCAATCGATTTAAAATGATTATTTTTGTCTACATGGATGCAATCTATCATGTGTATGCACCCAATTGGTCTAGCATGTTCAATAGTTATTTGTTTGGATGGCTGACCAATCTTGGGTTGGGTACACTCCGACATATTATGTGGCACAATGTTGGGACTAGATCCTAGTTCCCCGTGTCCAACAAACAATTTGCCACCCACAAACGTCCCCTTCCTCAAACTTATTGTGCGCTGCTTGCTCTTTCCCTTTTAGCTAACCACATTAAGTATGTGTCCTTTCCCATTTACTCAACTCCAATGGTGCATAATTTTGATGCATTCATCCACTAAATGTTTCAGTGCCTCGCACATCCCACTCACCCACATCCCATTTTCTACACATAACTTCTTGATAGTTTGATAGGTTAGGCACCAATACATGTTTGGCTCTGCTTCGTGAAGGTTTCAATAGGCATCGATATATGTCTGTGTCCGCTTTGTGGTTTAATACTACAAGTTAACTTAACATTATTTAAATTTCCAAGCCTGTAATTCATAGGTAGGTTGATGCTTGACAAGTTGTAATTTATAATTTGCTAGTTCCTTTTTGATGTTTCTATACTTTTCTCTGCACTTCCATGTTCTACTCAATAATCATTAAAATGCTTGTTTAGTGTCTGCACTTGCTTGTTCTTCTCAATAGTCATAAAAATGCTTGTGTATATCTTTATTTTAAAGGTTTAAATGTAACGCCTTTGTGGTTATAGCCTTTGGATTTTTTGCCAACAATTGTAGTCAATATTTTCAAAGGTGATACATGTTGAGTCATTTCAATTTTTGGGTAGCTATAAATTATTGGTTGCAGTGTCTTACTATGACCAAATGTTATTGGTAGTTGTACCACTTTTCAATTGATAAGTATGAGGTTTACTATTTGTTTATAGATGAAGAGTTATGTTTCTCTTCATGGTGTCAATGATAAACCATATTGTTTGCCAAAATTGGCCTAGGGTTTACAATAGTTTTATGATTAGAGTTTAATAAATTGTTAAAGTTTACAAGCCTATTTGGTAGCCACTACATTGCTCAAGACTAAATATAACCTACATTTTTCTTTGAGATTCAAGGAAGCTCTAAGAGGGTGAGGAGGTAGATATGGAATCTATATAGGATAGATTTGATGAGTCGAAGTCTACCAATTGTAGTTAGTCACCTTGATGTACCCACTCTATGAACTTTACTTGTAATTGATATTATTTTCAAAGTCATATTGTTCTCAAGGTTTCCTAATGCATTGAAGGTATTAAGGAATGTTGGGTCTAAAGAAATCTAAAAGTTTGAAGTACATGGTGTCAAATTGCACCTTTACATATTGCAAACAAAAAATATGTTGCTATTTATATTTGTCCTTAGATAGATTTAGCCTATTTGGATGCAATTTTCCATGTGTATGCATGTAATTGGTCTACTGTGTTTAATAATTGCTTGTTTTGAATATTTCCCAATCAAATTGCAAAATCAAACATCATTTGACACCTTGATATTGGTGAATTGATTATTGCACTCACCCACGATAAGTAAAATGGGTTCTTGCAGGGGAAGGGGATGTGAGAGATTAATTTTTTTAATATTTTGGAAAAACCATGTAATAAATTTTAAAGCATCAATGTTATAGGCCATCCTTCATTATCAATTACCATAATATTACTTTATTTATTTTGTTGTCACCCTAATCATGTATCATGGATTGTGACAAAATATTGATGGTAGAAATTAATTATATAATTTTATTAAAGGTTGATATTATGTAGATTTCCATATTTGTATAATTACAATTTATAAACACCCATAAGTTTAACTCTACTATATGTACACATTATAAACTATGTTTTTTGATTGGTATTGATAGTATTGATAGTTTTGATATTAGGAATATATAATGGTGGTGGGGGTCTTTGCATACACTAGAATTTTTTTTGTTTTCAGAAAAATGGTTTGAAATAAGTTATTTGAATTATGTAGCAACATTATTATAAACCTCTAAACCTTTGAAACATGTTTTCCTTTTGACAACATTGGTTGTGAGTCTTCCTCCTTTAATAATTTCACTTCAAGAGAGCCTTATAGGATAGAATAAGTCAAACAATATTATCCTTACCAAGAATTGTAACTAATAAATGACATATCCTTTAAAGTATAAATGATATTTTATCCTTCCAATTTTTGGCTTTATTATCAATATTGATATGCAATTGAAATAACTTAATTTTGATCATTAATTGATATTGTAAACAAGCTTATTAAATAACTCAAAAGTCACAAAAAAAATAAGGATTAGATAAATTTATATAGATTGTTCTTAATTGAATCCTTAATATTGGAAGATTGATTTTCTTAGCTTTACTAATCATAACTATTGTGTATCATTGAATTCTAATTAATACAAAGGTTAAAGTTTGATGCCTTTTATAGTCTTGTAATTAAGGACTAATTTTGTAGATATGTCTTAGATATTATTCATATTGAAAACATGATAAAAAAAATGTTGTATTGTTTATAAGATTTGGACTGAAAAAAAAACTCTAAACTCATTTTTCTCCTTTTGTTATACAATTTGATAATACCAAATTGAACCCAATAACTTAACATTCAAACCTTTTTCCATCTCAAACACATTAATATATAGCATTTAGGTTTAAAAATTAGAGAAAATATTTTTTTCCCATCTTATCATTAGGGGAGAGGATCGCGAGCATGTTTCAATAGTTGTGATAGTAATTGTTTATATAATGTTCAATATTTTTATCAATATTGGATTAATAGTTGTGACTTTAAAGTTGTTAGTGTTGATGATGACTACCGACAATTAAGCAAAAATGTATTCCTCTGATCTAAAAAATAACTAATCATGTGATTCCACATCAACGCTCAATAAAACATGATGTGAATGCACAAGTATTGCTCTCACTTTTTTTTGGGGGTTTTTTCTGACACCTTGACAAAAAGCATGCTGATTTGGCATCATATTTGATGATGTGACCTTGAAACCTTCGTTAAGCAGGGGATTTGCCAAGTAAGCTGCTGTAAAAAATTGGAAGTGATTTGAAATTTTCACATAGGATAATTAGAAGCGCAAAGTTAGGGTGTTCAACTACTAAATCCTCTCCTCAACTAGACATAGACAATATCCTATAAAGATGTTAAACCATAAATACAAGAGACATCAATTAAAAAAAACATGAAAATGTCGAGGAAACCAAATACGAGGCACACCAATCAATGAAAGACTATAAATGTAGATAATACTAGCTACTAACTTGGTTGGCTACAAGGACTCAAATATTTCTCATCTCCTTTGCTCTGTGGCATCCCGATGATGGATCACTGAATGTGATCCGAAACGTTGATGAAAAAAAACTCCAACACAATCACAAATCCAGAAAATTAAAAATCTTCAGCACTATAGATTGTGGAAATCTCATAGCATTAATAACTTGCAAACCAAGAAGCATATAGGTAGTACGGTAAGTGAGACAAATAATGAACAAGCGTGGAGTGCAAGGCAAAATATATGCCGTCCGGCCGTCATCGTCGGAATAAAAAATGTAATACTTCGGACCCACTGAAATACTCAGTCAAATCACGTTTGGCTACTTTGATTAACGTCAATGTACAAAAGTCTGGTATTTTGTGGGAAATTGTCGGAAGATAAATCAAACGCTTGAAAGTTCGGCCACTTCAGTGAACGTATACATAGTAAAGTCTGATATTTTTGGGAAATTTGACTAATGAAATCCGCATAACGATGAAATTAAAGAGAAATTTGTGAGATATTTACAGTCTTCACAAGAAAGGTCGATCTTATCACAAACTATACGGCAAAAGTTCCTGTCACAAATATTGTACATGCATTTACAGGAGCTTAGTTCTCTGTCGTCTACCTTCGCATAACGATGAAATTAAGGAGAAATTTGTCAGATATTTACAGTCTTCAAAAGAAAGGTCGATCTTATCACAAACTATACGCCAAAAGTTCCTGTCACAAATACTGTGCATGCACTTTCAGGAATTCACTCCACGCCACTTGCAGGTTTGGAAATTTCAGCCAGGTCAATGTCGTAAACTTTTATATTTTGGAAAAATTGATAGAAAGACAAAATGAATAATGAACATCAATGTCGTAGAAGAGAAAAACAAAAGCTACTTTGATGAACGTCAATGTCTAAAAAGTCTGGCATTTTGTGGAAAATTGTCTGAAGATAAATCAAACGCTTGAAACTTCGGCCACTTCAGTGAACGTCAACAGAGAAAAGTCTGATATTTTGGGGAAATTTGACTAATGAAATCTGCATAAGTATAACGATGAAATTAAAGAGAAATTTGTGAGATATTTGCGGTCTTCACAAGAAAGGTCGATCTTATCACAAACTATACGGCAATAGTTCCTGTCACAAATATTGTACATGCACTTACAGGATCTCCGTGGAATTCACTCCACGTCACTTACATGTTTGAAAATTTGAGTCAATGTAATTGATAGAAATAGAAAATCAATGTATCAAAATTTCAGTTACTTCAATGAACATCAATGTCATAGAAGAAAACAAACAAATTACCACAAGAAAAAATCAAATGCTGAAAATTTTGATAGAAGAAAAAATCAAACAATCGAAATTTCAGCCACTTTTTAAGGAACATCAATCTCAAAACAAGAAAAATTCAAACCACCAAAATTTCAGTGACTTTAATAGACATTAATGTCATAGGAAAAAATACAAAAATTACTATAAAAAAAATATACAAGAAAAAATAAGAAAAAATAAAATGTTAGAAAATTTGATAGAAGAAAAAATCAAACCACCACAATTTCAGCCACTTTAATAACATTAATGCCAAAAATTGACACTAAAAATCAAACTGCTTAAAATTTCAGCCATTTTAATAACATCAATGTCAAAAATTGACTCAAAAATTGACAGAAAAATTCAAACTTTGGAAAGTTTGCAGCCAAGCATTTTTTATGGCATCTAACAAAGCATTGATATAAATTGTTTGGACAAATGAAGGTTTTGAATAGACTATGATAAGTGATTTTGTATGTTTTTAAATTTAGTTGTCTAATCATTTTTAGATTAATATTTTGGATCATATTTTGTAATTTGTTTAATAAGTGTAATTTGAAAATTTATTGTAAAAATGATGGACTACAAAGTCTATTCCAACATTGATTTAAAATTATTATACAATTAAATTTAGAAGTATATGAAATAGATATACATCAAGAGATATCAATCTTGAAATATATTCATATATCTCACATCTTTTAGATCTATATAAGATATTTATGTTATTTTATAATATACCTATCATTTTTAATATCCATCTAAACTACTAAATAGATGCACATATAAATATGTAAATATGCCTGTCACCTTTTAAAGTGAAGAGGAGAAGAATCCCCACAACTCGGTTTCAATTTTTTCACTTCATCTATTTGGTGAAAGAAACATATCCTCTATCATGGACAACCTCTTGCATTAAGCTTCCCAAAGCATTCTTTTTCTTTGTTTCGAAAGGGGTCTATAATGTTGGCAATTTATGGGACTTCCAATCATTGAGTTGGTCACCATGGAATGAGGTTAAAAATCAGTTCACTCTTAGCAACAGACATAGAGTTTTTTTTAATCTTTGTGCAGTCTTTGGTGCCGGTGGAGCTGTCTATGAAACTTTGTACTCCAATCCATTACAATCTTTTCAAGGACTGGTCAAGGTTGTCTTCATACCCCTTCTTGTTGTTCCCTTTAAAAAAGATATATTTGAAGTTGTTTCCTAATTTCTCCTTGAAAGCACGTTTGAATTCTAAATGGAAGTGCAGGTTTAGTGAGAGAATTTGTTTAAAATTATCTACTCAAATGTGGAAATCTAAAGTTAATTTTGATGCTCAGTTAATTTCCTGGAAGATACAACACTTTAAATTGTCTGTTGGGGACAGGCTAAAATGTATTATGATCTAGCCAACTAACTGTCCATTTTATCACAACTATGAAAATATGAAAAATATTTTTTGGAATTGTTAGTTGGTTAAAAGGCTATGGAAATTTGTGTTTAGTGATTTTTTTGCTATCTTTACTCATAAGTTAAGCTAGAAAGAAGCTCTTCTTGGGGTTGGTATTTATAATAATTGAATTGTTGATAGTGTGAGACATACTATTTTGTTACATATATGGAAAAATAGATGCAAAGTTGTTTTTACTATCAATGATCATCATCAGGAAGTTGTATTTTTAAGGATTTAATTTGATATTTTTTTTGACTTTCTGCCTTGTTTCCTATACTTCAGAATGAGGCTTTGAAGAACCTTATGTTGAGCTATCAGATTTGACAAATCATGTTGCAAGTTGGACAATTGTTGAGCAAATAAGGAGTTTGTATCAGTCAAATTTTAAGTTCCATTTTCCAAGATGTATAATTCTCTTGTATTTTATCTAGCTCAACTTTTTGATGTAATATTTCAGCTTATTGGAACAATTTAAGTTGCTGCTATGTATTTAAGTCTTGTTTTCTAAGCTATGTTTGTTCTAGTACAACTCTTTGTGTTGCAATATTTCCTCTTTTGGTATAGTTTCTCATCATAGTTTTATAACTGCTCTTTATTCTTTGTAAATGCATTTTCTCAATGCAAAAATAAGTGGATAGATATAAAAAAACATAAGGATTATTTATTTGCATATTTACTTAAGAACTATTTTATATTAGACAAAATATTTCTTTTGAAGAGCTACATTTTGTTCCACTTACCAATGATTTTCAATGTAATAACGCATCACTAATCATATGTTTATTATTAAATACCAACACTTGCAATTTTAGGAGGTGCAAGGGATGTATTGATAGGAAATTCAGGGGAACATTATGAAGATTAGGAGGAATTGAACCAAAAATAGTAAGAGGTAGACACATTTTCAATCACCAAAAATGGTTGACAAATTCACAAAACTCCTTATGGAAGATGTGACTCCATGCTATGTCTCCAAGAGATTCCAAACATAAGATCACACTTTTAACATATATTTAGACCTCCTCCTAACAACATAATATGAGGGAAAATTAATAAACCCATTTAGACCTCATAATTACCTAATAAAATTTGTGATCCAATACAATAAATTAAGGGATGTGTGCCACATGTTAGCATCTCAACCAACCTAAGCAAAATTTAATAGCATATCCCTATATACATGAAAATATACCCCCATCTAAATCCCCATATAAATTATTGGTCTCCATTTCTAACCATCACCCCCAAGCTCAAACATAACAAAAAATTATCAAAGAATATTAAAGATTGATCTTCTCAATAGGAGAGAATATTCACCAAAATTCATTCCCACATCTAGATAATATTTCCTTGGCCAACAATCATGCCCAATTCTTCTGAAAAATATCCCTTGAGGTAATATATTCATAGTCATAGATTCATACATTATAAGACAAAGAAAAAAACATACCACATCCAAACAATAAATGGGATATACCTAACATGTTTTATTCTCTACTAAGTGGACCTCCTCATGAGTGGGGTATGATATTGTTCCTCTTTTTTGGGTACTACTTTAAATCACTTTAACAAACTCTCTAAAAATTATACTCATATTTCTATATTGAACCCTACCTTCGTGTGTCTAGCAATAATAGCCACGTATTTAATCATCTAATGACAAGTAAATTTTAACTACAACACTATAATATCCAAGAGCATCACTCTCTAAGAAAAAGATGATCATTATATTCAACACTAGAAGATTAACTCCAAATCATAGCTATACTCTTAATACATGAGCAAGGAAAATCTAGGAACTTCCTATGGTACCATAGTTTACTTATTTAAAACAAAAAATCATTTCTCTCCAACCAAATTCCCATAATAAAATTCATCATGTCAAGACCTGAGAACTAATATTGGACCTTCCTTTGACATAATAATAAATTCCCTCAATACTATAAGACAATCTATCAAGAAATGACAAGTTAATGTCATTTCCAAAAGTCCTAGTGAGATTAATCCAAAGTTTCCCATGGAATCTAACAAAAATATTTGTGGTAGATTCACAAGAACAACCATGTCGTACTTAAATGCTAATTATGCACTCAATAGATTCCCATGTCATAATGGCCACCATATTAAACATAGAAGATAATTTTCCACAACTAGTTAGTTTCCTACAAAATTCTCATTATAATTTAGAGCCTCTAATGATATCATATTTCACATCCTCAAAAATTTGAAAACACCTCTTCTTTCTTCTTCTTGTGTGGCTTTCAAATGGTGTTCTCAATAGTTTTTTTCATTGCCTCTCTACAACTTAGCATATCAATTTAATCAAGTTATAACTTTTAACTCTATAGTATAGGTGCATTCCATTATGTTACATAGACCAATTTGGACAAGTTAATTACTACAATTTTTCATGCACTATTTTTTATTTAAATTATTCTTGCCTCATTTCAACCTATTTCTATAGAATTTATATTTTGATAGAAGATTTAGATATTAAATCACCATAAATTTATACATTTATAGGAAAAAATTACTCTCTAAATTGCAAAAAAAAAGTGCATGAAAAGCTCTCCATCCACTCAAAATTATAATTTATAGTATATAAAAAATTGCCTAGGATATAATGTTAATTTATAGTGGATACATTTTTTATGAAGATATTTTTGTATGATTAGATTGCAACATGAAAGGACCATTAGATAAGGATGGATATCTCATTAATATTTAGGATTTACTAAACCAAAGGGGGTATTCCCTATTAAGAAACAAGATGAGACTACTGCAGTAAAATCTCTTGCAAGTGTATGCAAACTTAAAATATATTTTTTTTTATTAAATTATTACCATATGAGGATTATGTGATTATATAAAATATAAAATAAGAATAAAATTATCAAACCATATGAACATAATATTTACATGGAGAAACCATTTCAAGAAAAAAAATCCACATGAGAAAGAGGATGTAAAATTATATATTCATATTCAACAAAGAGATTTATCCAACACATAAACACTTTCTTCACTTTGGCAATATTTTGACAACACCTACATACATATAAAATAAACTTATTAAATTACCATTCCATGCCTCCAAACTATAGAAAATGGCTTCCCAAAATAATGTACCATCAAATCAAGGAAAAATGTAAAAACTCTCACATCCAAAATGAAGAGGATTTTTCAAGAATAGTAGATGTAACTTACAATGATCCATGAATAAAAAACTAACCTTCATATTAATAATGTATGGCATATTTGACTTGTAACTTCTATGCATTTTGATATTGGTTAGCTATTATTTTAAATGTGTCATATTTAGTCTCAACAACAATTTGATGTAAAGGGTTTCGGGTTCCTTCAAAACCTGTTTCCCCCCTTAACCAAAACTTCTCTATCATTTCCCATATCTCAAACTAGGCATCTAAAATCATCATCCAACTCATTTTTTCATATAGAATTTTCAATGTAAGATACAATGATGAAATTCCACTACTTTATGCACTTATGTACTGCCCTCCATGATTACCAAAACTCAGTTAGTAGTCGTGATGCAAAATCCACCTCTAGTTGAACTAAGAAGTTTGAGTCCACAAATCAAAACAATTACAAACCTTTTAGGATGTAGAATAAAGGTTTCCTTCAACTAAATCCCCCTCAACAAACAACTCAACATGTTGATACCCAAGTAGCTGATGTAAAAGCGACGATACCCTTTAATTATGGGGACCTAAAAAGACAATTCACTCCCCTACCCAATACCCTTCATAACATAATGTCACAACTCTTAGAATAGAAAATGATTACCTTGCCTCTAGTTAAAACTCCTGATCCTAATAAACCATTACCCATAAACTATAGACCAAATTCTTACTATCATTATCACCAAAAAAATGGACATGACATGGAACATTGGAAGCATCTTAAACATCTTGTGCAAGACCTCATTGATTCTTGTTGCCTTTCCGTTGGAGGTGTTAATGGTCAAGGTGTAGACGCATAAAAATGTTCTCATAATCATTTTTATCTATTGCATATTTCATATAGTCATTTGCATAAATCATTTAACCATTTGCATAATCATTAATTGATCCATTTCATTAATCATTAATCCATAATTATTTAAATGCATCCATTACACATTTTATGCATAAATCATTATATTAATACATAATCATATTTCCATAATCATAAATGCATTTCATGAATACATTTTCATGATAATTTGTCTATTTCATAAACCAATTTGATTAAACAATTTAAATAATCATTTATCCTTCTCCTATGCATATCATTTAATAAATCAATTATCCTTAATCTGTAACATATCACAAATTACATTTAATTAAAAAGGGATAATTATCATTTCTCCATCTCATTCATTTATCCCACATTCTTCCTAAAATTTGGATCTTTCCCACGAGGACATCTATAAAATCCCTCTTCCTCCTCACTTTTCAAACATAACTCCAATATCATTTTGATCAAATCCATTCTACATAGCCTCTTGTGCTTTTGCTGCAAAAATTTGAGAGCAAAAACACGATCTTGTAGATAGGATAACAATGGAGTTTGATTTCTTTTGAATGCTCATGTTTTTTGGTTTTCATAGTGTAATTTCGTTTTGCATGTGTTTTCATTTAAGAAATTTCTCCATTGATGTTATATTAGAATTTTGATTTGGGGTTTATAGTTTAAATCATTTAGCTTTTCAATTTTCAGCATGCACAAAATGGTGAACTCGACACGTGAATAATGATGCAATATTTTCCCATATTTTTGAAATAATGGATTTGAAATGATCTGTTGTATAGTTTTCTTTGTATGGATTCAAAATGATTTGGGAATCCTTTTACAAGTTTGATTTGGGTGTTTTGCAATATTTTTATGAACAAGGGAATTCATCGTTGTTTGAGCTATTTTAATTTGTGTATTAGGTAAGTGCAAAAAGAGGGATGTATAGAAATTGGTGTTTCTTTTGTTAGAAAAACATAACATAGCAACTCTTGTATGTCCCTAACATGGTGAACTTTTTTTAATATTTTTAAAATTGCTTCGGTGAGAAATTCGTTAGTAGTATGTAGTTGATGCACGATTTTTCTAATAATTTTAATGAATATTTATTTTTTTACTAATTTTCTAAGTGGACACTTCTTGAAAAATAGAATTTTTGCTATGTTACCCCTAAAAATTTTGGAAACTAATTGAATTTTTTATTTTTTATTTTTAAATTGTAGAATGGAGTCTAGTTTCTAAAAATGTAATTTATTTGAAATTTTGATGAACAGTTCATTTATAATGAAAAAAACACCAAACATTGCCTTTTTCCAAAAAAAGAGACACACAAACAAAATAAATTATGGATGAATACTTAACATTGTCATAAAGTGAAAAAATTTACATCATTGGATAGCTAAGAGAGAACCTAACATTACCCAGGTGTTCAATTTGTTCAACATTGAACCATGTGTAATCTTGATGGTGAGCACGAACCCGATTATGTGAAATATTGTAGAATTTGCAAAAACACATCTCTGGTCATTGGGAATGCCCTCCAAGCCTTTGGGTTGGTATTCCAAGGAAAATACCAAGCCCAAGGTTTGGGGATTCCCAAATCAAGATATAATGTGTGCACATTATATCTTAGTTTTGACATGGTTTTTTGTATTTGTGAGGGACATGTCTAGCAAGACATAACACGAGCATGGTATAAAAAACTCACATTATGTCTTGCTTTATGTTAAATTATACTCTATAGAATGTATGCTTATATATTTGTATGTTTTTATGTACATGTATGCTTGTATGTCATGTATGTATGTATGTATGTATGTATGTATGTATGCATGTATGTATGCATGTATGTATCAATGCATGTATATTGTATGTATGCCTATATATATAATATTGTATCTATACATGTACATATGTATTATGCTTGTATGTATGTAAGTATGTATGTCTTTAGAGGGAGGGAGAATTTTAAGAGAGAGAGAGAGAATTTGGAGAGAGGGAGAGGGGGTGGAAGCGAGAGTTTAAGAGAGATGGAGTGGGAGAGAGGGGTTTGTAGTGAGAGGGGGGGATGGGAGAGAGAGAATTAAGAGAGAGGGGAGAGAGAGACAAAGAGAAATAGAGAGATATGTAGGTAGGGTTCCAAATGGAGAGACTTGATAGTGTGAGGGGGGGTGCGAGGGAGAGACTTGAGAGAGAGGTAGTGAGAGGGATCGTGCAAGAGAGAGGGAGTGGGAGAGAGAGGGAGTGTGAGTGATAGACCTGAGAGAGGGAGAGGGTGTGGGAGGGAGTGACCCAAAAGAGGGAGAGATAGAGAGAGGGGGGAGAGAGAGAGAGAGATTTACCTAGGTAGGTTGCTAGAGGGAGAGACTTGAGAGAGAGAGGGGGTGGAACAGAGATACTTGAGAGAGAGGGAGAGAGAGGGAGTGGGAGAAAGTGGGAGGGAGATAGAGAGAGATGGATAGAGAGAGCGAGAGAGGATGGTAGAGATTGATTGAGTGAGAGGTACGTAGAAAGAGGGAGAGGGTAGGAGAGAGAGGAGAGAGGAGAGAGAGATGCATAGATAGAGAGAAAGTGATAGGGGTTGAGGGATTAGGTTGGAGGAACTATAGGGTTGATGGCTTCTAGGGTATTAGGGTTTAAGGGTTGAGGGTTGAGGGTAGAGGGTATTGGGTTGAGGTTATAGGGTAGAAGGTTTAAGGTTTTAGGGTTAAATGGTTTAGGGTTGAGGGTAGGGTAGGGTTTAGGGTATAGGTTTGAGGGTATATGGTTGAAGGATTAGGTTGAGGGTCCAATGTAAAGGGTTAAGGGTATAGGGGTTGAGTGTTTAGGGTTTAAGGATTGAGGATTGAGGGATTAAGGGTTGAGGGTAGAGGATTTAAGGGTTGAAGGTTGAGGGTAGAGGATTGAGGGTATAGGGTTGAGGGATTAGGGTTGAGGGTCCAATGTATAGGGTAGAGGGTATATGGGTTGAAGGATTAGGGTTGATGGTCCAATGTATAGGGTAGAGGGTATAGGGGTTGAAGGATTAGGGTTTAAGGGTTGAGGGTAGAGGGTTGATGGGTTAAGGGTTGAGGGATTAAGGATTGATGGTTTAGGTATTAGGGTAGAGAGTTTTCTTGGATTTAAGGGTTTAAGGGTTGAGGGATTAGGGTTTAGGGTTGAGGGTATTGGGTTAAGGGTAGAGGGTAGAGGGTAGAGGGTTTAAAGGTAGAGGGTTGAGTGCTTAAGGGTTGAGGGTTTAGGGTTGAGTGTTTAAGGGTTTAAGGGTTGATGGTTTAGGGTCAAGGGATTGGGGTAGAGAGGGAGGGATGGATGGATAGAGAGATGGAGGGAGAAGTGAGATAGAGAAAAGGAGAGAAGAGGAGGGAGAGACATAAATATATGAGGGTTGAGGATCCAATGTATAAGCTATAGGGTTGAAAATTATGGGTATAGCGTTGAGGACCTGTAGGTTTGAGGGATTAGGGTATTGGGTTGAGGGTATAGGGTTGAGGGATTAGGGTTGAGGATACATATGGTATAAGGATTGGGGTTGAGATTCCAATGTATAGGGTATAGGGTATCGAGGTTGATATTTTAGGGTTTGAGGGTTGAGGATTGAGGGATTAAGGTTTGAGGGTTGAGAATTGATGGTTGAGAATTGATGGTTGAGGGTTTAATGCATAGGGTAGAGGGTAAATGGTAGAGGGTTTAAGGGTTGAGGGTTGAGGGTAGAGGGTACAAGATTAATGGTAGAGGATAGAGGGTTTAAGGGTTGGAGGTTAAGGGTTTAGGATTTATGGTTTAGGTTTGAGTGTTTAAGGGTTTATAGGGTAGAAGGTAGATGGTTTATAGGTTGAGGGTTGAGGTTTTAAGGTTGAGGATAGATGATTGAGGGTATAGAGTTGAGGGTCCAATGTATAGGGTAGAAGGTATAGGGGTTGAGGGATTAGGGTTTAAGGGTTGAGGGATTAAGGGTCAAGAGGGTTGAGTGATTAGGGTAGAGAATTTACTAAGTGGGTTTAAAGGTTTAAGGGTTGAGGGATTAGGGTTGAGGGTAGAGGGCAGAGGATTGAGGGTAGAGGGTAGAGGGTTTAAGAGTTGAGGGTTTAAGGTAGAGTGTAGAGTATTGAGGGTATAGGGTTGGAGGATTAAGGATGAGGGTCCAATTTATAGGGTAGAGGATATAGGGGTTGAGGGATTAAGGGTCAAGAGGGTTGAGGGATTAGGGTAGAGATTTTACTAAGTAGGTTAAAGGGTTTAAGGGTTGAGGGATTAGGGTTGAGGGTAGAGGGTTGATGGTAGAGGGTAGATGGTTTAAGGGTTTAGGGTTTAAGGGTTGAGGGTTTAAGGTTTAGGGTTTAGGGTTTAGGGTTGAGTGTTTAATGGTTTAAGGGTTGAGGGTTTAGTGTAGAGAGGGAAAGATGGATGGATAGGGAGATGGAGGGAGAACTAAGATAGAGAGGAGATAAGAGGAGGAGGGATAGAGGTATATGAGGGTTGAGTATCCAATGTATAAAATAGAGGGTTGAGAATTGAAGGTATAGGGTTGAGGCCCTATAGAGGGTAGGAGAGAAAGGTGAGATGTATAGATAGAGAGGAAGGGATAGGGGTTGAGGGTATAGGGTAGAGGACCTATAGGGTTTATGGTTTAGGGTATTAGGGTTTAAGGTTTGATGGTTGAGGGATTAGGGTTGAGGGTAGAGAGTATTGGGTTGAGGGTATAGGGTAGAAGATTTAAGGGTTTAGGGTTAAAGGGTTTAAAGTTGAGGGTTAAGGGTTGAGGGTAAAGGGTTTAGGGTATATGTTTGAGGGTATATGGTTGAAGGATTGGGTTAAGGGTCCAATGTAAATGGTAGAGGGTATAGAGGTTGAGGGTTTAGGGTTTAAGGATTGAGGGTTTAGGGATTAAGGGTTGAGAGTTTAGAATTGAGGGTTGAGGGTTTAATATATAGGGTAGAGGGTTTAAGGGTTTAGGGTTTAAGAGTTGAGGGATTAGGGTTGAGGGTCCAATATAAAGGGTAGAGGGTATGGGGGTTGAGGGATTAGGGTTTAAGGGTAGAGAGTAGAGGGTAGAGGGTAGAGGGTTTAAGGGTTGAGGGATTAAGGGTTGATGGTTTAGGTACTAGGGTAGAGAGTTTTCTTGGAATTAAGGGTTTAAGGGTTGGGTATGTGCAGGATCATGATGGGCCAAAAAGTGGCAATATTATGGTTATTTGTAGGGTATGTGGCTGACAACTTTTTTTTTAACCCAAAATTGATGAAATGAAAAGAGTTTTTAGAGGAGATTCTTAGATTTCCACCAATATAAATTATGCTTTAATTTGAATTTAATAAATAATTATTATTCATTTTCTATTAGAATTATGACTAAAGTCTGATCGATAGGTTGATTGAAAAAAATCTATAACTTTCAAATGGTATCACATTTTTTGAATCTGAAAGATCGTCACATTCTATGCTTTGCATACTATAGGATTAAAAAAGAAAAATTAAATTTCATGAAATTTTTGACCAAGTTAATTAAAGGTGAGACATACGAGTTTTATATTTTTCAAAGTTGTAATAAAAAATCATAATTAATTATTTACTTGGAAAAAAATTACAAAAAATATGCATCACATCGGGACATGAGTCCTCTACTTATATATAAAATATTATAAAAAATATTATCATTTTATTATGGTTAGGGTGAGTGGACACCTACTTCTTATTTTCCCACAGAAATTTAAGTACTACCATTGAAATTTCAAATTTTCACCAAATAGATTTTATTTATTTTAATTAAACCTAGTAGTTTATAAACTACATTCAATTTGATCAGATTCTATTCTTACATATTTTTTTGAAATAATATAGATAACTTATTCAAATTTTACATCAAGTTGCCCTATGTGATTTTTAATTTTTGCCACTTAAGGGCCTATTTTTTCCATGATGATCCTGCACATACCTGGTTGAGGGATTAGGGTTTAGGGTAGAGGGTATTGGGTTGAGGTAGAGGTTTTAAGGGTTGAGGGTTGATAGTTTAGGGTTTAGGCTTGAGTATTTAAGGGTTTATAGGGTAGAGGGTAGATGGTAGAGGGTTTAAAGGTTGAGGGTTGAGGGTTTAAGGTTGAGGGTAGAGGATTGAGGGTATAGGGTTGGGGAATTAGGGTTGAGGGTCTAATGTATAGGGTAGAGGGTATAGGGGTTGATGGATCAGGGTTTAAGGGTTGAGGGATTAGTGTAGAGAGTTTACAAAGTGGGTTTAAGGGTTTAAGGGTTGAGGGATTAGGGTTGAGGTTAGAGGGTAGAGGATTGAGGGTAGAGGGTAGAGGATGTAAGGTTTCAAGGTTTAAGGGTTGAGGGTTGAGGGTTTAAGGTTGAGGGTAGAGGATTGAGGGTATAGGGTTAGGGGATTAGGGTTGAGGGTCCAATGTATAGGGTAGAAGGTATAGGGATTGAGGGATTAGGGTTTAAGGGTTGAGGGTTGAGGGTTGAGGGATTAGGGTAGAGAGTTTACTATGTGGGCTTTAGGGTTTAAGGGTTGAGAGATTAGGGTTGATGGGAGAGGGTATTGGGTTGAGGGTAGAGGGTAGATGGTTTAAGGGTTTAGGGTTTAAGGATTGAGGGTTTATGGTTTAGGGTTTAGGGTTGAGTGTTTGAGGGTTTAAGGGTTGAGGGTTTACAGTTGAGGGTTGATGGATTAGGGTTGAGGGTATTAGGGTTTAAGGGTTGAGGGTAGAGGGTATGGGGTTGAGGTATATAGTAAAAGGTTTAAGGGTTTAGGGTTAAAGGGTTTAGGATTGAGGGTAGAGGGTTTATGGTATATGTTTGAGGGTATATGGTTGAAGGATTAGGTTGAGGGTCCAATGTAAAGGGTAAAGGGTATAGGGGTTGAAGGTTTAGGCTTTAAGAATTGAGGATTGAGGGATTAAGGGTTGAGGGTAAAGGGTTTAAGGGTTTAGTGTTTAAGGGTTGAGGATTGAGGGTTGAGGGTTGAGGGTTTAAGGTAGAGGGTAGAGGATTGAGGGTATAGGGCTGAGGGATTAGGGTTTAAGGGTTGAGGGTTTAGGGTTGTGTGTTTAGGGTGGAGGGTAGAAGGTTCAATGGTTTAGGGTTTAAGGGTTTAGGGTTGAGGGTAGAGGGTTTAGGGCTTAGGGTAGAGGGTAGAGGGTAGAGGGTTTAAGGGTTGAGGGTAGAGGGTTTAGGGCTTAGGGTAGAGGTTTAAGGGTAGAGGGTAGAGGGTTTAAGGGTAGAGGGTAGAGGATTTAAGTGTTATGGGTAGAGGGTTAACAGTAGAGGGGAGAGAGATAGGAGTGAGTGAGTGAGAGTGAGAGAATTGAGGGTATAGAGTTGAGAACTTATAGGTTTGATGGTTTAGGGTATTGGCTTGAGGGTAGAGGGTAGCGGGTTTAATGGTTTAGGGTGTAAGGGTTTAGGGTTGATGGTTAAGTGTTGATGGTAGAGGGTTTAGGGTTGAGTGTTTAAGGGTTTAAAGGTTGAGGGTTTAGCATTGAGGAATTAAGGTAGAGAGGGAGGGATGGATGGATAGAGAGATGGAGGGAGAATTGAGATAGAGAGGAGAGAAGAGGAGTGAGGGAAAAACATATATGAGGGTTGAGGATCCAATGTATAGGGTAGAGGGTTGAGAATTGAGAGTATAGGGTTTAGGGTAATGGTTTGAGGGTAAGTGGTTGAAGGACTATGGTTGGGGGTCCAATGTATAGGGTAGAGGGTATAGAGGTTTAGGTTTGATGGATTAAGGGTTGAGGGTTGAGAATTTAGGGTTGAGGGTTTAATGTATAGGGTAGAGTGTTTAAGGGTTTAAGGTTTAAGGGTTGAGGGTTGAGGATTTAAGGGTTGAGGATTGAGGGTATAGGGCTGAGGGTGAAATTGGAAACCTAACTTGGCTTGTTTGAGAAAATGGGTCCAAGAAATGGGATCTCCAATTTAAATCACTAGGAGACCCCATTTCTTGGATCTATTCTCTCAAATAGGCCAAGTTAGGTTGCCAATTTCATGAACTAGCTTGCCAATTCAATGAAATTGGCAATGTAGTGGCCTATTTGAAAAAATGGTTCCAAGAAATGGGTTCTCCTAGTGATTGACCCCATTTCTTGGAACTATTTTTTAAAATAGGCCAAGTTAGGATGCCAATTTCACCCACTAGCTTGCCAATTCGGTGAAATTGACAATCTAGTGGCTTGTTTGAGGAAATGGGTCCAAGAAATGGGGTCTCCCAATGATGTAAATCACCAAGATACCCCATTTCATGGACCTATTTTCTCAAACAGGCCAAGTTAGGTTGCCAATTTCACCCACTAGCTTGCTAATTTGGTGAAATTAGCAATGTAGTAACCTGTTTGAAAAAATGGGTCCAAGAAATGGGTTTGGAGACCCCATTTCTTGGACCCATTTTTTCAAAAAAGACAAGTTAGGATGCCAATTTCACCCACTAGCTTGCCAATTTGATGAGCAAATCACTGGGAGACCCCATTTCTTGAACCCATTTTTTCAAACAGGCCATGTTAGGTTGCTAATTTCACCCACTAGCTTGCCAATTCAGTGAAATTGGCAATGCAGTGGCCTATTTAAAAAAAATGGGTCCAAGATTCGACCCATTTTTTCAAACAGGCCACTACATTGCCAATTTCACCGAATTGGAAAGCTAGTGGGTGAACTTGGAAACCTAGTAGGCCCACTAGCTTTCTAATTTGATGAAATTGGAAACCTAACTTGAGAGAGATAGGAGTGAGTGAGAGAGAGACTTGAGAGAGGGAGAGAGGGTAGGAGGGAGAGACTTGAGAGAGAGAGGGAGGGAGTGGCAGAGAGATAGAGGGTATAAGGGTTAAGGGTGGAGGGTAGAGGGGAGAGAGATAGGAGTGAGTGAGTGAGAGAGAGAGTTGAGAGGGAGGGGGGAGGAGGGAGAGACTGAGAGAGAGAGGGAGGAGTGGGAGAGAGATAGAGGGTAGAGGATAGAGGGTATAAGAGTTAAGGGGAGAGGGTAGAGGGGAGAGATATAGGAGTGAGTGAGAGAGAGAGAGTTGAGAGAGTGAGAGGGGGTAGGAGGGAGAGACTTGAGAGAGGGAGGGAGTGGGAGAGAGATAGATGGTAGATGATAGATGGTATAAGGGTTAAGGGTAGATGGTAGAGGGTTAAGGGTAGAGGGGAGAAAGAGACTTGAGAGAGGGAGATGGGGTAGGAGGGAGAGACTTGATAGAGAGATGGAGGGAGTGGGAGAGATAGAGGGTAGAGGATAAAGGGTATAGGGGTTAAGGGTAGAGGGTAGGAGGGAGAAACTTGAGAGACAGAGAGGTGAGGGATAAGTGAGATAGAGAGGAGAGAAGAGGAGGGATGGACAAATATATATGAGGGTTGAGGATCCAATGTATAGGGCATAGGGTTGAGAATTGAGGGTATAGGGTTGAGGACATATAGGGTTGATGGTTTAGGACATACATATGGTTGAAGAATTAGGGTTAACAGTACATATATGGTTGAATGATTAGGGTTGAGGGTTTAGCGTTTGAGGATAGATGGTAGAAGGTGTAAGGGTTTAGGGTTGGGGGTAGAGGGTTTAGGGTTTGAGGGTATAGGTCTTAGGGTTTAGGGTAGAGGGTAGAGGATTGGGTGTTTAAGGGTAGATGGATTAAGGGTTTTGGGTTGAGGGTAGAGGGTAGAGAGAAAGAGAGAAAATAAATCTATAAAATAATCAAGTTTCTCAAAATGCGAGCGTGTTTTGCAGTAGTAGAGATATGTACATTTTTTAGAAAGAAATAATGTGCTCATGTTATAATTATACAATTGATATACAATTGAAGTTTGGAGGGGAACAAGCTTTTGAAAAAGTCAAATTATTGAGGAGTTTTAAGAAAGAAGCAAAGGCTACAAAATTGGGTAGAACTCCTCCATTTGGAACTCTAGTTTTTTAGGTATGTGAAGTCTTTACACATTTTCTTTCATTCTGTTATGGCTTTCTTTGATTTTTTTTATTTTTCATATTCTATGTTGATCATTGTTTGTTTTTCCTTATAAGCTTAGCTTGTCAATGCACATTTTAAATTACACAATTCTATACACTTAAAAATTATATTTTTAAACCACATCTCTTTGAGGCAGTTTTCTATTTAACAATTGACTTACCTTGTGTATGCTTCCACATTTTGTGTACACATATATATGAAATAAGTTATAAGGAAGTAAAATAAAACACCATTTCTCAATCCTTTATTATGGATGTGCATACCACTCTCCAAAGCTTTCATTTTGGTTTAGGCATGGGGGATGTTGGAAAATGTAGTTGAATTTGGTTTTACACCTACAATTTGCATATGCTTGAAATTTTCTAAAGAATTTTCAATAAATCTATTTTTTGCATATCCTACAATCATTATAGTCCATGAGGACATATCTCATTGAATTATTTTGTCAAACGGTTATACCAAGCAGTTGATTGCCTTAGCTATGCTACCAAATTTTCCATACATGTCTCTAAAAAATTGGAATATACTCCTCCCACATTGATAGATCTTTGAAACTATTTTTGTTTTCATCTCTATGTCTAAATTCACCTTATCACTAAACCTACCTCATCACGTATGTTGTGATATATTTTAAATGTTTCCTTGATTAGTCTACCTACAAGGGATTCTAACCCTTATCTCCACTATTTCAAGACTCTTTATTCAAGGAAAAGTTAGCAACATGGGGAAAGGTAAAACCTATCTTGCAATCATGGCTCAAAATGGAAGAATGGACAGGCATTTGAATTATTTTAAAATAATGTTTTCGTATAAATGTATGCAAAATGTGGTAGCATTGACAAGCTAGTGAGCTTGGCAAGATAGTGAGCTCACTCACTTGATTGCCAATGCAGTAGGGTTGAGAAGGTAAGGGCAGAATATGCCTCATAGAAATGGGGTATCACGGTGATGTACATCACCATGAGACCCCATTTCTATGAGGAATACACTACCCCTACCTTCTCAACCCTACCGCATTGGCAAGCTAATGAGTGGGCTAGCTTACCAATGCTCCATCTATTTTCATTTCATTTCCATTTTGGATGCTCTTTCTTTTTATTATTTTACTTTGTGTATTTGTAAGTAAAATACTAAAAAATTATTGGCCTCTCCTTGCAAATTTTTTTGATTTATGAGCCATTGAAGAGAATCTCAGCCAAAAAAGTAATTCAACGTCCTTATTTTGATGATATTGACAAATCTCAATTCTAATTTGAAGCCATTATAAAAAAGTGTGTGAAGCTTAGCGAGGAAATATCAAGTTATTCATTTGAATTTAACCTCATCATGAGCACCTATGATATAGACATTATAAGAGAATCTCAAATGTATGAGTAACATTGTAAAAGATATGTGGGAACAAAGTACCTAAGGCATTGTGCCTATGGTGTAGGGCACCTAGGCCTTCATTTTGTAAAAGGGGTTTAGTATGTAGTGTATTTATGTTTAAATTCATGTTTTTGTTTTGAAATAATGTCTTTAAGACCATTTTGCAATGTTTTGGGTCAGTTTTGGCTAGAAGGAGTAATTTTGAGTCAATTTGGTAAACTTGCATAACAACTTTTGCATTTTTGATGTAAAAGGGAAGTTGAATAGTTAGGATGTTACAATTTAGCTGTAGTCAATTGGATATAGTTGAAAAAGGTTAAATATGCTTTTTAATGGTCAAAACAATGGTTAGATGTACATTTGGAGGATTGAATAACAAAGATTCACTATTTTTTGCATTTTCGTACATTGAATTTTGCTTCTACAACTTATACATTTTGGTACAGCCTAGAAGTGATCATTTGTGCATTTGAATTTATGGAGGAGTTAATTACCTTTCATTTTCATCTTGTATCATTTGATTTCATTAGGATTTTAGTGAGTTATAGTGTTTTTTCTGAAAACATATTAGAAAACCTGGTTTTGAGAGTTTGAGAGAAAAAGTAATGATTTGTGACCCATTCCATTGATGAAAATTATTAATAATTGGTGGAATGGGTGTAGGTAGGATTTATTTTATGTTTTGGAAGTTGGTAGGAGCAAGCATGAGGATTTGGAAAAATTTGGTTAATGCCCTAGTTGGTTTACTTCATGTTTTTAAGCAAAAGTGATGCATAGAAGTAGGATTTTGTAGAAGAGTTGATTGGAGACCATTCTAGGGGATGGGGATTGCATGTGAAAACCTATTAAAATAAAAAATTGTAATGAGATTTATTCAAATATTGAAATTTATTACTTCCCTCAAACATTTGTAATTCAAGTAATGTAAACCCTTAATAGTCCAAATTGCAAAAGGGAAACAATATTTGATGGCCTGTTACTCAGATACCATGTTAGTTACAGGCATTTTTTTTGAGGCATCAGGGTCATGTAGGGCACCTCTACAATAACCTCTCTTGATTTTTGTTATCTTAGAGTCATTTTTTTGTGGTGTCCAATTTTGACTTGATGGAAAAAGTGTCAATTACAAGCAATGTAAAGTTGCAAAGTTGTGCAAATTTCATTCTACAAATTCTGTGACCAAGTGGACTATTCCGACACATCCAAATAGGTATATTTATGCTAGGAATGGTCCTCTTTTGCATCCAAACACACAGGATTTCTCCTGAGCTATGTTCAATTGGATCGATCCCTTAAGAGTCCAAAGTGCAAAAGGGGAACAATCTTTGATGATGTTAGCTCTCAAAAACGCAGGCGGGATGCCTCAAGAGGCTGCCAATCTCTTGATACATTTTAGGGTAACAAAAAAGGTCAAAAGAATTCAACCTTCTACTCTTCAGGTGCTGCTAAACCCAGGCGGGTATACCTAACTAAATGAAACAAACTTTATGTACTTATGATTATCTTTCTTGCAGTGATTTGTCCACAATGGCAGATGGAAGTGAACAAACGAAATCAAACTTGATAGCTAAATCCTAAGATGTTCAATTAACATATATAAGGAAACTGAATGAATTCAAAATGATGAAGAGTAGAGACCAGTGCCTTGTTGGGTATGCAGAGTCGAATGAAACAGAAGTGGGCAACTTATTCTAGTTTGAAACTTAAATTGCTGGCATATATTTCTTTTGTAACTTGTACAAACATGCAAGATTATGACTACTAAGCTCTATTTTAATAATCTAGATGAATCTTCCTGATTACTGTGATCAACCAAAAGGGTTTAATCTCTTCTTGAAAGAACTAATCAATTAATCACACAGATATAGCAAATGTGCACTGATAAATTGAAAATAAGCTTGTTACATCAATTTAAACAACTAGAAAGAATCAACTTGGAGATAGATTAGCAATGCTTTTCAATAAACTCAATAGATGATTGACACCAAAAATAACCTGCCACACTAACTGAATTTCATTGAAATCGCCATTTGAAAACATGCATCATAGTCTCTAATAAGAGAATTTTACTCTACTGTATCCATCTCTAATCTACTATATCTATCTAAGATCTGATTCTTGATATTACATTTGGGAATGCATATTTATACACCAACATTAGAACAGACATATCGCTTCCAAATTCATGTCAGCCAAAAGCCATATCAGCCAACCGTTACAATCGGGCACTCATGTTGGCCACAGAAGAAAATTACATGTCAGCCATAGTATTTGAACTCTGTTAATCACTCGCTGAGACAAGTCAACAAGTATGCTGAAAGCAATTCAATCATCTATCATTTTTTGGTTCTTTCTATTTTTTTGTGACAAAACAGAGTCGGGGAGATGTCATATAGACCATATTATGTTTCATCGAGAGCCCTTTTACCTTAAGTATGTCGCTAAGACACTGGTATTTTTCTCACCGAGAAGCACCTTTCATTTCATTCACTATCACTATAGCCTTATGATATCAAAGAAACATCTCACAGAAAATCCAAAGTGTTACCGATAGCCTTCTTAATCAAACTTGTCGTTGTGACACAAGGATATATCCCACCGACGTGTTCTTTACATTTCATTCACAGTCACTGTAACATTTTGGTATCGATGAGACCTCACGCAGTGCATATTATGTCTTACCGAAAACCCTTTTATCTCTTCTGCGTCGTTGTGACCTATCACTCTTGGGGAGACCATATATAGAGTGCTCCATGTCACATCGAAAGTCACCTTCATCCATCTTGAGTCGCTAAGACAAGAGAAAACTCTTGCCAAGAAGTATCTCCCATTTGCTTTCACCAAGACAATTCAAAATCAGGGAGAGGTCCCAAAGAATCCATTGAGTCATACCGAAACATCCCGAGCACATTTAGATCGCCAAGAGAAATCAAATCTCACACTGACAGAGACCTTATGCCCATTTTATTAGTGAGACCCAACAAAGTCGCTATGACATTTCACCGAAGCCAGTAACTCATACCGATATATCAATTCATCCACCACTGGTTGATGAGACAATAGAATATCGTTATAACCTCTCACCAAAAACAACCTGTTTGGCCGAAATGAACAATAGAGCACAAGTCGGTAAGACAAAACAATCTCGTTGTGACATTACATTGATGCCCAAAATTTTGCCGATATACGTATCCTCTTGTCGTCGGAACAATGACAAAGTCCTGGTGATAACTCCCAGTAGATGAAATCCAATCGCCATGACAACATAAACGTCTTGCTGATAGGCAACACATATGTTTGCCCAAAAAAAATAGATCGGGGAGACCCATAAATTGTCATGCCGATAGAACCAAAATGTGAAAAATTCATGATCCAATGGATTCAATGAGACAAATATGGACAAAATGTGAGCAGAATGAAACAAAAAAAAACCCATGTGTTTATGATGAGGACTATATGGAAACTTAGGGTTATACAAAACGTGTGAAAATGTTCAAAAATTTATAGTTCCAACAGTGGCTCCGTCTGGGGATGAATGATTGTGAGATCATTGCAAGGATCCAGATCTTTGGGTGAGCAGACCAGACACAAAATAAGCAAAATGGAAATGGAAAAAAAGCAGATGGAATGGATGCAAAATGAATGTAAAATGGAGGTGGACCAAAACCCTAAACTACTGTGCATGAAAAAGAATTTTAAAGAGGACAAGCAAGAGTTGTCCATGCACTGGCAACCCTTAATCCTCTGTGTTTCAACTGCGCCTATTCTAAGTTGTTACAATTTGAAACTCAAACCATACTTTCCCTGTCAAATACTTGGTTTTGTCTCGAGTTCATCAGATTCTTCCTGAATACATTCATGCAATCTGCTCTATCACTGTTATTGAAAGTTCTTAGAGAATCATCATGCTCGGTTTGACCGAAAATCCTAACACCATTTAGCAATTCAAAATATTCATCATCATGGGACAAACTTCTGTCAACTTCAACATACGAAGTATATGCATATTCAATGCAAAAA
Source organism: Sequoia sempervirens (assembly GCA_007258455.2). Taxonomy (NCBI): domain Eukaryota; kingdom Viridiplantae; phylum Streptophyta; class Pinopsida; order Cupressales; family Cupressaceae; genus Sequoia; species Sequoia sempervirens. The sequence goes on along the minus strand of VDFB02353493.1, from coordinate 195,282,976 downwards.
TCCTCATTATCTTTTTCACTATTATGTATTATGAAACATTCTCCCAATTGTATTGAAAATTGACCATCAAGGTGCTTCTCTTGAGAAACAAAGAATTTAGTCTTATCAATGTTGTCTGAAACAAACAAATCTGCAACCTTTTGCACCTCTTTGACACTACCAACTGGATACAACATTGGATTATGACTCATATCTTCAATATCAAGCATATATGAACCACTCGAATTTGGACCTCTATCATCTTTAGTATGCACACAAAAGTCCTCTCCATGTGAGTTAAAAATTTAAAAATCACATACCTCATCTCGAATGGATACAAACTTTTGATGAACTTGAAAGGTATCGCCATCAACTCGAGAAATGCATCGAGAGTCATAAGAACCATCACACAAAGATCTTTCACTGTTAAAACAAATGCAAAATAGACACAAAACTTCAAAATCACCCTCATGTGTATATCTTTGATATTCAAGAGTTAGCAAATCTGAAATTTGCTCACTGCTGAGTGAAAAAGTCTCCACATTTTCATCACTATAGTTAGACTCTTCACCTTTTTCATCATCAAAAAGAGGTCCAAGATCATCAGAGAATAGAAAATCAGAAAAAGTACCAGCACAATAATTTGTTCCATTACTTTGTTTGTCTGAAATTAACTCCTCTTTATCATACAATGGATTTGAAAAAACCTCATCATCATCAAATGTATCTTCATCGTACTCCACTGTAGCTGGAAGTGTTACTTGTTCTCCATCAAATGGATCCACATTTTTCATTACTTCCTCTTCTTGATCATCACAAGAACTGCAATAATCACCTTGTTGCAAATCAAAATCCACAAATCGATCCTCACAATCTGAATATTCACTGGATCCCTCATAACATACACTGTGACAATCTGATATGCAGGAAAGAAATTCAATATCCTTGTCTTCCTCATGTAGGCAGACATATGAACCACATTGACCTGCACATGTCTCATATTTTATTGGCTGTAGTGTATGATTGATCTCCTGTTGCTCATCCATGATACTACCATTGTCTTCATACCTTTTCCCCTGCATGGTATCAATAAATTTATTTACTGGATCAAAGGTACATTGTTTTGACGACTCTGGAAAATAAAATGGTTCAAGCTCCCATGTTCCACCAAAGTACATCTCCCACACATCATTGCAGTCATGCACAACATAGTTTTCAATTGGATCAGTACTGACTAACTATGGCTGGGTTGATTCTATCTTGAAATTGCCAAGATCCACATCACAGAAACAATTAATTTGATCTTGTGGTACACAGTCAACAAGCTAATTCATTCTTGGCTCCCTGCATAACCTAACCACTTGACCATTCACTAGAATAGTAGCATAAGATAGATCAAATTGAACATTTCCCCCAACTATTGTTGTCCATTTCCTTGATAGAAGCATTCCAAACTGAGGAGGAGTATCAATCACTGTTATATCTATATTATAAGCCACCTATGGATAAGTAGCCAGTTTGACTTCAACATTTCTCATAATACCTATCACAGGAACAGGTCTATTATCCATTGCATAGCATTTCCCATCATAAGTATCAACCTTCAAGTTGAGCTACTTCATAACTCCTACTGGCATGATATTTATAGCAGCACTAGAGTCTATCATGCAATTCCCCAACAACTTGTTATTTATGAGAAATGTAGTGAAAAAAGGATCAACTTGTGGGGGAGTTTCTAATACATCATTCAAGCAGACATCTGAGAAATTTACTTTCTCTTGTCTATTGGCTGCTTTAATAGCTACTTTATTTTTAGAATTCATTATCAATTGAACACCACTGTTTCTGTATTCCTTAATTTTCATCATCTCAAGTAAAGGAACAAACATTTTTACCTGAGACAACACCTGAGTGAAGTCAAAAGAAGAGCCCTCTATCTTAGTTATTTTCTTTTCCTCCAATGTGTCTCCTTCCTTTTGATCAGTCATTTGCATTTCTTTGTGTAGCTCTTTAACTTCCTCCTTTTGGACAAGCTTCTATTCACCTTTATCAGGCTGTCTATTTTCTGCCTTCTTCACATTTCCTTGTGTCACCTTCTAATCCTTCATAAAAATTCCCACAGGGACACCTTCCTTTACATTTACTGTTCTGTTTCTCAACCAGTATTTACTCCTTGCTTCCTCAACTGCAAAAACTGTTAGTCTCTCTATTTCATCTTTGGTGATTCTCCTTACACTACATTGAGCAGGTGCTTCAACAGAAGGTGGCTCTGTATAATCTTCTTCAAAATCAGAAAGGATTTGCTGTTCAGCCATATGGACATTATATTTCTGATTTGAGACATCATACTCATAACCTTCATCCTCTTAAGATGAGTACCTTTCCTCAACATGGTGAAAAGTATTTGAAGTCAAATACACTATGTGATCCCTTCCATTATTTTCCATTAACATTCCCTCCTCTTGCATCCTTTGGGCTACAACACAATAATCTGGGGAATGTGGCTGATCACAAACTTCATAGAAGTAATTATTACTCACCATATAAGTTCCCTTTTTGCTCCATGGATCAGGAGTCTCCTTGTTCCTAGGCCTAGCTATTATATGTTTTCCATCCTTCCAGTCTGTATTATAAGGCATTTCATGCAACTTTGGCCTCTCATTTCTATATGTGCTTTCCTGTCTATACTGATAATTGTTGCTTTGCTGAGGATGCCTCGGGTTGTCTCTCTTATTAATTATACCTGCAGCCTTCCTGTTGTTTTCAATTTCTAGTGCTATCTTCTGAGCTTCATCCAGATCTCTTGGGAACCTATTTCTTAATTCATACCCTGTCTTAGGATCAAATGCATTTAAATAAACACTCAATGCTACAGAATCCGGCAACCTCGATCCAGGAGGTACCTTAGTCTGCAACTTGTTGAATCTTCGGTTGAAATCATAAATTGAGTTATTTTTATTTTTCTGAATTCCCATCAATTCATGAAGAGTTGCATCTGGTGCATTTAGATTCCCATATTGTTCTAAGAACCGATCTTAGAATACTTGAAGAGAATTGATTGAGAATGCAGGCAGGCTATTGAACCAATCCCTAGCATCTTCAAGAAGTGACATTATAAATAGCCTCATATGTAAATCTTCATATGGCACACCTATGTCTTGGACGAACACATTAAAATTCCTCAAATGTTCTTTAGCAGTAGCAGCATTACTCCCTGTAAACTTAGGTACCGGACCTCTCCAGCTATCATCCATAGGGTAAGGGTATAGATGAAACCCTGTCAAATCAAACTGTTTGATCATTGCTGTATACTGATGAGGGGGAGGAATAGGTGGGTACTAATATTGGTACATAGGATTATTGTATTGAGCATTATGCTATGGGACATAAGGCTAACCATGAGGTGGCTGCATATTTGTGTGCTATGTGGGAATATGAGGTGGATGATTTGGCTGTCTATAGTGATTCCCTGTCTGATTGTGAGGAGTATTTGATTGATTATAGTGCCCTGCACCATGATTACCTTGTTTATGAGGTGGTACATACTTTAGGGGGAAATCAACTATCTGAGCAATGTTTTGAGTTTTCTACAATTTGAATTCTTTCATTGCTTGTATCATCTAGCCTTTTTCCTGTTCTTCTCTCTCCTTTCTCTGAGATTGAAACCATGCTTTAACTTCTTCATAAGTTAAAGAATCATAATCCTCTTGAGAAATCATATTCTCATTGATTTGATTTTGATTATTTTCCATTCCTTGTTCACATTCCTACTGGTATCTGAGTCCTCCTACTTCAATTCAAGCATCAAACTCAGCTTGATTCTAAAATCATGAAAAGGATTTACTTGCTCTTTAGGGGTACAAAGCTCTACAGTGGAATTATCTTTCCATGTATCATAATGATTATAAGTTTCAAAATGTGTGCTTGGTGCTTTTCCTTTGTCTGTCATGCACATGTCCTCACTTATCCTTTTTCCCCTATCAATCTTTTCATCTTTGTGTGTCCACTTGTTGCTGCTAGCAGGAGCTCTAGTATGACCTCCCCTGTATTGAGATCTTCTTCCATTCATAGTTGCAAAATTTCTACCAGAGTCGCTCACTTTCTTAAAAGTGAGAAAATTCTTGATGTTTCTAATTCCCAGTGGAGTCTGTATAAAGTTTTTGACTCTATGATTAAGACCTTCATTCTGAATGTGTCCCCAGTAGAGTTGCCAATTTGTTAGCTCTCAAAAATGCAAGCGGGATGCCTCAAGAGGCTGCCAATCTCTTGATACATTTCAGGGTAACAGACAAGGTCAAAATAATTCAACCTTCTACTCTTTAGGTGCTACTAAATGCAAGTGGGTATACCTAACTAAATGAATCAGACTTTGTGTACTTATTATTATCTTTCTTGTAGTGATTTGTCCACAATGGTAGATGGAAGTGAACAAATGAAATCAAACTTGATAGCTAAATCCTAAGATGTTCAATTAACAGATATAAAGAAACTGAATGAATTCAAAATGATGAAGAGCAAAGACCAGTGCCTTGTTGGGTATGTGAAGTCGAATGAAACAGAAGTGGGAAACTTATTCTGGCAGAAACTCAAATTGCTGGCATATATTTCTTTTGTAACTTGTACAAACATGCAAGATTATGACTACGAAGCTCTACTTTAATAATCCAGATGAATCTTCCTGATTACTGTGATCAACCAAAAGTGTTTAATCTCTCCTTGAAAGAACCAATCAATTAATCAAACAGATACATAAAATGTGCATTGATAAACTAAAAATAAGCTTGTTACATCAATTTAAACAACTAGAAATAATCAACTTGGAGATAGCTTAACAATGCTTTTCAATAAACTCAACAGACAATTGACACCAGAAATAACCTGCTACACTAACTAAATTTCATTGAAATCGCCATTTGAAAACATGCATCATAGTATCTAATAAGATAATTTTACTCTACTATATCCATCTCTAATCTACTGTATCTATCTAAGATCTGATTCTTTATATTACATTTGGGAATGCATATTTATACACCAGCATTAGAAAAGACATATCGCTTCCAAATTCATGTCGGCCAAAAGCCATATCAGCCAACCATTACAATCGGGCACTCATGTCAGCCACAAAAGAAAATTACATGTCGGCCACAGTATTTGAACTCTGTTAATCACTCACCGAGACAAGTCAGCAAGTATGTCGAAGGAAATTCAATTGTCAATTGTTCTTTGGTTCTTTCTATTTTTCTGTGACAAAACAAAGTTGGGGAGATGTCGTATTGACCATATTATGTTTCATCGAGAGCCATTTTACCTTAAGTATGTCACTGAGACACTGGTATTTTTCTCATCAAGAAGCACCTTTCATTTCATTCACTATTGCTATAGCCTTATGATATCGAAGAAACATCTCACAGAAAATCCAAAGTGTTACCGATAGCCTTCTTAATCAAACTTGTCGTGACACAAGGATATCTCCCACCGACATGTTCTTTTTGTTTCATTCACAGTTGCCATAACATTTTGGTATCAGAGAGACCTCACGTAGTGCATATTATGTCTTACCAAAAACCCCTTTATCTCTTGCACGTCACTGTGACCTATCGCTCTCGGGGAGACCATATAGAGAGTGCTCCATGTCACACCAAAAGTCACCTTCATCCATCCTGAGTCGCTGAGACAAGAGAAAACTCTCGCTAAGAAGCATCTCCCATTTTCTTTCACCAAGAAAATTAAAAATCAGGGAGAGGTCCCAAAGAATCCACTGAGTCATATCGAAACATCTCGAGCACATTTAGATTGCCAAGAGAAATCAAATCTCACACCAACAGAGACCTTATGCCCATTTTATCGGTGAGACCCAACGAAGTCGCTATGACATTTCACCAAAGCCTGTAACTCATACTGATATATCAATTCATCCACCGCCGGTCGATGAGACAATAGAATATCGTTATAACCTCTCACTAAAAACAACCTGTTTGGCTGAAATGAACATTAGAGCACAAGTTGGTAAGACAAAACAATATCGCTATGACATTACATCGACGCCCAAACTTTTACTGATATACGTATCCTCTTGTCGCCAGAACAATAACAAAGTCTTGCAATAACTCCTAGTAGATGAAATCCAATCACCATGACAACAGAAACGTCTTGCCGATAGGAAACACAGACATTTACCAAAAAGAAAATGGATCAGGAAGAGCCATAAATTGTCACACCGATAGGAAATAGAATATGAAAAATTCATGATCCGATAGATTCAGTGAGACAAATATGGAAAAAATTTGAGCAAAATGAAATGAAAACAAACCCATGTGTTTATGATGAGGACTATATGGAAACTTAGGGTTATACAAAACATGTGAAAATGTTCAGAAATTTACAGTTCCAACAGATGATCTATTACTCAGAAAATGTGATAATTAAGAACTCTTCATTTGAGCCTATGAGATTATGTTGGGACTCTCTACAATAACCTCTCTCTATTTTTGTTATCTTCGAGTCATTTTCCCATGGTGTCCAGTTTTCACTTGAAGAAAAAAGTGTCAAATGCAAGTAGTGCAAAGTGGTGCAACTTTTATTTTGCAACTCATGTGACCAAAAAAATGTTTCAATGCATTTGGATGGGTGGGTTTATGCTAAACATGGTCCTCTATCACACCCAAACACATAGAATCACTCTGAGCTACATTCAACCAACAAATTCCCTTAAGAGTCCAAAGTGCAAACCGACTGCAACCTTCGATGGGTTGTTACTCGAACATTGTGACACTTAGAAAATTCTTTTTTGAGCCTATGGGATCACGTCGGGCCCCTCTACCATAATATCTCTGAGTTTTGGTTATTTCAGAGGTGTTTTCCCGTGGTGGTGAATTTTCACTTAGGAAAAAAGTTGTCAAATGCAAGTAATTGAAAGTTGCAAAGTGGTGCAACTTTCATTCTACAACTTGTCTGACCAAATAAACTATTCCAACACATTTGGGTGGGTACATTTACACTAGGAATAGTCATCTTTCATATACAAACATGTTGAATCGCTCTGAGCTACATTCAATGGGTAGAATCTCTTAAGAGTCCAAATTACAAAATGGATGCAAACTTCAACATGTTGTTACTCAGTTACGATGATGCTTAGAAACTTCTTATCTGATATTATGGGATCATGTTGAGCCTCTCTATAATAACCTCTCTCAATTTTTTCTATCTCAGAGGCATTTTCCCATTGTGGCAAATTTTCACTTAGGGAAAAAGTTGTCAAATGCAAGTAGTTAAAAGTTGCAAAGTGGTGCAACTTTCGTTTTGTAACTTGTGTAACCAAACGAACTGTTCCAATGCATCTGAATAGGTATTTTTATGCTAGGAATGGTCTTCATTTTCACCCAAACAGACGAAATTGCTTTGAGCTACATTCAACCAGATTCATCCCTTAAGAGTCCAAAGTACAAAATGGCTACAAAATTTAGCATGGCGTTACTTGGAAACCGTGTCACTTAGAAAATTATCATCTAAGCCTATTGGATTGTGTTGGGACTCTCTACAATAACCTCTCTTTGTTTTCACTATATCAGAGGCATTTTCCCATGGTGGAAAATTTTGACTTGGGGAGAAAGTTGTCAAATGCAAGTAGTTGAAAGTTGTAAAGTGGTGAAACTTTCATTCTGCAACTCGTGACCAAATGAACTATTCCAATGCATCCAAATGGGTATTTTTACACTATGCATGGTCCGCTTTCGCACCCAAACACATTGAATCTCTTCGAACTACATTCAACCGACATAATCCCTTAATAGTCCAAAGTGAAAAATGACTGCAAACTTTAGTATGTTGTTACTCAGATTATGTGAAGCTTAGAAAATTCTCATTTAATCCTATGGGATCATGTTGGGCCCCTTTACAATAACCTCTTTTGGTTTTTGCTATCTTGGAGGCATTTTCCCATGGTGGCAAATTTTCACTTGGGAAAAAAGTTTTCAAATGCAAGTAGTTGAAAGTTGCAAAGTGGTGCAAATTTTGTTATGCAACTCATATGAGAAAAAAATTCCAACGCATATGAATGGGTATGTTTATGCTAGGAATAGTATTCTTTCGCACCCAAACACACAGAATTGTTCTGAGCTACGTTCAACCGACTTGATCCCTTAAGGGTCCAAAGTATAAAAGAGAAATAATCTTTGATGGGATATTACTCAGAAACTGTGATGCTTACAAAATCTCTGTCTAAGTGTATAGGATCACATTGGATCCCTCTACAATAACCTCCTTTTTTTGGTTATTTCAGAGTCATTTTGCCACGGTGTCTAGTTTTCACTTGATGGAAAAAATGTCAAATGCAAGTAGTGTAAAGTTGCAAAGTGGTGCAAATTTTGTTTTGTAACTCGTGTAACCAAAAAAATGCTTTAGTGCATCCTGATAGGTACATTTACACTAGGCATGGTTCTCTTTCACATCTAAACACATGGAATCGCTCTAACCTATGTTCAACCGGTTTGATCCCTTATGATGACATGAAAAACAATAAAAAATAGAAACATACACATGATGATTGAAAGTATGAGTTTTCCACACAAAATCATATGATCATCCTCAATTCTAGCAAGTGCAATATTGTTTTTAATTATCCTCCTTTCCCTTTACAACAATATACAACCAATTATAAATGCATACAATGGAAATCCCTTAACAGTCCAAATTGCAAAAGGGAAACAATCTTTGACAACCTGTTACTCGGATATCATGTTAGTTACAAGCATTCTATTTGGGGCATAAATATCATTTTGGGCACCTCCACAATAATCTATCTCAATTTTTATTATCTTATAGTCATTTTTTTGTGGTGTCCAATTTTGACTTGATGGAAAAAGTGTTAATTGTAAGCAATGTAAAGTTGCAAAGTGGTGCAACTTTCATTTTGTAACTCATGTGACTAAATTTACTATACTAACACATCTGAATGGGTATATTTACGCTAGAAATGGTCCTCTTTTACACCCAAACACACAAAATCGCTTTGAGCTACTTTCAACTGGATCGATCCCTTAAAAGTCCAAAGTGTAAAATGACAACAATGTTTGATGGGCTATTACTTAGAAAATGTGATTCTTAAGAACTCTTCATTTGAGCCTATGGAATTGCATTGAGCCTCTCTATAATAACCTCTCTCAATTTTTTTTATCTCATAGTCATTCTTCCATGGTGTCCAGTTTTAATTTGATGGAAAAAGTGTCAAATGCAAGCAGTGCAAAGTTGCAAAGTAGTGCAAATTTTGTTCTGCAACTTGTGTGACCAAAAAATTGTTCCAACACATCTAGATGGGTGGTTTTATACTAGGAATGGTCCTCTATTGCACCCAAACACACAAAATCACTCTAAGCTACTTTCAACCGACAAAATTCCTAAAGAATCCAAAGTGTAAACTGGATGCAACATTTGATGGGTTGTTACTCGAAACACTCTGACACTTAGAAACTTATTTTTTGAGCCTAAAAGATCATGTTGGACCCTTCTAAAATAACCTCTTTCAGTTTTGGTTATCTCAGAGGTATTTTCCCTTGGTGGCAAATTTTCATTTGGGGAAAAATTATCAAATGTAAGTAGTTGAAAGTTGCAAAGTGGTGCAACTTTCATTTTCCAACTCATGTGACCAAATAAATTGTTCCAAAACAACTAGGTGGGTAAATTTATACTAGGAATGGTCCTCTTTTGCACCCAAATATGTTGAATCACTTCAAACTACATTCAACTGGTAAAATCCCTTAAGAGTCCAAATTGCAAAATGACTGCAAACTTCAACATGTTGTTACTTAGATACCATGATACTTAGAAACTTCTCATTTGATTTTATGAGATCATATTGAGACCGTCTACAATAACCTCTCTCAATTTTTTCTATCTTAAAGGCATTTACTTGTGGTGGAAAATTTTCACTTAAGAAAAAAGTTGTCAAATACAAATAGTTGAAAGTTGCAAAATGGTGCAACTTTCATTTTGTAACTTGTGTGACCAAACGAACTATTCCAATGCATCCAAATATGTATCTTTTAGGCTAGGAATAGTCTTCTTTTTCACCCAAACAAACAAAATTACTTTGAACTATGTTCAATCGGATCTATTCCTTAAGAGTTCAAAGTGCAAAATGGTTGCAAACTTCAGCATGTTGTTACTTAGATACTGTATCACTTAGAAAATTATCGTTTGAGCCTATGAGATTGCGTTGAGCCCCTTTACAATAACCTCTCTCAGTTTTCACTATCTTGGAAGCATTTTCCCATGGTGAAAAATTTTCACTTAGGGAAAAAGTTATCAGATGCAAGTAGTTGAAAGTTGTAAAGTGGTGAATTTTCATTATGAAACTCGTGTGAGCAAATAAACTATTCCAAAACATCTGGATGGGTATTTTTATGCTAGGTGTGGTCCTCTTTTTTACTCAAACACATTTAATCGCTTAGAGCTACATTCAATTTAAAAAATCTCTTAAGAGTCTAAAATGCAAAATGGTTGCAAAATTTAGCATGTTGTTACTTAGATACTGTGAGGCTTAAAACTTCTCATCTAAGCCTATGGGATCATGTTGGGCCCTCTAAATTAACCTCTCTCAATTTTTTCTATCTTGGAGGCATTTTTCTATGCTGGCGAATTTTCACTTGGGAAAATATTTGTCAAATGCAAGTAGTTGAAAGTTGCAAAGTGGTGCAACTTTCATTCTGCAACTTGTGTGACCAAACAAACTATTCCAACATGTCTGAATGGGTACGTTTATGCTATGAATTCTCTTCTTTCACACCCAAACATGTAGAATCGCTCTGAGCTACATTCAACCAACTCGATCCCTTAAGGGTCCAAAGTGCAAAAGGACAACAATGTTTGATGGGCTATTACTCAAAAACTGTGACACTTACAAACTCTTTGTCTAGGCTATAGGATCATATTGGGCCCCTCTATAATAATCTCTTTGTTTTTGTTATCTCAAAGTCATTTTCTCGTGGTGTCCACTTTTCACTTGATGGAAAAAGTTTCAAATGCAAGCAGTATAAAGTTGCAAATTGGTGCAAATTTCATACAAATTGTTCCAATGCATCCCGATAGGTATGTTTACACTAGGAATGTCCTCTTTTGAACCCAAACACGTGGAATTTCCCTAAGCTATGTTTAACTGACTTGATCCCTTATGATGGCATGCAAAACAATAAAAAAGAGAAAAATACACATGATGGTTGAGAAGTCTGAGTTTTCCACACAAAAAGCATATGATCATCCTTAAGTCTAGCAAGCGCAAGATTTTTTTTAATTATCCTCCTTTCCCTTACAAAAATATACAACCAATTGTAAATGCATATAATGGTGGAATTTGGAAACATTTTATTTTTCCTCAATTAACAACTTTGGTTGTGAAGTATTTTGTCATTTTCATTTGAAATGATTTGCTATACTTGAAAATTGGAGTGTAAGAGAAAAAAGTGATGCTCTCACGTAAATTTATTATTTGGTGTGATAAATAAATTTTTCACCATTGATTCCATTTCTTATTTGTACTGTAAATTATAACTTTCTTTTTCCCAAGTCCATTTCCTATAGAAGAAATAATATTGTAGAAAGTTGACATATAAATCTTTCGACGTGTTTATATGGTGATGGATCAAGAACATAACAATTCATTCTGTACTATGAGGATTATTCTATGAAAATGTTTAAAGACTATTCAAGATAAATGTTTGTATGATAATGTGTCAAGAAGTTAACTACTTCATCTACTATGAATATTATGTTTTGTAAGTGTTGTGAAGATTATACATGTATCATTTGCTTAATTGAGTTGTTCCAATCAAAAGATTAAATATATTGAAATCTTTTTATGAAACATTTCATGGAATGCCAATTGAAAATGTGTTTTTTGCTTTTAGATAAAGTATTTCATGGAACTCTTTGGATTAAATTGAATTGTGATATGTAAGAACAAGGGAGCATTAGGAAGTACATTGCTCAAGGATCTTAAATAAGCCTTTTCTCCCATTGCAATTTTGGGTGGATTATTACTTTCAAAGTATTGGGAATGCTTTGCCTATTTTCTAGTTGGCCATTCTAGAAGGCTCATCTCTTGATATATTTTATACTCATTCTTAATTAATTATCAAGTTAATAATCAATGCATTTATTTATAGTTAATATTTTATTTTCAATTTGTGCAATTTTTGAATTTGCAACTCTACTAGTATTCCTAGAAATATTGAAGTTGTTTAACATCAATCAATTAATATTCAAGACAAACCATGAAGGACAAAAATGATTAGTGCTAGCCTGCTAACCAATTAATAAGTATACACATGAATAAGTCAAACATGTACATGTGAATAAGGGAAGCACAAGTACTTAAAAACATGTATGCCTCAAAGTATACACATGAATACATAGTATACACAAATTAATACAAAGCATATGCATGAATATAATATATACACATGAAAACACATAAGTCGCAAAGTATACATTGGAATAAACATAAGTCACAAAGTATACACGTAAGTTGTAAAGTATACACTTGAATACACATAACTCATATCTATTGAACCATGAATTTATAATGCAAATATGGACACCATCGATAAAAAAGATTTGTATTAACCAAATAGCCATGTAGGCATACATCAATATATGTCAATATAAATATAAAATATAGGTACCAAATAGCCATAACACTTATGAGAATGCCATATCGGCATACAATGTCAAATATATGCAATAAAAAATATGTACAAAAATGCCATATAGGTGTAAGGAAAACTAAGGTGTGGAACAAACTCTCCTAATGTCAAAACCTCAGGAAAGAATGCAGAGGTGACTTTAAATTTTCAATTACAGTCCAATTAAGATACACTTGAAAGAAATAACAAAAATAGAGAAATGAACATACACAGATGAACACTAGATTTACGTGGGAAAACCCTTATGGGATAAAAACCCACCACACCAAGAAAAGCCTCTTTGTATTACAGTAAACAAAATTACATACAGAATTCAGACTTAACTTTCTGATGTCAATTTATAGCAGTAGATTCAATGATCAATCTTGTATAGAACATCTCATTTTACAATGCACTCTCAATTGAATTCATACACTCTGATCACACATTGACCCATTCACACCACTATTCAATCAACCAATAATCATCTTCGATTATAGAGAATATCCATGGTGTTCATGGTCTGTTGATCTCCCTCACAGTAATGGCTGCAACAGTCCAACTGCTAGTAGTTCCCATTCTGCTTCTCTAATTGGTCGAAGAAAAACCACGTAGAATAGTCATTCATCAAGATGTTCAAATTGTGTCACATGTCAGTGAGACACTAGGCCGTGTTTCCCTGATGCCACAATAATTGATTGCACATCCATCGCTATTGACAAAAGTCACTGCTATTGGCAGGAGATCAAAATGATTCAAAAGTCACATTGATATCAACACTCCCATCAACGAGACTTACTCTATCAGAAAGATCGACAATACCTTTCACTGATATCTTTAGTAGACCCATCGCCTGGATAATCACTAGTTGCTATGAGTCATAACAAGTCCTTAAGTCATACCAATATGAACATCCGTCAACAAGAATTAGGCTATTGCTAAGAGTCACCCCGCAGGTTCTAAGTCACCCCAAGTCCATCCTTCGCTAGGAGTCATACCAACAATAGATCATACCATCAGCGAGACAACAACCATCGACAAGAGTTCTTACCAAGCCTTCATGTCACCCCAATGACTTTGAGTGTTTAACCATTGGCGAGACATATCTTGTCAGGATGAGTTATACCGAATGTTCATGCCTCCCCCCGATGACTTATGTTGCCACAAGTCTCCCCGAAATCTGACAAGAATAACTTGTCTGCCATAACAACCCACTTGGCAGAGGGTTACACCAAACACAACAAGTCACACTGATAACATCCCTCACCAAGAGTCTCTTCGACCAAACACCATCGGCCAGAGTCACAATGACTATCAATAGGACTATTCCATCGGCAAGACTTATCCCGACACTAAGACTCATTCCGACTATCCAAGTTATGCTGAAGGCTCAAGTTATGCCAATCGCTGAGACATTCCAGAAGTCACACCAACAAGCTAACATATTAGGTTCAGAGGCAGATCGACCAGGCATCTCAGCAGTCACAACGACCATGCTTACTCAGAGGTTTCAGCCTGTGAGATTGAGGCACACAATCCCAACAATCTCCCACTTGATGAAGATCACATAGGCACCTCCAGATAACAACAAAACTACTGAAATACATGGGAATCGAGGCCCATTGAACTAGCACACCACCTAAACTTTTCTGTGCTCATTGGCTTCGTCAATGCATCTACAACATTCTTCAGATTATCCACTTTTTCTAAAGAGACCTTTCTATCCTCATCCATATTTCATACAAAATGATACTACACATCTATATGTTTCATCCTGGCATGGAAAGTAGGATTTTTCACCAAACAAATAGCACTCTGATTGTCATAGTAAATTGTTATTTTCCCTGCATCAAAACTAATGTTAGAACACAATTTTTGTAATCAAATTGCTTCTTTATAGGTGTGTGTTGCTGTCATGTATTCTACCTTTGTAGTGGACAAAGTGACTACAACCTGCCGCTTACTCATCCAACTCACTATACCACTATTCATCATGAAAATATATCCACTAGTGGACCTTTTGCTGTCAATGTCCCCTACCCAATCAAAATCCACATAGCCTCGAATGCTGAGAGTCCTCTATGATTCAACCAAGTTGCCATGGTAACATAATGCATATTCTGAAATGCTCTTCAGATATCTAAACACTCTCTTCACAACATCCCAATGTGTTCTTCTAGGATTAGCCATAAATCGACTAAGTACTCCCACTGCTTGGGAAATGTCTGGCCTTGTACAAACCATTGCATACATTAGACTACCAACCGCACTAGCATAAGGCACACTGGTCATGTCCTCCATCTCAGTAGGATATTTTGGACAATCTTCAATAGATAGCTTCGTTCCCTACAAAACTGGAATAACTAGTTGCTTGCAATCAGTCATACAAAATCTCTCTAAAATAGTCTTAATATACTTACTCTGACTGAGCCAAAGTTTTCTACTCTTCCTATCCCTGGTTATTTCCATTCTGAGAATATACCTAGCTATACCAAGATCTTTTATTTCAAACTTTACAGATAACTAAGATTTTAGATAAGAAATCATTAACTTACTATTACCTATGAACAACATATCATCAACATAGAGAGAAATAATAAGAACTCGATCACTTTCAGCTTTGTAATACACACAATGATCAAATTTTGATCTTACAAATCCCAAATACAAAACAAAAGTGTCAAAATTCTGGTACCACATTCTAGGAGATTGTTTTAATCCATACATAGATTTTTTCAACTTGCAAACTAGTTTTTCTTTACTTTTCTCCACAAAGTGCTTAGGCTGGGACATATAAATCTCTCTTCAAGATCACCATGAAGAAATTTTGTCTTCACATCCATCTGTTCAACCTCTAAGTCATATGTTGCTACAAGTAACAAAAGGAATTTGATAGATGTCAGCTTAGCTACATGAGAAAAAATTTCGCCATAATCAATTCCCTCTACTTGGGAATAACCCTTCGCAACCAACCTCACCTTATACTTTTCCACATTGCCATCCAGACCAATTTTGTTTTTAAATACCCATTTGCAGCCAACAACTTTTCTACCTTCAGGCAAGGGCACCAAACTCCAAGTATCATTCTTTTCTAATGATGCCATTTCTTCATTCATGGCTTCCAACCAAGAGTTTGAATCAGATATTCTAAATTCCTTTTTCACAGTCCTAGGCTCATTAGTGCTAGAAATTAAAGCATAGGCACAAGTAGAATCTATCAAAGAAAACCCATACCTATTAGGTTTCTTTCTTTCATGAGTTGACCTCCTCACTTGCTGAGGCTGAGGTTGTTGTTCTTCTTCAAAACTCTCAGAACTACTTGAGCTCTCCTCAGTTTCAGGTACATTTTGAATTCTCAATTCCTCTTTATTTGGTGTTGGAAGAATTTCAACTACATCCTTTTTGTTTTTTGATTTTCTCTCTAACTGCAGATCCAAGGTAGAAGGCTTAAGCTCACAAAAGATAAAACTTATGCTGTATAGAACCTTCTCCGTATCAGGATTCCAAAGCTTGTATCCTTTTATGCCAACACTATAACCAATAAAAATACATTTGACATCCTTGTTTTCCAATTTAGATCTTTTCTCATTCGGCACATGTGCACATGCCTCACAACCAAAGACTCAGATGTGTCTTAGAGAGGGATTATTTCCAAACCATGCTTCCAAAGGTGTTTTCTCAACAAGAGCAGAATTAGGAGAATGGTTTATCAAGTAACATGTTGTAGCAATTGCCTCAGCCCAGAACTTCTCCTCCAAGCTAGCACTATTCAACATACTTTGTGCTCTTTCCATCACTGTCCTGTTGAACCTTTCTGTAACTCCATTTTGTTGCGGAGTGTAAGGTGTAGATTTATTTATTTTAATCCCATGATCTTTACAGTACCTCTCGAAATCATCAGAACAAAACTCACCAAAATTGTTAGTCCTTAAACATTTTATTTTTCTTCTAGTCTAATTTTCTACAAGGTTCTTAAAATCCTTAAACTGACTGAGCACTTCTGATTTACTTTTCAAAAAATAGACAAATTCCCTTCTTGAATAATCATCAATAAAAGATACATACTACCTTGACTTAGACAAAGAAGGAACATTCACTGGACCAAAAACATCAGAATGTATATAATCAAGCAAACCATAAGATTTGTGACGACTGGAATAAAATGAAACACAATGTTGTTTACCATATATACAATGTTCACAAAATTCGAATTCAAGGTTACAATCATCAAGCCCTTCAACCAAGCTTTTATTTTTCAAGGTCTTTAAACCTTTTTCTCCAATATGGCCAAGCCTACGATGCCAGAGATAGTCTTTTCTACTGGAAGTTTAACTTCCATAGAGTTTACACTATCAGGAATCTTTACCTTCTTTTCTCCATGAGTAGCTTTCTGTGACTTTACAATATTGCATTGCACAACATGTGCATCCAGCTTATACAAGGTATCAATATGAGCACCCCTTGCTAGCACCAATGAACCTCTAGTCATCTTGCAGCCATTTCTAGAGAATGTGACTTGCACTCCAATATCATTCAGCTTATTAACATAAAGTAGATTTCGAGCCAGACCTAGTATATGCATTACATCATTGATTCCCTTCACTCTTCCATCAGGGAATTGAATTATGACTCTTCCATGGCCAACTATTTCCAAAGATGAATCACTTTCCAAATACATCTTTCCACCATTGTAATTTTCATACTTCGTGAACTAGTCTCTATGAGATGTCATGTGGAAAGATGCTCCAGAATCAATTAGCCAAACATCATCTGATGCTTTTGTAGCCAAGGTTGCAATGAAAGCGTCTGCATCACTCTGAGAAGAATCATTTTTGGAAGAATTCTTCTTCTTCTTCTTCTTTTCCTCTTTGCAATCCTTTCATACATGAACAGGTTGCCCACAATTCTAGCACTTTGCCTTGGACTTCTTGCCAAGAGACTTTGATCTCCCTTCTGATTTGGATTTGGACTTATTGTCCTTCTTCTTGCCTTTTTCTTTCGATCTGCCTCCAACAACAAGAGCCTCCTTCACCATCTCAAAAGATTTCCTTCTCATCTCTTTTGATAACAAAGAAGCAACAACATCTTCCATCTTAAAAGTGGATGTCGTACTCCCAATAGCCATCACCAAGTGATCCCAAGAATCTGGCAAAGAACATAATAACAACATACAACGATCTTTTTCATCAATCTTCACACCCAGATATGCTAACTGAGCAATCAACATGTTGAAAGCATTCAAATAATCAGCAACAAATCCTCTTTCTTGCATTCTCAAAGTGTATAACTTCTTCCTCAAGAACAATTTATTCACCAGGGACTTGCCTTGATAAATAGTTGTCAGTCTTTTCCACAAGGAAGATGCAGTCTTTTCTTCATAAATATTTAGAAGAACATAATCTGCTAAACAAAGTCTTATTAGCCCCTTAGATTTTCTATCTAAAAGGTCCCAATACTCTTGCTTGATGCCTGTAGGCTTCGTTCCAAACACAACAAGCCATGAATCACGATCAACCAATAGATCTTCCATTTTGAGTTTCCACAACTCAAAATTACTGCCATTGAATTTCTCAATTTCAATCTTTCCCGACATGCTTGCCATCTTAACCTGTAATTTGAATTACCAAACTTCTACAAGACTCCCATTGAAACATAATTGACTTAAAAAACCCAATGTACCCACAAGGATAACACAACTGGCCAGGCTCTGATACCACTTGTAAGGAAAGCTAAGGTGTGAAACAAACTCTCCTAAATTATAGTCCAATTAAGATACACTTGAAAGAAATAATAGAAATAGAGAAATGAACATACAAGATGAACACCAAATTTATGTGGGAAAACCCTTTCGAGAGAAAACCCACCACTCCAAGAAAAGCCTCTTTGTATTACAGTAAACAAAATTACATACATAATTCAGACTTAATTTTCTGATATCAATTTACAACAACAGATTCAATGATCAACCTTGTACAAAACATCTCATTTTACATTGCACTCTCAATTGAATTCACACACTTTGATCACACATCGACCCATTCACACCACTGTTCACTCAACTGATCATCATATTTGATTACAGAGAATATCCATGTCGTTCATATTCTATTGATCTCCCTCAAAGTAACAGTCAGAACATTCTAACTACTAGCGGTTCCCATTTTGCTTCTTTGATTGGTCGAAGACAAACCACATAGGATAGTCATTTGGTCAAGATGTTCAAATTGTGTCACATGTTGGTGAGACACTAGGCCGTGTCTCCCCAATGCCACAATACCCGATTGCACATCCATCACTATCGGCAAGAGTCACTGCTATCGGTAGGAGATCAAAATGAGTTCAAAAGTCACATCGATATCAATACTCCCATTGGCGAGACTTACTCTATCGACAAGATTGGCAAGAACTTTCACTGATATCTTCATCAGACCCATCGCCTAGACAATCTCTAGTCCCTATGAGTCATAACGATTCCTTAAATCATACCGATATGAACATCCGTCGGCAAGACTTAGGCTATTGCTAAGAGTCACCCTGCAGGTTCTAAGTCACCCCGAGTCCATCCTTCACCAGGAGTCATACCGACAACAGATCATACCATCAGCGAGAAAACAACCATTGAAAAGAGTTCTTACCGAGCCTTCATTTCACCCTGATGACTTCGAGTGTTTAACCATCGGTGAGACATATCTTCTTGGGATGAGTTATACTGAGTGTTCATGCCTCTCCTCGATGACTTTTGTCACCATGAGTCTCCTTGACATCATATAAGAATAACCTGTCAGCCAGACCAACCACTCGGTAAAGGGTTACACCAAACAAAACAAGTCACATTGATAACATCCCTCACCAAGAGTCTCTCCGACCAAACACCATCGACCAAAGTCACAATTACTATCAATAGGATTGTTCCATCAGAAAGACTTATCCCAACGCTAAGACTCATTCCGACTGTCCAAGTTACATCAAATGCTCAAGTTATGTTGATCGTTGAGAGATTCGAGAAGTCACATCGACAAGTTGACAGATTAGGTTTAGAGGCAGATCAGCCAGACATCTCAGTCGTCACATTGACCATGCTTACTCCGAGGTTTCAGCCTGTGAGATTGAGGCACACACTCCCAACAATAGGTATACAACAAAGGGCTCTGGAATCAAAAGTCATTGCTCTCCATGCTCTTGAAATAAACTCCTTCCCTTTACTTGTTGATTGGATGGTGATGTGTCTGTCACTCATTTATATTGTGGTCACGGAGTACTCCTTGTGCTCCTCCTAGGGTTTAGTTCTTGGTCAAGTCTTATCTGTTACAATAAGAAGTAAAAACATTAATATATAGAAATTACATTATAAAAAATGATATATTTAACAAAATAATCACTTATTTCCATTTGATGATCACTTTCCATGAGGGAAATATTCAAATTTCCATGCTGAGGTGTGTTGAAGTCTTGTATAAACCATCCAAATACAAATTAAACTATGAATCAATAATGGTTTGAGTTTTCGCTAACTAAAATCTATAACAACGAATGTAAATTGAAATTTAGTAATTTTCCTCATACCTCCCCTATTAGATCTATTGAGGAGTCTATAGCAGATGAAACATCGATCTCCATTGCCCTATAAATATTCATAGGTGTATCTACTTGTAACATCTAAAAATGAAACAACAAATTATTCAATCACGAAAACTATAATAGTGATCCACATTATAGCTTATAATGTATGAGATAATGAATTTTTTTTTGAGGACTTATTAAACTATATATTTCTGACTATCATGCTTAGTATTTTCCCTATCCATATCTTATTCGAAAGCACATGTTTTTAGGCTTTTACCCATAGCAGAAAACTGGTGAATTGTTTGATAAAATGCTTTCATAGACATGTACAATAATTGTGGTGGCATAAAGAAGGCAATGAACTATTTGAAAAAATACCTCAAAGAAATGGGGTCTCATGGTGATGGAATGCCATAACAAACAAATGTGTCATAGCATTCTATCACCACAAGACCACATTTCTTTAAGGCATTTTTTCAAATAGTTCATTGCCTTCTCTATGGTATTATGCTCGAATGGGGTGGATGGTATAGTGTGGCCTTGGTTATGAGATGGAGGGAAATCATGACATGAAGAGGAAGGAGTGGGGACATGAACAAGTGGAATAAAATTTGGAAGGTTCCATGGATTGGTAAATTGAGGATAAGGACCTTGAAAAGAATTTGGAGGGGAATTTTGGCTAATGGGTTGGTTTCTATTCTTCAAGCGGTGAGCTATTTGAAAAAATGCCTCAAAGAAATGTGGTCTCATGGTGACGGAATGGTATTCCATCACCATGAGACCACATTTCTTCAAGGAATTTTTTTCATACTACTCATTTCCTTAACTATGATATTGCTTACTATTATGCTTTGATAGAAATTTTTCCAAGCATTTATAGTTTATTGGAAAGCACCTATTTTAGGCTTTTAGCCATAGGAACAAGTAAGTGAGTAGTTTGATAAAATGTTTTGGTACACATGTATGGAAAATGTGGTAGCATAGAAAAGGTGGTGATTTGTTTGAAGAAATTCCTTGAAGAAATGTGGTCTCATGATGATGGAATGACATTCCATCACCATGAGATTGTATTTCTTTGAGGCATTTTTTCAAACTACTCATTGCCTTGTCTATGCTATTGCTTACTATGATGCTTTTGTAGATTTTTTCCAAGCATCCATAGTTTGTTGGAAAGCACCTTTTTAAGCTTTTAGCCATAACAGTGAGGAAATGAACTATTTGATAAAATGCTTTGGTAGACATGTATGAAAAATGTGGTAGCATAGAAAAGGTGGTGAGCTGTTTGAAAAAATATCTCAAAGAAATTGGGTCTCATGGTGATGGAGATGTCCATCACCATGAGACCACCTTTCTTTGAGAAATTTTGTCAAACAACTCATTTCCTTGTCTATGCTATTTCTTACTATTATTCTTTCACGTATTTCTTCCAAGGATCCATAACATAGACAAGGTAGTGAACTATTTGAAAATATGCCTTAGTAAAAAATGGTATCATGGAATGCCATGAAAAGAAAATGCAATTGGAAGTTGCTCCTACTTATTACTTATGCTATGTGAATTAATTGCATCATTGCTTATGTTGAATTTCTAAACAACTATATTGTACTTGAAATTCTTTCATCTATCAACATCTAGTTATTAGTTATAGAATGTGAACTAATTCTTTGAGTTTGAAAGATGTGCAATGCAACGTAATCAATGATATGAATATAAACTACACAAATATATTAAGTACAATTCATTAGTTAAACTCTTTATTCTATTACCTACATGAAGTTTTGTCTAAATCCACTAGCATTGGGAGGTGTTCCCTCGAAACCTCCAACATTAGCCTATTCAACATCTAAAGTCACATATGAAAATACCATTCATAAAACAATGCTATTAATATGTAATAAATTTATAATTGTTTAATAGTTACATATCTCAATGGTAGATGCAGTGGATAAATAAGTGGGTGTAGGGTTGGCATATCCAGTATCAATACTATGACCCTGAAATTTTATTAAAATCATAAAACTAAATTAGTTAATCTTATGTTTCAAAATTGAAATTTAATAAATTAAATTCAATGAACATGCTAACATTTACTTGAGTATTAATGCCATAAGCCTCATTAAAAATGTCAGCTTCCCTCTCCATCTCCATAGCTGTAGACATATCCTGTGTAGCAGCCTCCTAAGTGTCAATGGGGTCATATGAACAAGTCGTCCCACAAGACTGACAAATGGGATCGAAACCCACCACTTGAAGACTCCCCTAGATGGCCCTGTAGTATAGGGTTGGCATGCTAGATGACACTCTGGGTCAAAGATCTAATGGCCTGTAAAGTCTCTACCTCGACACTCTCCTTCACGATGGAAGGGATAACAATGTGCTCATGAGGCAGCCTGGTGAGAGGTCATCTCCCTTGTCGCATAAAATCCTACTATGAACTAGGTCTATCTTGAGTCAACTCCCCACCTCTCCCCTGGAAGTCCCTCATATCAAAATAATTCAAGATTTTGTTCAAGATGAACTCACAGTATAGTTTCCTAAGGAAATATTGTGGGACCTCACAATTTTTGCATGGTGGGTAATCAAAAACCATATACCACCTATCCCCAAAAAAGTTCCTAATATTTTGGTGGTGGCACCAATGGATAGGAAACCTCTTCGCACTGAGGGTGAGATTTTCACTTGTGCATGGATCAGTGAATAATGAGACAAATCAAATTTTGTAATTTTTAGATCTTTTAGATCTTTATATGATAATATATCATGGTAATAAGCCCTAGCCACCTACTACCTATCTTGCCAACTAGTTAATTGTTTGTTGATTGAATCTACATGTTTTAACATTTCTTTGAGTGAAGTTTCCAAGGTCATTCTTTCCATGGTTGAACCATTTGGATTGTTCAACCTCTTGATTAAATCCTCAATTTTTTTTTATTGTTTTCAATTTCACTCATTAAGTTTTGTTGAGTGCCAGGAGGATGTTGAGGGATTGGTGGAGGAGATTGTTGTTGTGGTTGTTCAACTTGAGGATCTTTTTGTTGTTGTTCTTGTTGAGGATTTTGTT
Source organism: Sequoia sempervirens (assembly GCA_007258455.2). NCBI lineage: Eukaryota > Viridiplantae > Streptophyta > Pinopsida > Cupressales > Cupressaceae > Sequoia > Sequoia sempervirens. The sequence goes on along the minus strand of VDFB02353493.1, from coordinate 195,259,696 downwards.
CCTCTTGTTATTATTGTGCTTGTTGAGGATTTTAAGGAGGGTTTGTAGGTTCATTAACATCTCCTACAAATTAAAAAAATAAATATAAAAAACAACCTAAAACTAACAAATTCACAACAAAAAACAATTAGTCCTTACCTCTCAAACCTCCTTGTCGACGTGGTGGCATACTATAAATGAAACAATAACAATTCAATGAAAAATATTGCAAAATGGCTCCTCTCAGAACGTGAGCACAAAAATGAGTGGTTTTGGCCATGGGTAGAAAAAAACATAGTCACAATGAAAATGATTTCAAATTCCTCTTTTTTTTCTTTTTTTTTTCTTTTAATACCTCATAACGCAAGCACGTTATAACGTGCTTGCATTATGAGCTTTCAAAACTTTTTAAAAAATTTGGCCACAAATTGACCACCCATCTTTTGCACCCGCCCTACCCATCGATGAAAAGCTCCAAGTTTATTTGAGTAGCTAATCTCAATTAGTGCAAGTCAGCTTCATTGTATTCATCCTAGACTCAACCTCTTAGAATGCACATAGAGCCAATTTATTCACTTCCAAGCAGCTTCATTTACAACCTCACTTCAACTATTTTGAAGCCATCTTAATATTGTGAACTTTAATCATTGCCTATAACACTCTGTGAAGTTCCAGTTTCTTCCTTGTTTGACTATTTCTTTCTCCCAACTTTTTCCCATGTATTTTCAAAGAAAGACGATTCTTTCCATTTGAATTCCCATTGTATCCACCTCGTTCTTTAAAGAAATCAAGAAAAAATATTTAATGCCATGAATAGTTCCTAAAATTAAACAACAAGCATTTTATTTTTGTGTGAATTTGATTCTTGCTCCATTAAAAGTGTTCACAATCTGATATTTAGCAGCCACTTAGACACCTTTCCTAGATTGGATGATTCTAGGCCCATAGCATGATTTATCTTGGTTCAATAAACTTCTGATTTGGTGGAACATTCTTTAGAGCCGAGTCCCTTTAGAAGTGTTCTTTCTTTTTTTTTAAGACACACGAGTCTCTGTTAAGTTGTCAATCAAAATTTCTACATGAGAATATTGTGCCTTTAACAAGAAATTATAAGTTGTAGGTAGTTGTTTAGTTGACAAAATCATTAAGTCCTGAGGTTTAGTCCGATAGAAAAAATATTCGGCAATCATAAATATATAATATCTATGTCTTAACGTCTGCCTTGATTAGACATGGTGCTTGCCTTAGGGAATGAAATGGAAAACACATATCATGCAATCACATTCTGCAATCATGAAGTTTATCAGAACATATCCTGCAATGACAACATTCCATTTTTGAATGTATCCTATAATCAAGGCTTTTACTCTGAATGTATACCACAATCATGGCTTTTTTGATGTTTTTTTTTTCTAACTTTTGGTTTAATTAATTTAGTTTATATTTTAATTTAGTAATTTAGATTTAATTTTTAATTCGGACTTAGTTTAAATTCTAATTAGATTTACTTTTTTAGATTAGATTTAAATTCTAATTTAGATTTACTTTTTTTAGATTAACTTTTAATTTAAGTTAGTTTTTAATTTAGATTAACTTTTAATTTATATTAATTTTTAATTTTAGATTAATTTTTAATTTTAGATTAGTTTCTAATTTAGATTAATTTCTTTTTCCTTCATAGCTTAATTGTTGATTTTGTGGCTAATCATTGGTTTTTCTATTACAGGTTCACATGTCAAAGATTTGAAAGGTGAAAACATAAACACATGTTTTCCGAAGACTGAAAATCAAAAAAATTACTAATGACATTTGGTGTATGATGTTTCTCGAAGATTGAATTTTTAAAATTAATTGTATTTTAGTATAGCAAACACTTCAATTGGTGCTTAAGAAGAACAACTATCTTTCTTTCACATAAATTTAACTAGAGGTTTAATAAACCACTATTTTTCATGTTTGTAAGATGGTAGGTGTATGCTCTCACCTTGTGAAAACTCAATGATTAGAAGACAAAACCATCTCTTTATGTTTCTCATCCCTTAGAAGGTCTTACCACCCCACTTCAAAAGGTTGGAATGACCCAAGTGGTAATGGGCTAAAGCCAAGCTCTTTTGAACCACTATATGAATGTGTGGTTACAATGAAAATTGTGATAAAAAGAAGTGGTACATGATACCTCTCCCTAGTATCTTTATGATGCAAAAATAAATTGTTCTAAGGTTTGGGAGACCTCTCAAGGGAGTTTATAATAGTATCCCCTAAATCAGATGCCCTTACTAGAAACCTTTATGTAGAAATCCAAAATTCTTATATTTGCTGGTGCAAGAGGTCGGACCTCTGAAGTCGTCCCACATTTTCATGGCTTAAAGTAGAGATAGAAAATTCCCCTTTGGGGAATTTGTAGTTTGGTGTGCCCGTGAAGTGAGTGTCATGGAGGGGAGCCAATGCCACCAAACTCCTAAGCCATCCACTCTGAATAGGCATGAGTAGAGAAATCCAAGTGGGAACCCAACAAATATTGTCCTGGTCAACCATAGGTTGTACTTGTCTTTGAGTCAAGTCAAAACATTCAAATATTGTGCTTTCATGTTTAAACTGTATTCTTTTCATAAACATTTTCAATCACACTCAAACATCATCACCTATCATAAGCTTTGGGTCTCATGCTTCATCCATCATAATAATCATCCCTAATCCATCCATAACCTTCCCAAAATTTCCCTAATCATCCTACAACATCCTCAAAACATCCCAAAAATTTCTTTAGATACTTTCTAAAATTTCCAAGACCATTCATAATCTCGTTTCAAAAAATCTCAAATCCAAACATGCCTTCATCTTCATCTAAACCTAAACCAATAATCACACTTAAGGGAGTTCCTAATGAAATTCCTCTAATAAAACCAAACGTTGTGCTTAAGGGAGTTCCTAATGACATTCCTCCAATAAAACCAAAGTTTGTGCTTAAGGGAGTTCCTAATGGGATTCCTTGAATAAAACCAAAGGTTGTGCTAAAGGGAGTTCCTAAAAACATTCCTCCAATAAAACCAAAGGTTGTGCTTAAGGGAGTTCCTAATGACATTCCTCCAATAAAACCAATAGTTATTGTTAAAGGAGTCCCTAATGGCATTCCTCCAATAAAACTAAAATTTGTGCCTAAGGGATCTCCCCTAATCACATTCCACCACCTAAAACAATAATCACACTTAAGGGAGTCCAAGCACCATCCTCTCCGTCATTCATGTCTTCGTCTCATCTCATCCTTCACACACATACACTTATTCTACAACTTCTAATCTTAGTCCTCCATATAAAATTTCATCTCCACATAATCCTAATCCCTCATATAAGTTTGATACCTCAATCTGTAATACAACTCCCCCATCCAATACATCATCCCCATCTTCCAAGACCCTTGATGAAAATTTTCAAGAATTATGTGCAAATAAATGTAAGTCCTCAACCACAAATAATATTGTGCAATCCTACCATGTCATGCATCTATATTCATCCCCTATAAGTCAAAATAAACCTCATGATTCTTTCACCCAAGTTAATGAATCTATCCAACCATCCTCTCGTATCATACCATCTACATCCAATGATTCATGTCAATCTCTTAGTCCAAAGCATGCTAGCATAGATTTCCTTGCATATCAAGATCAAAGTATTCTTTCCAATCCATCCAAAGATACCAAAAATCTCCAATCCCCTCCAATATTTGAACAAGATCCTATCTCTTAAGAATCTCATGATGATCCCCCTATCTCTTTTGTTTCATCCAAGATGATCCCATTCCATATCAACAGAAAATTATCCTTCCAAGTTCCCCTTCCACTTCATCTAATGAATCCATACCATCTCATGATTCCATTGCATCCTAAGAGCATTATAATTCTTCCATCATATCTAATGATGTCCTACCATCTAATGATGTCCTACCATCTACTGATCAAGATATGTTTTCCACAAAATCTCAAAATTCCCTTCCTCATCAAGATCAAGATATACTTCCATTCAAGGATATGCTTTCATTCCATGATGATGTTCATCCTTCTCATGATCAAGATATGCATTTCATACCACTTCATGATGATTCCATACCTAATAAAGAGCAAGCTACTCCATCTCCTACACCTCACGATCCTTTTCCAAGTCAAGATCAAAGTACCCCATCATCCCCATTTTAAGATCCTATCACTCATCCTAATTCCCTTCATTATCACAATCCTCCACAAGAGTCTATCACCCCTATTCAAGATATTTGTGAGCCCCTTACCTATCAAATGGGTTCCCTCACTTTTATCCAAGGTGGTTTACTCCAAGATCTTGTTATTCCTTCCATATCACATCCACCTCACAATGTACTTGCATCTTGTTTCATAAATAATGCAATCCAATTGGAAAATGAATGTGTCAAAGTATGAACTACAAAGGCAAAGGATTAGGCCTTCATGAACAAGGTATCCTAGAACCCCTTTATATCCAATAAAATTCATATTATCATGGCCTTGGTTATACACCTCATGCTCAAGACATTGGTACCCATTGTAAATCTAGATTCCATCAAAATAAACCTAAGTATCCTAGTCCATCAAACCTTCCATCTATCCTAGGTTCTTATTGTAGTCCATAAAACCTTCCATCTATCCTAGGTTCTTATCCTAGTCCATTAAACCTTCCATCTATCCTTGGTCCTTATCATCCAAACCCTATTTCATCAACCCTTCCATCCATATTGGGTCCATACATCCCTCCATCTCCTATTCATCAAGAACAACAAAGGAAAACAACATTGATTCCCTCTCAAAATTCTACCTACATTAACCCATCCATAATACCTCCATATCATTCATCTCCATCCACTTATCCCATTACTCTTGGAAGCAATTTCAAAGCCAAATGTAAAAATCTTTCATATCAAAATCCACATATATCAAAGGATCAACATGTCTCCTCGAAGAGACATGCAAAAATAAAATAAAATTTGATCCAAAGTCAAAAGAAAAAAATTCAAAGGCCACAAAGGCCCACAAAGCAAAAAGAAAAATTTCAAAGGCCACAAAGGTCCATAAAGCAAAAATAAAAATCTCAAAGGCCCACAAATTAAAAAGCTACGTGGATTGCTAAAAGTCTCATAGAATCTATAAAACCTAAATTGGCATCCAAATTTTCTAATTTAAAATCTTCCTCCAATCATCCATCTAAAAACTTGTCACCTTCAAACTCCATTTTTCCTCCATCACTCCACCACCCTTCAAGGTGTGTGTCGACGTTGATCTTTCCATCCTTTCCATATAACCATCAACAAGCATTCCGACCTCCTATCCATTATCCAACATCCATCCCCCATTATCCTCTATTAATCCAAACCTTTGCATATGTCCTTAGCTTCTTCCATCATACTAGTAATCTACCAATGTTTATGAGCCTAATCCTCATTGCCATGGTTTATTAGAGCACATATTCGAGGGATATTAGCCATGAAACTTGATGCTTGAGTCCTTCCTCCATCTCCATCTCCCTATCATGGATATATTATCTTCCATATTTATTTATCCTTATCCATATCCTATTTTCTCCTTTTCTCTTGCACTTTGCACTTGGGGGAAAGTTTCATCCATTATGTCATTCATATCCAAATCTTGAAAAATTTAAGGATCTTCTTGAATTCCATACATCTTATCCTATACACTTTATCCATATCTTCCATACCATATCCTTCACCTTATCCATATTCCATTATTGTATTTAAATACATCCTTTCTTTCCTTCCCTTGTTCTTGATGAGATTAGGGGAAAAATTACAAATGCATGCTTTGGATTTCCTTTCATATCCTTATGTGTTACAATTCCACCATAGTTCACATCCTTATCATTTATCCATGATTACCCTACCCTAGGGTGGGCCATCATGTCGCTTTGAAACCTCAAATCTTATCATGCAAATCATATTTGAGCCTAGTTGTAAAACATTATCCAATCCTCATATCTTTTGTCACTCAATCATCAACCTTATCTTACTTAGAGGAATCAGTGATCCTAACTACTTATCATCATCATGCCTTAGGGAATCAATCATTCTTGGCATCTTAATCAATAAACTATTATCATCTTTCAACAAGAGATATGCTACTTGTGTGACATATTTTATAGTGAATCTTTCATTTTGATCTATCATTTATCCATGGTTGCACTACCTCTAATGTGGGGTCTCTAGTTTCTTCAACCAAACATATATCACATTTCATTTCATTCCATCTTAAATGTCTTGAAAAATCCCTAAAAATCATAAAATGTCCTTAAAAAATCCATAAACATCATAAAATGTCGTGAAAAAATCCATAAAAATCATAAAATGTCTTGAAAAAAATCCATAAACATCATAAAATGTCCTAAAAAAATCCATAAAATAAAATATTCTGAAAACCAAAAAAATCAAATAACCTCAAAATTTTTCAAAAATAGTGACACTCTTAGATCACCATATAGCTTTGAAATTCAACAAAATCGAAATGCACCACGATTAACAATCACAAAAAATATAAAATATCTATCAATCCACCTTTCAAATCTAACCAACTGCATAAACAGTGACAAGAATTAGTTCTACATTGAAGCAAGTTGCCTATTTGTTTGTCGATATTTTATTATTTTATCTTTGGTGGCATGCCTTTTAGCTTCTCGAGGATGTCTTCGACTAGAGAGGCGAGGATGGGGCATGCTCACTTTTTTGTTGTTTGTGGATTGCTTATTATTCACAATATGACTCATCTTAAGACATGGTTGTCTAAAACCATCAAGGACCTATGAGTCTACTATGGATGAGAGCATTCCTTGTCTGATAGTGTCTTCCATGCAATACTTGTATTCAGGTCATGTACTGGGTCCTTATACCTAGAAGCTTATACATGTGAAATCACTATATTGTGTATCACTTTTTTCCCAATATGGACATTTACATCAATATTTTTAACTAAATCTTCATCTTTTGAGACCTATAGAAGCTAAATCGTTAATAATTTGAAGATGATGTGAACTAGTGATTTGTGGTAATTTGAGTGTAGATTCTAAATATGTTTTAAATTTTTTTGAAATAAATCATGAATCTTTCAACATCTCCTTTAATAACTAGTTTTAAATAGAAAAACAACATTTTTAGAAAATAATGTTTGTATCGTACAACATAATTTCTTTTCTATAAAGGAAAAAATTATAATTTTTGGAATATAGATTCTCAACATCAATATCTAGAGAAACGATTTATTTTTCATAATTTTTTGTTGCATATATTTTTTTTAATTAATTTTTGGAGTCACTGTAACTATAATTTGGACATGTGTGTGTGTCATACAACCTAACTTGTTGTGTATATATTGAAATAATTTTTTTCTTTTTTTAGTGAAACAAGGACATTAGTTTTAGGGAAAAGGGTATTTTTTGATTTTTTTTTTACAATGGTTTACTATTTGTCCACCTTTGTAGAATGAAGAGCTTGATGTTCACAGAAAACCTATGTTTAGTAAATATTGAAAATTAAATACAAGATAAAATGAAAACATATCAAAACTATACTTGTTGGAAAGCTCATTTTGAGGGATACAATCTTGTAAAAAATCATTTCTAAATGAAATTTAATCTCTCAAAAGGTAAAGTGAACATGATTTTTTTCTAGCATTTTGATAGGTGCAAAGGAGACTCCATTGTGGGTATGATTTAATACTAGAGGGGTTCTATCCAAGGGGTTTTTATCTAAGGGGGTATTATCTATCCCTCTTCAATTAAAACCATTTAGATGGAACCTCTAAAGGATAAAATCATTTGTTTTTCTAAAAAAAGTGATTTCAGGAAAAAATCAGCATATGCCCCAAAAGTGAGACACACTATTGTGGCAACACCCATACTTTGTACTGCTAAATAAAAACACAAATAGTATTTAGGTAATCTAGAAATTCATGTTATCTAGATGCTTATAATAATTTGTGACATAATAAGCTCTATGATGATAAAGCAATTTGTAAAGCACAAGAAGCTTCATCACCTCCATTTTCTTCATATCTCTTTTTCATCTATCATTTCTTTCATCACCTTCATTTCTAGCATAACTCTTTTTATGCATCATTTCTTTTATCATCAATTTCCTTCATCATTTCATTTCATTTTCTTCATTCTCCTTATCTCAAAGGATATTTACTTTATTTATCTAATTGATGCTTTTCTTTAATCCAAATATCAAATCAATCAATCTGCTCATTGATCACTCAATCTATTAATCAATCATTGTTTTGCACTAGCATCAATCTCAATTAGCTAAATCGACTCAATTGACTCAATCAGCTCATAAAACCAGCTCTGATGGGTATGTGCAGGTTAATGGTGGGCCAAAAAGTGGCAATGAGGAAAAAAACACATCTTTCATTGACCGAAAAAATGCGAAAAGAACGTGTTGACTTTTCTTAGGCTCGGGTGTCACCAAAGAAAACACCAAACCTACTTTTACAAATTGGATATCCAATCCAGATCGGATATCTGGTTTGTAAAAAGCATATATTAAAAACTTATGTTGCTTTTTTGAAGTCATTCGGCTGAGAAGAACCCGCGGGCACACAATGCATCCATTCCTCACATAACAGATATCTAATTTAGGCTAAATTCGATTTGGAAAGGTAAGTTTTTTTATTTTTATTTGATTTGATCAATTTTGATTTAGATTTGAATAATTTCATATGGTTTTTTGTTGATTTTTTTTAAAATAGGGTTTTTGATTTATTTTTTGTGAAAAAATCGAGTTTAGAATAGATTTTGATAAAAAAATGAATGTTTTT
>VDFB02353493.1:195238027-195248201 GCA_007258455.2 Sequoia sempervirens | reverse complement strand
CAATGTCTGTATGCTATGGAAATGCCATTACATTTTTAAAAAAAGTAGTTTCTTACTATTTTTCTTCAATTTTTTATGTTTTTTTGTAAATCTACCAAAAAACCCTAGTTTTTCTACCAAAAAACAATATTTTTAAAAAAATCAACTAAAAATAAACAAATCTAATTGAAAATTTGACAAAAAATTAAAAACTTTACCTAATAGAGATGGACTCCAAATCGGATATCGGATTTTGCTCTACACTATGCGCCCGCCGCCGATGAGCCGAAAACAAATATGAATGAGTTTTGGTCGCGGGTTTTTTTTTATATATACAGTTCAAAAAAATCGGATATCCGATTTGGATCGGATATCCGATTCCTAAAGGCAAGTTTCCTTTTGCTTCGGTCGGAATGAGATTTATTTATATTTAACAAAATCGGATATCCGATCCCTAAAACTAACTTTTCCCTCTGTAGTCACCCCAACTCCAAAAAGTCAACTCACCATTTTCGCGTTTTTGAGTCGTAGAAACACGTATTTTTTTCTCCATTGCCACTTTTTGGCATACCATGATCCTGCACATGCCCAACTTTTAAACAAATAATTTAATCACAATGTATTTTTCACAAATTTTTTTTGTATAAACTGCTTCTCCATAATGGCTAGTATAGAAAATAATTGCATTGGTAGAACAAAACTCCAAAACCTTTCTGATTTCCTTGATTAATTGAATCTTAAGTAGAATCCCCACAATAATTATGTTTTACATAAACCGATAGGAAAACAACATTGCTTGGAAAGTGCATCTCTAATATTTTATGTTCCTTGTACAATAATTTAAATACATTTGAAGAAGTTATATGAAAATATAACTTCTTAAATTCTTCTTTAATTTGAAGGTTAGTTTTGATAGTGAGTAATTTATTTCATAGATGGATTTTAGCTTTTGCTTGATTGTTGTGCACTGTACTTTCTTCTATAAATAAAATGAGACATGCTAATGCACATTTTCACTATAATTTCTCTATTTTCTTCCTCAACATATCTCTCTCTTGGGCTTTGATACAACCCTGTCAGGGTTGTCCTAATCACATTTAGCCCAAATCAAAAAGAAAAGTTCATACATTGCTTCTCCCTACACTAGCAGACCCTGGCTGGAGGTTTTATTTGATATTGTCAACAAACATACATCTGGTTGTCTAAATGAATGGGGGAGTTACAGCTTAACATGGGTCCAAAGTTTCTTGCCATTTTCTCACATTCAAATTTGGGCTCATTAATTGCATTCTTGGTTAGTCGAATGGTGAGGTTTTGTGAAAGTGCATGCTTGAGTGTGGAGATCTAGGGAAATGATTGCTTTAAGTTCAACCAAATAATTATCCCAAGGTCCAACATCAAGGGTTCAGGCGATGGGATTCTTGGGTGTTAGGACACAAGACAATGGGGATCTAGGGGTTTGAGGATTAGGATACCCATTGGCTCTTTTACAAATGTAAGACATCATCAAAAGGCCCAAAGATCCAAAGAGGAATGTATGGTTTGAGAAGTGGTGGTCAAGGTATTCGGGTGTTATGCGAATGGAAAGGAAAAATTTCAAAGGCCAACAAGAGAAGGAAGTGGGAGGTGGAGGCACAAGGAATGAAAGAAATGCATGATAGTATTAGAGAGTTTGAAATCCCACCCAAAGTAGGAAAGTGGCCCATCTTTCAAACTCAAAGCATTATTTTGTATCATTGTAACATTGGTCTTGAGAGTGGTAGCTTAATATAAGTGTTTGAAGTAATTTAGAGGTTGGTTTTAGGGTCGGTTTTAGGGTAGTTAAGGTGTTTGAAGTGATTTAGAGGTTGCTTTTAGAGAAGAGAGATGTTGAAGAATACACCAAGTCAGTGAGAACTGAAGTGTAGTGTGTTTTAGTTTGTGGTACTCCTTTGTTTCTCTGTAGATGTGTGATAAATTCTTAGTTCAATGATGTTGAACAATTTTAGAAAAAAGAAAGTTGTGTCACGGTCCGCATTCAATCCAACAAGACAAAATCAAAGCTCAACCTCTTGGAATGAAAATGCTTGTTTGCAAAACAAATGAATAAGAATGAGGTAGTTAAGGTGTTTGAAGTTATTGAGAGGTCACTTTTAGGGTGGAAGGCTTAAAACTCCATTTTAAATGCACAAAAAAGAATGAAATTACTTCAAACCAAGTTTGTGAAGAAGTTAACTATGTTGCCCACTAGTTTCCCTTAAGAGTTCAAAGTGCTAAAAGGAAGCAATATTTGAAGGTCTATTTCTCGTGAGACTGTGATCCCATGTGATTCACGAAAGATATGGCATCGTTGGGACCATCTATGAAAACCTCTCTCGGTTTTTCTATCTCGCAGGCGCTTTCCCCGTGGTGATGACTTTCAATGGAGGGAACTTGCTAAATGTAAGCGCGCAAAGTTGCAAAGTGGTGCAACTTTCACTCTTGCAGCTTGTATAAACCAAACAGATCAGTTCTAACACGCTCGATGGGTGTTTATTTAGGGATGGTCCTCTTTTGCACCCAACATTTAATCACTCGAGGTACATCGGACCGACAATTTCCTTTAAGAGTCCAGCGCTGAAGCAATCTTTAGCTGTCTATTTCAGACCGTGATGCTTATAGACTCTCCTTTGAAGGCTATGGCATCATGTTGGGACCATCTACAAAAACCTCTCTCGGTTTTTGCTATCTCGGAGGCGTTTTCCTATGGTGATGACTTTTTAGTGGAGGGAAAAGTTGCCAGATGCAAACAGTGTAAAGTTGCAAAGTGGTGTAACTTTCATTCCACAGCTCATATGACCAAACGGACTGTTCCAACACGTTTGGATGGGTATGTTTATGCTAGGTATGGTCCTCTCTTGCACCCAAATATGCTGAATCACTCTGAGCTACATTGGACCAACGATTTCCCTTAAGAGTCCAAAGTGCTAAAAGGAAACAATCTTTGAAGGTCTATTTCTCGGAGATTGATGTTTACAGACTTTTCGTCGAAAGCTATGGGATCGTGTTGGGACCATCTACAGAAACCTTTCTTAATTTTTGCTATCTCAGAGGCGTTTTCCTGTGGTGACGACTTTTCAGTGGAGGGAAAAGTTGCCAAATGCAAGCAGTGTAAAGTTGCAAAGTGGTGCAACTTTCATTCCACAGCTCGTACGACCAAATAGACTGTTCCAACACGTCCAGATGGGTATTTTTATGCTAGGGATGGTCGTCTCTTGCACCCAAATACACCGAATCACTCCGAGCTACATTGGACCGACGATTTCCCTTAAGAGTCCAAAGTGCTAAAAGGTAGCAATCTTTGAAGGTCTATTTCTTGGAGACCGTGATGCTTACAGACTCTCCGTCTGAGGCTATGGGATCATGTTGGGACCTTATACAAAAACCTCTCTCAATTTTTGCTATCTCAGAGGCATTTTCCTGTGGTGATGACTTTTCAGTGGAGGGAAAAGTTGCCAGATGCAAGCAGTGTAAAGTTACAAAGTGGCAACTTCATTCCACATCTCAGACGCACTAAAGAGACTATTATTCCAACACATCCAGATGGGTGCTTACGCTTAGGGACGGTCCTCTTGCACCCAACATTTTAAATCACTCCGAAAGCTACATTGGACCGGGAAGGATTTCCTTTAAGAGTCCAAAGTGCTAAAAGGCAACACCCTGAAGGTCTATTTCTGAGACCATGATGCTTGCTGCATCTGGCCCTGAGGCTATGACTGCTGGGACCATCTACAAAAACTCTCTCTAATTCCTTTTTGCAGGCTATCCTCGTGAGGGTGCTTTCCTGTAGTGATGACTTTTTAGTGGAGGGAAAAAGCTGCTGCATGCACAGACAAGCTGCAAAGGGTGGAACTTTCTATCTCAGCTCAGACGACTGTCACCGCCCACCATCGCCCTGATGGGTACATTTATGCTGATGGTCCCTCTCTGCACCTAAATATGCTGGAATCACCTCAGCTACATTGGACCAAGTCAAATTAGGTATAAATTTGATGCAGACACAAGGGCACAATCACAAACTCTTTGCAACCTGCCTATTTGAGGCATCTAACAATATTATTCTGACCTCTTTGGACAGTCCAAAACTCCCTTAAAACTTGACAAGAAACTAAATACACATTTCCCTCTTTAACCCCCTTAAACCCTTGTAATAGTGAGAAACTAGTTTTTGTCCAATTACTCCACAATTTTCCAAAACACCGTGACATAAACACACATGATCGATTAAACACCCATATCCAAGTTGGTTAATAAATATATATGAGAAACAAATATAGACTCCCTTTGGACCAGCTTACTCTATACATTCACCCTGAGCGGTGCCACTAATTAGCCCAAAAATGCAAAGCAACATACCTTCAAACACCACACAGACCCCTAAAACCTTGGGGCAGCAAATAAATTTCCAAGAAAACAAATATTTTTCAATTGGATTCCATTTGTATGGACCTGTAACCGTCAAATCAAAAAACCCTTGTTTTTAGTGTAATTCTTGAGGGTTTATTGGATGTAGCACTTCCACAACATTTTAGACTTTTCCACCACCTTAGAAACCTTTATTTAGGCCCCAATATGCTTAGAAAACAAAGAAACTTCTGGTATCTCAAATATTTTTGCAAACCCTAGGGTAAAAACTCTATTTTCAAGTGAAAAAAACCACCATTTTTGGACCTTTAACTCTTCATTTTATTTCAAAACCCAGTTCTCCACGCCTTCCACTCTTGAAATAATGTCAAGACATGTAATAACGTTTCTACATAAAGTTTTTATACAAAGCAATGGGAAGATAGAACCATGCAAGTGGTTTCCCCAAACTAATTTCCACCAAAACCATTCTTGATAGTTTAAAACCATGAACCACCCTAATGTGTAATTATGATAGCACTCAAGATAGCCCTCCACCATGAACATATCAACTAAGTAGGAACCCATAGCATTATGGAAAGATGATCCACTTCTCCCAATGTAACTCCCAAGCATTACATGTGAGAGATGGTCAATTTCATTGATGGCAATGATTATGTGACTCCCATTGATGACCTTCTTTATTCAATGCCATTACAACAATATCCAAAGCATTCCAAAGAATACTAATGAAAACAATATTTCCCTCACCACCTCATGATCATTCAAATACTCATTCTAACAATACAAGAGATTTACTCTTGAATATCTAGGGACTTGGTGGTATTTAGAAATTTGTTACTCATTTTTATTGCATTGAATCAAAATGTCTCACTATTAATTTCTCCAATGCTATAAGATAAATGAATGTTTTCATGATTATAATGAATATAATCATTATATATAATTTATTATATATTGGGTTTGAGGAGCAAAAGTTGCAAGCCACTATAATTTATTATATATAAATGGGAAATATTACAAAACCTGGTTCAAATGAGCATATCGACAGGAAAGAACTAGGAAGAAAACCTTCGGTTGTAGCTCGATTAAGTACAAAAATAGATCCCTTTACAAAATGTATGAGTTTACATTTTAAACATACCCTTTATACAATGCCAAACATTTGACCCATATTTCAAAAAACATCACAGGGTGTAGATTATGCCCATACACAATTATGACCATTTTACATTGTTTCCAATTTGAGAATTTAAATTTTACAAAATTTTCCTATTAGGGGCATTCAGGGCACAGTCTTCAACAATAGTAGTATGTTCATGTTCTGCACTGACAAGCACCTGTACAAACCATCAAGGTAGCTTAGAATAACCAATCTATATTATTCTAAATGACACAAAATATGATGAGATGGTAATGCAAACTATAAAAGACGCTTAGAATAACCAATCTATATTGTTGTAATCAGTTGCATACCTCTTTGAAAGGATCAAAGTTGGCTATTGTTGTAGTAGATCCATGATCAATCACGCCGAATATCACAAAAGTGGGAAAATGAGAAATTTATATTGTCACAATAGAAAAGATGTTAGACTAACATATCTATATTAATCTAAACAACCTGAATGATGATGAGTTGGTGATGCAAACTATAAAAGATGCATACCTCTTCGAAAGGATCAGAGTTGGCTATTATTGTAGTAAGTCCATGATCAATCGTACCAGGAATATTGCAAAAGTGGGAAAATGAGAAATCTATATTGTCACAATAGAAAATATGCTTAGACTAGCGTATCTATATTAATCTAAACAACTTGAATGATGATGATCTAGTGATGCAAACTATAAAAGACGCATACCTCTTCGAAAGGATTAGAGTTGGCTATAGTTGCAGCAGGTTCATGATCAATCTTGCCAAAAATATCAAAAAAGTGCATACAAAATATCACTATTAAAGACAACTGCATTGCAATAGTATATATAATATCAATATTAAATAAAGAACACTAATGAACTTAATCATAATGAACATAAGCATTCTACCTTCCATTCTTGAAAATGCTATTCAAGTGTGCCTGAAGGGTCATCTCTTTTCTTAAGAGTATCCAATATTGCTTCACGATCAACATTAGTAAGTGTCCATAGTTGTTTTGTCTTTGGTCTGGCATGATACTTCAACAACTTAACATTTATTGCTATAACAAGGTGCGAATACATGAGAATGGTTTTGTGTTTCTCATAGTCTTCAAATGCAGGTATGCCATTCTTTCTAATCATGTATGTTCGCAACCAAGTTCTTGCAACCACAACTAAACCTGTAGGATACATGAAACCATCATCATCTTCCATCGGTTGTGTTAGCTTATGTTTTACCCACACACATTGAGCCAACCAGTAGTCCGATCTCTCTTCATTCCCCTGCGGTGCAACAACTGCAAAAATATGTCCTAGCTATAGTAGATTTGAAAGCAAGTCGTAATCAACTGAACTTTCCATTGTGTCATTTGTCATGGATATTGTTTGAGATAAAGGAGTTAGATACTGTGGTACCCATGTATCCACCCAATCACTTGACTCGCATTGATCTCACTCGCACTGAATACAACTCTGACAAAAATAAGCCAACTCTCATGTCCAAATGGTCCATGTGTCTGCATCTAAGCTTTGAAATGTATGCATCTTTGAAGAATCTTTGATTGTATGACAATCTAATCTGCCTCCCACTTTACCCTCCTCAATGAACCAAAAGAATCTGTGCACTGTTGAATCAAGTGGCCCTCCCTGCGACAATGCTGAACTACACCAATCAACTATAGAATGTGCATCGTTGAATTTTGCTCCTAAAATCTTCAATTGCTCCTTAACTAGAGCTCTCTTTACGCATGCACCTGCTCCATCATGCTCCCATTACCCATGTCTAGCTTCAAAAAAATTCCAAATATGAGGTAGACCCCTCTCTACATGCATTCTACTCAACCAATAAAACATACGAGCATTCTTGAATTGACCTGTGCAATTATCTGACCAAATTAGATGTCGGCCCAATGCTATATCATGATCCTGCAAGAACTCAAAAAAATTCTTGAAACAATGTTGGACATACTTAGACGAGTGAGATCTATCATCACTCATATAAAAATGATACTCTTTGATTATCTTTCTATCCTCCTCTGTACTATCAGGTGCACGTCTAAATGTTATGTGGACAAAAATAGCAATCTGAATGGAATTGTAATACTAAGATTGTACCTCATTTTGTGGTTGCAATGTGTAGTTTTCTACAAAGTCAACCACTGATATAATAGTTCCAATCGAAAAAGAGTCCTTCCACATCCTAAATTGTTGATCCAACCACTGAGACCTATGACTATGCCTTGCATAATTGTAGAAAAGATTGTCCTTAAAATCTGAAATAAAATCAACAACACTGCATTCTTTTGTAACCAACTCACATCTAGAACCTTCACCTCCGCTTTGCAAAGTATATTTGACTATCTCATATCTCTTTTTCTCAACAAGCTTCTTTCCAAATTCATGTTGAACTCTCATGAAAACATTGAACAAACTTTGACAAGCCACCACATTGTGAGCACTTTGCATTTAAATCAATCATTTCTATAGAAAAACAACCATCATCTCTAGAACATAAAAATAGATCTAACAAGTCCCTTGATGATTTTGGAAGATTCATTGCACCACACTCCTGCAACATTTCATTAGTATGCAAAGTAGAATGGATATAGCATAATAGCTCATGGTACATTGAAAACTCCACATGCTATTTGCAACAAAAAGTATTAGGAATCTTAAGAGGCACACAATAAAATGCTTCAAACCCTCAAAAGTCCTTTGCGAGATTTCCATATTTTTATGTGTTTCAATAAATTTTTTGAACAACATTGTTTGGCTTGATTCCAAGAAATGTTTAGGATGTGGTGTACGGTCTCGATTGCCAATTCTTCACTTTAAAACATCCTTTGCATTGGGTGATACTCTAGAGTTATCATGCCAAAATTGTTGAATTACCTACTTTACATTATCGGTTAGCTTCTTATGAACACATGGAAGCCTCCCAGAAAAAGCCCATGTATCATTTTCAAGAGGATCGTCTATTCTTTCTCTTCTTGCAAGTGCTCTATCCAAAGTTTTATGATTTATGTCAAAATCAATACAAGTTTTTCTCATAAAGCGAGCCTTTTTCAATTGATGGCTTACTAGGGCGGTTGTAATGACTCTCTGAGTAGCTCTCTTATCCTTTTCCTTGTTAGTTTTTCCAATAGACTTGAGAGCATTAAATATATTTTTGACAATAATAGAATTTTTTTCAGTCTTCTTGTTCACACGAATCTTCAATTTGGCTAGCAAAGGTCTCATCTTTTGCATCTTTAGCAATTGTACAAAAAGTTGGCATTGCTCGGTCAATGTCTTAACACTAAAATATTGGTTGAAAAGTCTTCTATCCCACAACTGAATAGTTCGTGTTGACCTATTTCCTTCAAAATTGTTTATAATATTCTCAGAAAATTCAAGTAACCATTTAGGGGTTCTTGAGGGTCTTGAAATTGGAATATGTCTTTCTTCCATACAAGGTTCTTCATTTCTTATGTAATTTGGTGAAACATAATTTACACTTGCTTCAATATTATGTTCAAAATCTTCATTTCCAACATTTTCACCTTGAACATTTTCAATATCAATTTGAATAATTTCATTCCCAATTTCAATATCATGTTCAACATCTTCAAATCCAACATTTTCACCTTGAAAATTTTCATTATCAATTTCAGTATTTTCATTCCAAATTTCAATATCATGTTCAACATCTTCAAATCCAACATTTTCACCTTGAAAATTTTCATTATCAATTTCAATAATTTCATTTCTAATTTGAATATCATGTTCAACACATTCAATTCCAACATTTTCACCGTGAATATTTTCACCTTGAACATCTTCAATTTCCTCTTCACTTGAAAGACCATAGGGGTTAGGTTCACCAATATTTAACATACCTTGTCTTCTCTTCCTATGACTTTCTCTATCTTTTTGTCTATATACTTCAATTTCTTCTTTTGTAAGCTTTCTCTTACATTTTTGCTTCTGACGACTGTTGCTCCCCATTATACCTCATAAAAGATGCTAAAAAATCATTCCTTATGACAAATTTCAATAGAAGATGCTTCCAAAAGTTGATCTTTGTCCCTTCCTGTCTGAAACCGCGTTTTTGTCGCCTGCAAACAAAATGTAGCGTCCGTTGGAATGCACAAAACAACCCACATGGGGATTTTCTATGGCCCACAAATCCAATATCCATTATAATTTGATATGATTCATTATAAAAATTTACAATGTTTTGCAATGGTATGATTTTAGTTCTTCAAATTGGATATCCGATTCAAATCAGATATCTGATTTGTGTACACATAGACCTAAGGGTTAATGGTAGATAGTAGAGGGTTTAAGGGTTAAAGGTTTATGGTTTAGGGTATATGGTAGAGGGTTTAAGGGTTAAGGGTTTATGGTAGATGGTTATAAGGGTTTAGGGTTTCATGATATGGGTATAGGGGAGAGAGATAGATGGAGTGAGTGTAGGATGAAGAGACTTGAGAGAGAGAGAGAGGGAGGGAGTGGGAGAGAGATAGAGGGAGGGAGAGAGTGGGAGAGTGAGTGAGATGGAGTGAGTGAGTGAGAGAGATACCTAAGAGAGGGAGAGGGGGTAGGATGAAGAGACTTGAGAGAGAGAGAGAGGGGAGAGAGTGAGACATAGAGGGAGGGAGGGCTATGCAGAGGGCAGATGGTAGATGGTTTGAGA
>VDFB02353493.1:195069364-195237927 GCA_007258455.2 Sequoia sempervirens | reverse complement strand
AATTTGAAATGGATATCTGATATTTTTGACAAAGAATTTATTGCCTTGGGATTAAATTCTCGATTGCTTTCTTTTTTTGCATTTGGCTTCACATAACCTAATAAGTCAACAAAGAAAAACGCGGTTTGACAACTTACCTTGTTTTTCAGATTTTGTCCATGTATTTTAATTTGACTTTATTTTTAGCCAAAATTGATGAAATGAAAAGGGTTTGTAGAGGACTCTCAGCTTCCACCACTATAAATTATTTTCCTTTACTTTGAATTTAATAAATAATTATTATTCATTTTCTATTAGAATTACTTAATTTCAAAGTCCTAATTAGATAATATTTGAAAACATCTATAACTTTCAAATGGTATCATATTTTGAACTAAAATATGCACATCACATTCTATGCCCGTGATACTATAGGATTAAAAAAAATAAAATTGAATTTTATGCAGTTTTGACCAAGTTAAGGTGGTCAACATACGAGCTTTTATATTTTTAAAGTTGTAATAAAAATAATAATTAATTATTTACTTGGAAACAATTACAAAAAAGTCACATCCGAACATGAGTCCTCTACTTATATCTAAAAATCTTATAAAAAAAATATTATTATTTTATTGTGGTTAGGGTGGTCAAACAAACACTCATTTTATTTTCCTGAAATTTAAGTACTACTGCATTAAATTTCAATTTTTCACTAAATAGACTTTTATAAAATAAACTTAGTAGTTTAGAAACTAAATTCAATTTTCCACAAATTCTATTCTTACATATTTTTGAAATAATATAGATAACTTATTCAAATTTTTATGTCAAGTTGCCTAACTCTGATTTTTTTGAATTTTCTTTGCTACTTAAGGGCCTATTTTTTCCATGATAATCCTGCACATACCCAGGTTGGTTATGCACCTTAAACGTGCAAATTCAAATTAGGTTGACACCAAAACATTCTTGCTATGGAGATGAATGAAATCCGATCAAATCACACTTTAAATCATACCTAAATCCATTGCTATTCCATGCTTCCATAAACACTGAAACACATCCACAATTAGTGTAAGCACCCAAAGTTGACCAAACCTATGTTAACACCATTAAAAATTTAAGCACACACTTCCTTTGATCCAAAGAAAACTCACAAACCACACACAACACTTAAACATAATTTGGAATATTCCATCAACACCCTAAAATCCAAAAATCCTTCACAACAACTTTCCCCTCAAGAACATATAATCATTATGTACACATAATTAACCTTCCACACACAATAACACATGAATTCAACCTTGCAAAACACCAAACCATGAACAAATCATACTGACGATAGATATGAGCACTATAAACACACTCTCAAATATGCAATACCAGAAACCAAAATGTGGAGAAATGTGGAGCAAAACCATTTCTCTTAGATAACACTATTTTCAATGTTCACACATTGGTGAACACAACTTCTTTTGTAGAATGATCTAGAACATTAAACCCAATGTTACCACAAAGAAGACACATCACGTGAAGTATGAAGACCACACTTTGAGGCAAACATTGAGCAGGGATGCATATGCCCCACCTTTAAAGAAATTGCAAAACACCATGCTGTGAGTAATTACTTTAAAGTAGAACACAATAAATGCTAATACATGAGATCTTTATTTAGAAAGCCCTATGCCAAACATATGTTTCCAAATAAAGTTGCATCATGAAAAGGGGTTCCCCCCAAAATGCAATGCTAAAGATAACATATAAGAAAATTACACCAGATTCACCAAAATGAAATAGGGGAAAATGGGTGTAAATCACAAAGATATGATAAAAATGGGGGGTATGATGCACCTATCTTCCTTAGTTAATTGGAAAAAAGATATCTCCTAGGACAAGATTGACTTTTAATGCTTAGCTGAGTCAACCTTGATGGAGATCTTGTTGTTTTCCTTATGACCTAGGATGAGGTAAACCTATTGAAACAACACTTTTGGGAGATGAATGAAAAATACTAAATGAATGCAATGATATAATGTAACACATGAAACCTATAAATTAAACCTTAATCTAATAGATTCCAAAAAGAAATTGCAGATATGAGAAAGGCTTGATTTTATGCACTTGTCACAAAAAGGTTGTGTTGAGTGTCATCTTGGGACTCATTCACCCAAGGACAAATGGGTCTTTCTACAATGGTTGAAAAATTTCTTTCACAGTCCTTTGGTCCTATTTCTACACCCCTAATTCCTCCATGTTGCTTAGTAATTTGGAAATAAATTCTGAAAGTGAGTTTTCATGGCTTGACGACAACTTTGACAACTTTTGTAACTTTGACAATTTTTATAATTTTTCTTTTTTGATGGATCTTCAATCCTTCTTCAACCTAAGATTTGTAAACACACACAAGAGGGATTTTTTTCTTTGGTGAATGGGGGTTTTCCTTGGTCAAACCCCATTTTGGTAATTAAACCTTAAATTGAAACATTGAAACATGAAAGGAATGATGAATGAACAAGTGCTATGTTGTAACTCACCAAACCCTTGATTTGAAACCCTTGAAGGACTGAAACTTAGTACATCTCTCCAAGGTATTGATCTTGTATGAAGTGGCTTGATTAATGATGTGATGTTGATTCTTGAATCTTGATTTGAAACTTGAAACCTACATCACAATGTTAGCTCCAAAAACATGCATTATGCTTGATAACTTTGAAATGATGCTTGAGATCTTGAATGCTACAAACAATGCTTGAGAAATCTTCTCTTGAACACTTCTGACAATAATCTTAGCTCTTGTGAAGTTTTGATAATGTTTCTAGATATCTTAGGATTTGAATTTGATAAAAAGACCTTGTATTTATAGGTAATTTTCTAATTTCCTAAAAATTAAACATCAAAGGCTAACAATTGCAAATTGAATTTGAATCATAAAAAATACTGCCAAAAACATATTAAAAATGGGGTCCTAAACCTAAGGGGGACCCATTCACCCTTGGACGAATGGGTCCTAGGCTACAAACCTAGGACACACCAATTTCAAGGAAATTTAATTAATGTTTTCAATTGTTTAATACAAGTTTCCATTTAAAAAAATGGGATTAACTAGGCTTTTAAATACATAATTGGGCCAATTAGAGGCTTAATTAAGTCCAATTTATTAAGGGACCCAAAAATAGTGTGAAAATGTAAAGGTGCACATTTTTTTGACACTACAATCAATTTGTTAAAAGAGTGAGGGAAGGTTGATAGTTTTAGTTGTGCATTGCTTGGTAGTTGTAGTGAATAGTTTAGAAACAAGGGAGAGTTGTAATATTAGAGTGAAGAACTAGAAATAGAGAAGGAAATAGATTAAGACTAACCCATTGTGTAGATTTGAAGCAAGGAGTATCAAGAATTCAATTCAAACTATTTTAATCCAAGCATGATCAAAATACCTCTTTCCTTCTCTTTTTAATTATGAATCTAAGTTTTTATTTGTCTGAGTTACTTATGCCATCAATATGTGCAAATTATTGTTGCTAGAAAAGTATGTGAGTGCATGTACAAATAGTTGGATTATTTATGCATAGAGCTAATTTAGTAATACAAAGAGATAAGATGGATTAGGGAATTAGATGTGTATGTTAGGTATTTATCTTGAATTATATTGATTAAATCATGGTTGCATTATGTGTTTCTAAGAATTATTTGTAAATGTATTTGAGAGATAGAAGGTTCCATTGGAAGGACAAATCTCTCTAAAGTTGTGTTTAAGCGTAACAACCAACTTGTTAGATTAACATAACAAAGAAAAGATAAGTAGGGTAATATGGTGTTATCCCAATAATACAGTATTGCATTTATAATGTTTGAATGAGTTAATATTTCTTTTCAACAAGAGGGTTTAAAAATGTATTAGAAGTAAATACGTCTCTATTAGCTATTGAATGATATTATCTTATATATTCTTTATTGTTACCTTTGTATGGTAATTTAACATTGAGATGAGGACTTATGTTCTCAAAATTTCAAATCCCTTAAAAGTAGGAGAATAGATTATTCCCTTGTGTTAGGTTAAATACTTGAATATGAGGTAGTCAGACACAGATTGTTACATGTATGTAATAGGGCATCCAAGAAGATTTCAGTCAAACTTATTTGGTCGATTAAATCAACATTAGTGTGTCATCACTTTTGGAAGAAATCTTGTTATGACAGTTAACCTTTGGGGTCAAACCAATAGACGTGTTAACCATAGGTGAATAGGGTTTCCAAGTCGAGTTAGAGGTGGGTGAACTTATGACACGACTTCCTTAGAAATTAGATTAATTATATTTATCAAACTTTGGCTAAATTAAGTCTAGAAGTGCTTACACTTTATTTGTTCATTGAACTCCAGGTTTGCATAGCTAGTCTACAGCGTCATGCATAGTTGGAAGGTATCCATAGTTGTATGACCTTACTTGTTATGTAGGTCATAACACTAGATACTTAGATAGGCATTACTAGAGGTTTCCATACCAAACTCTTCTTTGAAAGGTAGGGCCACTTCCAGTTAGGAAGGTGTGTGAGGGATTGCTAAGTTTGTAGTTAGAGAAAAAGTCATTAGGTGATGCTCTCCCTCTTGCAGATGGCACCCGAGACTTGTGAGATAGAAGAAGTGTGATCCAGATAAGGATACTTTGACCTTGAACTCTATTAAGTTAAGAATTTGAATATATGGTCATGAATCTATTGTAATCTATATTTGAAAAGATGAGTTTCATTTACTCGGAATTATGTTATTTTGTTTCATTTGTGCAATGTGATGTGAAATTAGTTATGCAATATGCAATTATGTTATTGAAAAAGGAAAAATTCATTTCCCTATTTTTGGAAACTTGAATTATTCATTTCCCTGTTTTTGGAAACTTGAATTATTCATTTCCTAAGTTAAAACTTTGGTAAAATGATAGAGTAAACATTGAGTATGTTCTCTTTTACAAATTTTTAACTATGGCAAAAAAAATTCACCTCCTTTTAATAGTTTCCCCTTACCAAATTCATTACAAAAGAAAAAATTCTCATGTATTTAAATTAGTTTCTATTTTATTCTACTATGCTCGTAGATTTACCTTAGAGACATAACATAGAGGCTTATCGCTGGAATAAAACCATTGAAATGATAGTACGGTAATTGGTTGGCGGTGTTTCAAAAATCGTGGAATTTTTGATTGATTTAAAATGTGTCTCACTCTCACCATCAACCGAAACAAAAAAACGCTGCCAGTTTGTCAAACTGCAAACCTGATTCATAGAGAAAATAAATCAGTTGCAAAGCACTTGATACAAAATTTGAATATGTTTCTAACGTTTGGGCCAAAGTCAACCATTGAAATCTAAAAACTACTGATCGAATTCTGGTATATCAATCTTTGGTATTTATCTTGAAATGATTAACGATTAACATCGATTATTATTCATGGTATTTATTATATGATGAAGACGGAAACGATGATGATGATGAAGAAAAATAAACAAAAAATGAAAATGCAGAGGTATTGGTGGGCGTTCTAGCACTTCCAACAAGAAGCAGCGATGATGGGCTTGCCACACCAGTCGAGCATGAGGCAACCTTTCTCCTTAGTGAGCGTGTACCCATCACAGGGGAAATGCTGAACCAGCCAGCCTTTAGTGAGAGAAATAATCTTCAAAAGGCTAGACTAGAAGCTGATGCAGCTCATGTAGCGGTGCCATTGGTCCACCCGCTCATGGTGCCCCACTCTGGTGGGGCCCTCACATCTAACGATGTTCTTGATCTCCTCCCCAAAGTAGAACTGCTCCATCTTGACCCTTTGTGTGCTGGAGTGGGGCAGAATAACATCGAGTGAGTCAAAAAAGTCGGAGTAGTAGTAAAGCACCTCCATGAAACAGCCAAGGAAGAAGGGTCCATTATGGTTGGCGCCGTGCTCCAGCAGCATAAGCACCTTGGGCTGGAGCTTATGTATTGCCTGCAGCACCGCGTTGAGCGACCCCTTACTCTCCTTCACTACACAGTGCAGCTCCACCATGCTCTTCACAACCAACCCCTCCCCGTCTCTTATCTCTAGCGTCGATGCCACCACGTTCTCTAGTGCCACCTCCACTTCTTGGAACTCCAAAGCCAAGTCCGCCGCCTCTGCGTGGGCCTTGATTTGAGCCCCAATAATCACCATGGTGGCGGATGAGGATCCGATACCTGTGATCCGCAGGAGGCTTGGTTGGCCTCCGTGCCGATCCAAAAGCTTGTCAATCAAATGACACCATTGTAGTCCACATGAGAGACCCGATGTCATCCCCAGGTCAACAACATGTACGTAATCCTCTCCCTCAAAGGCTTCCATTATCACAACATTAGCTACGAAGTGGCTGAACATAATGTATGGGCACTGCTCGTAGACCAAGCACAGTGCCTCATGTTTTTCCCCTTTTCTCGGAGCCTTAACCTGACTGAGCGACATTGCCACCTGTAGAAGGTTGCTGCAACCATTCGGGTTTAATAGAATCGCCAGAAAAACTGCTAGCCCTTGGATAAAATACGTGGCTATGCACTGTAGCGAGGAGCCGTAAGGTGACACCAGGTAACCCAGATCATGTATGATTTTTGTCGCCTGCCTCACATCCCGGCATGCCACCACCTTCGCACACGCGAAAAGCCGCTTAACCAGCTCCACACCCTTTCCTAGATCGATCTCTCCTCTGCTTCCCCACTTATTATTACATCTGGGCGTATTTCCAGATATGGTCACGAAACTGAAGCTTCTTATGACTGAATCTTCCTCAGGCTTTCTTTCATTCGCTCTTCCCCATAGAGCAAATAAAAATTCTTGATCTTCT
The DNA here is from genome assembly GCA_007258455.2 of Sequoia sempervirens. NCBI lineage: Eukaryota > Viridiplantae > Streptophyta > Pinopsida > Cupressales > Cupressaceae > Sequoia > Sequoia sempervirens. The sequence continues at coordinate 195,231,114 of VDFB02353493.1, read as the reverse complement.
CACTCTCCACCAAGGGCGTCCAAACATTTTTTGGATTAGGGCCATTCCGCTTGTATCCTTTAGAACTACAATTATTCTCTTGGGTTATTACGAAAGTATCGTCATTGGGTGGGGTGGTGGTGTAGGTTAACTTATATTTTCATACATGTCCATGTTTTCACTCAAAACATAGGACTTTAAAAAGTCGCTTTTATACATTTTATATGTAAAACCAACTTTTCTCATCTGGATATTAAAATAAATTAGTTTATCTATCTTATTAAATAATCTATATAAATTAAGCTGAGATATATTCTTTTAAAAGTGTATGTTATAATATAATATAAATATAAATAATATAAATCACATAAATATTATATTATATAAATAATATAATAACTTATATAATATTATTATTAATATATAATTCTTATTATTATACTAATATTATTTATTATTACTATTATATTTTTAAAATTATTTTTATGAGAAATAAAAATAAACATAGATCAATACACTCTCTTTTATCCCTTTTCATAGGCAACTAGAAGATAATAGTTAGAATTATATTCTATTAATGACAATGAATTTCCAAATTATCAATGTTTAGTTATTTTATTAAGCTAAGAATTAATTGAATGTGCCAGCTACATTTGCATATTAACCGAGAAGAACTAATCAAATTTTCCACCTACATTCAAATATTAACTCTTGTTCAAAGTGTACAAAACTATTTTTTCTAATATATTTAAATATAACTTATTAGTAATAATTTTAGTTTGATAGATGTTGCATAACCTCTTCCACAACTTGTGCACATGGTAGTCTCCTTAGAAATATTCTAAGGTAAAATTTGCAAGAAAATATTATGGTTATTTGTGTCTTTTTGTCTAATTTTGACCAATCTTCATTTGACATATTGGATGGTTTTTTTCTAGTGAAAGAGGAAATCACTAATCTCTTTCTTCAATGAGATCTTCTATTTTCAATATCTACATCTCATCTCTAGTGCTATTAATTTTTTCAATGTTCATATATAAGATAAAAGCTATGGTATACAATCATTTCCTCAATTTTACAAAACCACACAATGCAAAATGTCCCCATTAGAATTTGAAAATATTCAACACTTAATATAAATATATCTTTTTATGCAAAAAAGTTAGCTTTGATACCAAATGTTGATTTATAAGGTAAAACCACTATAATCTTTTGAAAGAGTATATAAATATTAAATTTATTTATTTAACAAGGATTAACATATTATTAAGATTATGTGATTGTGAAATCAACAATAAGAGATAAATCAATAAACCATATATAACATGAGATTTATGTGAATAAACTCTTTTAGAAAAGAACTTAACATGAGAAAGAAGATAAGCATATACTAATCTTCAAAGGAGATGTATTTTCACACATTAACACTTCGATTTCTAACAACACTCCAATAGTACAGGTGTACCTATAAACAATCTTATTAAACTACTTTCTCATCCCTCTAATTTATAGAGAAATGAAAGAGGAGTACCGTAACAATTTTTCCAAATGATGTACTATTAAACTAATAAAATACAAAAAATTTCCACATTCAAATGAAGTAGCTTGTCATAAAATAGTAATATATCTCCCAACAAGCTATGAATAGAAAATCTAACTTCCTCACTAATAATAAACATCTTTGACTTGTAACTCCCACAGAGTGGCTCATATCCCAAGATAGACATCCAAAATCAGCACCAAAATCATATAATACCCACAAACAAAATTCAAGATACTTCGCTACTCAATTTAGATTGAGAGATTTAATAGAAATACATTTATAACCATTATCATCAACTCTACCTTATTCATGAATGAAATAACAAGAAACGGTAAGATTATAAAATTAATTTTCAATTACAATCTACACATCCAAAGACACATTCCAAAAATTACAATGTATCTTGGCTTCCTCCGCTTCTCTTCAAATTCACTCTTTCCCTTGTTAAATTTCCATTCGATCTCATGGTTATAATTATACAGTATTTAAATGTAGTATAATTCCAATAAGACAAAATAATTTCCACCATCTAGCATTCAATAATATTTTAAATACCGTTTGTAACAAGAAGCCCAGCAAAATCTTTAAACAGACCAACCCCCACCATTGGAAACAAATAAAAAAAAACTGTAACAGAGAGATTTAGGGGCGCGTCATGTACAGACTAGTTTCTATTCTATTCTACTGTGCTCTTAGATTTTCCTTGACAAACATAACACAGACGCTTATAGCTAGAATAAAACCAGTGAAATGATAATACCGTAATTGGTTGGCGGTGTTTTGGAAATCGCGGAAGTTTTGATAAATTTAAAATGTGACTCACTCACCATCAACCAAAACACAATACTGTCAATTTGCCAAAATGCAAACCTGATTCATAGAGAAAATAAATCAACAAAGCATTTAATACAAAAATTCGAATAGGTTTCTAACGTCAGGGCCAAAGCCGGCCATTAAAATCTGAGAACTACTGATCGAATTCCTGTATCGCGATCTTTGCTATTTATCTTGAGACGATTAACGATTTACGTCGAGTATTATTCATGGTTTTAATTATACGATGAAGACGAAAGCGATGATGATGACGATGATGAAGAAAAACAAACAGAAAATGAAAATGCAGAGGCGTGGGTGGGCGTTCTAGCACTTCCAGAAAGAAGCAGCGATGATGGGCTTGCCACGCCAGCCTAGCACGAGGTACCCATCACAGGGGAAATGCTGAGCGAGAGCGATGATCTTCACACCCTCGCCTGGATCGATCTCTCCTTCGCTTCCCCGCTTAGTATTACCCTGTTCTTCCTCCAAATTTCCGGTCATGCAGGTCTCCGGTCTGTACATCTGATTGTATTTCCAGATATGGTCGCGGAACTGAAGCTTCTTATGACCAAATCTCCGCTGAACCAGCTCCACCCCTTCGCCTGGATCGATCTCTCCTCCGCTACCCCGCTTATTATTACCCTGATCTTCCTCCAAATCTCCGGTCATGCAGGTCTGGGCTCTGTACATCTGAGCGTATTTCCAGATATGGTCGCGGAACTGAAGCTTCTTATGACCAAATCTCCGCTGAACCAGTTCCACACCTTCACCTGGATCGATCTCTCCTCCGCTTCCCCGCTTATTATTCCCCTGATCTTCGTCCAAATCTTCGGTCATGCAGGTCTCCGCTCTGTACATCTGAGCGTATTTCCAGATATGGTCACGGAACTGAAGCGCCCAAGCGTTTCTTTTTTTGGGTGCAGGGCCATTCCGCTTGTACCATTCAGACCTACAATTATTCTCTTGGGTTATTACAAAAATATCGTCATTGGGTGGGCTGGTGGTGTTGAGTTGAGCATAAGTTTCAAGAGTTGAGTCATTAGTGTAGGTAAAGGAGAGGTCGTCGGAGTGAAAGTCGAGGAAATCCTCCTTGAATTCATTGTCATCGTAGTGGATGGAAGGACATTCCAGTTGCAGGGATGTTTCAGGCTCCGCACCAACGCTTCCTTCGTTGAAACTTCGTTTTCTTTTGAAGGTATTTTGCCATGACTGTTCAATCAGGACGGGAGGACATTCCAGTTGCAGGGATGTTTCAGGCTCCGCACCGATGCTTCCTTCGTTGAAACTTCGTTTTCTTTTGAAGGTATTTTGCCATGACTGTGTTGATTTTTATGTAGCTTGGACAGGTGTCTCCATTCCCAAGAAGTGTTATTTAATTATTTAATTATTTTCTAGAAACCTCCATAAAGGGTTGAGTTGTCTAGATAATTATGTAATTAAATAAATTGATTTCCCTAGAGACTTCTAGAATCCAGTTAGTTAGGGTTGTTAGAGTCTATTTAATCTTAGCCATTGACTGAGATTAAATCATGGCCATTGGTTTTCCAATGAAAAAAGTATAAAAGGGGATCAATGGGCATTTGGAGAACACACAAGTATAGAGTTGAGAAAGACTTGCAGTGATAGCAAGTAAATTTGCAGTGAGAGCAAATAGTCTTGCAGTGTTAGCAAGGGCGCAGTGATAGCGTTGGGGATAGCAGCTGTGGAATTTCAGCAGGAGAAATTGAGGGAAGAATTTTCGGAGAAGATTATTGCCGGAGCTCTGCCAGTAAGAGGCAAGCAGTTTTTGTATTCCTTAATTTGCTGAAGTTTAATATAATTCCTCATCTGCAGTAGTGGTTTTCCCTTCGGGGTTTTTCCACGGACAATTTGTCCAAAAATATTGTGTTCATTATTGTGAATGTTTTCTCCTATATTCTTGTGAGTTTTTATTGGTGAAGTTGCAGTTGTGTTATTTTTTGATATTTGCTGAGAATTAATTTTTCATAGTCAAATAATCTATGTATTAGATAGGAGATTAATAATCAGTAACTACAATAGAATTTTCACAGACTGTTCAATCAGAACGGGAGGACATTCCAGGTGAAGGGATGTTTTCCGCATGGACGCTTCCTTCGTTGAAACTTCATTTTCTTTTGAAGATATTTTGCCATGACTGTTCAATCATGACAGGAGGACATTCCAGTTGCAGGGATGTTTCAGGCTCCGCACCAACGCTTCCTTCGTTGAAACTTCGTTTTCTTTTGAAGATATTTTGCCATGACTGTTCAATCACGACAGGAGGACATTCCAGTTGCAGGGATGTTTCAGGCTCCGCATCAACACTTTCTTTGTTGAAACTTCGTTTTCTTTTGAAGGTATTTTGCCATGACTGTTCAATCAGGACGGGAGGACATTCCAGTTGCAGGGATGTTTCAGGCTCCACACCAACGCTTCCTTCGTTGAAACTATGTTTTCTTTTGATGGTATTTTGCCATGACTGTTCAATCAGGACGGGAGGACATTCCAATTGCAGGGAGGTTTCGGGCTCTGCACCAACGCTTCCTTCATTGAAACTTTGTTTTCTTTTGAAGGTATTTCGCCATGACTGTTCAATTAGGACGGGAGGACATTCCAGTTGTAGGGATGTTTCAGGCTCCCCACCAATGTTTCCTTCGTTGAAACTTTATTTTCTTTTGAAGGTATTTTGCCATGACTGTTCAATCAGGACAGGAACCATTTTTCTTGTTTGCCTATGCCTGTATTAGACTTAGGTTTTCAGTTAGTGTAATGTCACTTTAACAACAATACAATTTTCATTAATAATAGGAAATCCGACTTAAAAAAAATATAAAAATAAATTTAATCTGGATTCCGTAAACTGTTCTTTCATTCATTCACAGCTGTTCTTTCATTCATTCACAGCGTTAGATATTTAAATAGATTAGTGTGAATTCCAATGTGAATACGTTGTCTCCCTAGGGGTGGAGAATGAAATTTCTTCACTACCTATCATTTGGGCCATCTTGGCTGGGTGTTTTGCCGACCCCACAGCTTCTTTTTTCCACTTAAAACGACTTTTTTTGTTTGTCCCTTTAAAGATGCCAATTAGATAGAGGACAAAATCACACGCAATCCTGGCATCGTGAGTGTCGAGCTTCGTTTCACTATGTTTACGATACAAGAAAAAATATATAAAAAATAGCCGCTAATATTTGTGAGGAAAAAATAATTATGTTTACGTTTGTGATGACGAAAAAATTCTATAAAATATAAATAAATTTAAATCAGTTGATATTAATTATTGTAAATGGAATCAGGATGTTTATGTCAAGGAATAATAGTAATCACTATGTGAGAATTATCTATGAGAAAATATATTTTTTTATATTTATATTGCATTTAAAAATTAGAATAATTTTTTTAATTTTAATGTGGATCAATTTAACGTCATCTTTATAATTTTTTTATAAAATTTGTTTGAGATATTATACGCTTTTATTTTTTAAATTCAAAAAGTGTATCTTCGAGTGGATCCAAGTGTATACCGTGTTATGTTTATGCCATTTCGTATGAAAGTTACCACTTGCAAATCTATTTTCCTTTATTGTCTTGAAGGTGGAAGAAATTTTATTTCACCTTTATCTATTATAGTGATGGAAACTTCTATGCAGCCTCATGATGCAAATTTAATCCTATTTATTAATTTTTAATCAGAAAAAACACAAGACTGTGAATTTGGACAAAATTCTAATGAGATTGAATGTTTAATTTTTTATGTACCTTTATTCCCCTTTGTCACCAATCATAGCCTTGTATTTTTTTATTTATGACAATACGCTATTACCATTGGTCATATATTGTTCTAGGATTTGGTCCTAGTTAATGCTACATAGCATTGCCTTATAAACTTATTTTAGGAATAATATATGGTCCTAGTCTAGGTCCATCCATGATATTTTGATATTTCACTAAAGCTTCTGGCATTTTCTTAAAGTTTTAAATTGGAACAATTATGTGAAGTATCACTTCTTGTCATCTGCAACTCAACTTTTCAGACTTTTCCCAATTCAATCTTCCATTGATTAAGTAGTAAAACATTCCTCTATTCAAATTTATCACCCTATGTTGAGTTTTGAATTGTATTGAAATATTTAATAAAATAAATGTTAAATTAATAAAGAGGAATATATTTAATTAATTTAGATATGATAAATGGAAAATTTATTGTAATACATATTTTATGAAATTAATTTTAGCTTTTAAAATTAGATTTATAATTTTATATTTGATAGATTGATAATTAATTGTTTTTTATTTTTATTTATTTTCATACTTATAATTTTAAGTGTGATTTACAATTTTTAATATAGAAATATCATCTTCAACTTTGTATTTTGGGTTTTTAGAATATTGTTCACTTGAAATATTTTAAAAGGGTGTTGCTTAGAAGTATTGTTGGAACTTATTGCATGTCTAAGGAAAGAGAATTCTACGAGCTTCCCACCTTGCCCCTTAGTCAAGCTCTTTGATCAATTCAATGATTTGGAAAACATTGGAATAAACACTAAGTATAAATGTAAATGCCTATGTCTATCTTTATAATTGCAAATTTACCAACATTATACTCTAAATTCTCTTCTAGACAAATGATGATATTATGAGATGATGTTTTATTGATTATTTAAAACGAACTAGGGATTTATCCTTTTACACAACACAATAGCATGCACATATGAATATTTCATGTGTGCATTAGTGGGAAATAGTTAGTTTGAGGTAAGCCATCTTTGGCCCATGTTTAAATTTAAATTTAGAAATTGAGGTTCAATCTTGTACATGTGGTCCTAAATGACACTCAACACTATGACTATATTTTTGAACTAGGCAAAAAAGAAACACATATGAATCTTGGGTCCAAATTAATAGGAAACAAGGACTCAAAATTAGATAATGTATGTGATGGATGCCAATTCTCACATGGAAATACAACATTTAGATTCTATATTATTCCTCTAGGGACAAATGTTCAAAGTAAATCTATAAAAACAAGGGAAAATTGTTAGTGATGCATTTTTCACCCTTATATATTGCCCCTCTTTGAATTTGATGCAAACTGCTATAAATCATGCATATCAAAGTAAAAAAGTAACCAACATGAAAGTAAATGGAAATGACATACATTAAAGATATGAATATGGGTGATTATCCACACATGCTTCATGTGATAATAGCTTCATATTTTGACATAAATTTATAAAATTTTGAGTAGAATAAGATAATAATATATAATTAAATTGAACAAGTTCTAATTAAAAAAGTCAAAAAATAATGTGTAATATAAAAAGTGGCTATAGGATAATGGATAAATCAATTTCACCTTAAAAAAAATAGGGGTTAAGGGATACAACTGTGTCATCATAAGCAAAAAAAGGTCATATAGAAATAATAATTAAAATAGATTAATGTCAGGCTATGATGTATCCATCATAAAAAAATGAGAGTGATGTAGAGTAGGACCCTATGAGAGACATTCTAAAAATAGACATGAAAATATTAACGATGTTATATAATATTTTGATTCTTTAAATAAAAATAATGAAAGGAATTATAAAATAAAGGAAAAAGTAATATCTAGATAGATGTGATCATATAAATAAGATCAATAATCATATAAAAATGTCTTACATATCATCATGTGAAAAACATGAGATAAGATAAAAATATTTTTAATCATGAAGGACCATGTAATAAGAGACAACAAGGTGTATCATGTCCCATGTGGTAAAGATAATAATCAAGTGATAAGAGCCCAAGTTCTAGATAGAAACATGTGAGCATATGTACATGTCATGTAAGATTTAATATGTGAAATATAATGAATATGTACACATAAAAATGTGTGTTACAAGGTATAAAAATGCAAGATGATAATAACTTAAAATATTAACATGTAATATTAAAATTAACATCCATAAAGAAAAAACAAGTTCAACATAAAGGGGATGTTCCCTAAGGTGGGCGAACATAGCATGCATGATTGACACAAGCAACATTTGAGAGACAAATAAGTAGATAATAAATAATATACAAAGGTACCAAACAATAAAACATAAGATCAAAATTGAAATAATATAGTGGAAACCATGTGAAAGGAGGAGCACAATATACATGGATCAATAAAAAAATCAAATTCAAAACAAAAATCAAATAGGCTCAATTTCTTGGCCAACATAAGAATAGTGATTTCCAATCACTTTATAATTCTCTAACATATCAAAAATCCATAGAGAAAACATAATAAAATATAAGAAAAAAGTGACATGAACCAAAATATGCATGTTCATAAATTCATATGTTAACATCTCCCTTGAATGTGTCTTGACATTGAGAAATAAAGCACCATTTGAAGATGAAGTCTTGATGCATATGGACATCTGTTAAAACACAATGATCTACTTAGACGGGAGTGAATCGGTATATCCCTAAATTTTATCCAATTCAACTTAATAAAAGCTTCTTACTGCTTTAATAGAAAGATTACTTGGTATGATGTCATGGTACTGAAATTATTTGGCATATTTGGAGGGCAAGGAATGAGGAAAATTTGCAAGGGAGTAGAAGGGCGCTTATTGAGTCTAATAAAAGATTCAATTTCCTTTCTATTATGCTGTAGGTAATAGTGACAATGTAAATTTCTATGGCCAAATTTATGAGGTTGATCACAAATGGGGTTGTGCTAGTAAACAAGTCAGAAGTGAAGTACATGCACACTTGGAACCATAACTAAGAGGACTCAGAGACTTTCCTCAGAGCGCTAAGGGAATTCCAAAGGGTGTTTAACAATGCTGCTATGGGTATTGATGTTGTTGGAAACCCTAACAAGCCAAGGGAAATCTATAATGTTGATGCCCTCTCAGTTTCTGAAGACATTTCTATGGCACAACCTACTGCCAATGAGGTAGATTATGGTGACTCAGAAGAGTGCAAGAAGGGTTGCAAGGACTAGTTGATCAAGCTACTGCCTTAATAGTTAGATAAATATGGTGTTATAGTATACCAATCACTCTCAACTAAACTCCATATTATATCATTTTTTTGGATATATTTGGCATAAGTTGTTGATCAGAAATACAATTTTTGAAAAATGTAAAGAAATCTAATAATGCTTAATATGATGCATCTATGACTTGTTACTATTTATTAATACAAAAAAAATGATTCAAAATTTTGAAATAAAATGTATTATTATATTTTCAATAACTTTTTTTTTGAAAAAAATATGTTTGACCAATCTAGGCATCATTTTCTACACAATTAAAAAATGTCATGATTAGCTTAGCTCAAGTTATGTTGGTTGTACATAAGGGACTTTTAAAAGTAAAAATTAGGGTCACTAAAAATTAATTAATTTTTTAATAAAAAATATATTGACCAACTTCATTAGTTCACCATAACATATACATATTTTCCTAAAAGGAGTGAGAAAAATATTTTTATTTAGGTCAAATTATGTTTTCATACTTGTGCATGTTTTCACTTGAAACATAGGACTTTAAAAAGTAATTTTTATACATCTTATATGCAAAACTAACTTTTATCATCTAGATATTAAAATAAATTACATATTTGAAAACTAAACATAAAATCTTATATTTTATACTTTTGCACTATGATAATAGTTCATGTGTAAGTGCTTCAAATTTTTACTCCAACTTTGACAAACTTTGATTTTTAGAAAAAAAATTCTACTTTTTAACTAAAAAATAGACTCAACTTCTAGCATGTACCCTAAAATTATAAATGAACAAATCTATTGACCTCAACATTTAATTTTAGGTATTAAATTTTTCTAATATTAAATATTTTTTAATCTACAAATCATACATAAAATATCTAACTAATATTACATATATATTTACAAATGAACCCAAATAAATATAAAATTTAGGTAAACACATCTCTAAAGATGCAACAAAAATAGATATTTATTTCTTGTTCAAGGTGTACAACACTATTTTTCTAATATTTTGAAATATAACTTTTAGTAATAATTTTAGTTTGATAGATATTGTATATCCTCTTCCACAACTTGTGTGTGGCAGTCTCCTTAGAAATATTCTAAGGTAAAAATTACAAGAAAATCTTATGGTTATTTGTGTCTTCTTGTCTATTTTGACCAATCTTCATTAGACATATTGGATGGCTTTTTTCAAGTGAAATAGAAAATCAGTAATCTCTTTCTTCAATGAGATCTTCTATTTTCAATATCCACATCGCATTTCTAGTGCTATTAATTTTTTCAATGTTCATACAAAAGATAAAAGCCACGGTATACAATCATTTCTTCAATTTTCTAAAACCACACAATGCAAAAAGCTCCCATTATGATTAAAAAACATTCAACACTTAATATAAATGTATCTGTCTACACAAAAAGGTTAGCTCTAATACCAAATGTTGATTTATAAGGTAAAACCACCATAATAAAATCTTTTGAAAGAGTATATAAATATTAAATTTATTTATTTAACATGAATTACAATATTATTAAAATTATATGATTATGAAATCAACAAACCATATATAATAATATTTATGTGAATAAACCATTTTAGAAAAGAACTTAACATAAGAAAGACGATAAGTGTGTACTAATCTTCAAAGGAAATATATATTCACACATTAACACTCGGATTTATAACAACACTTCAATAGTAACTATGCACCTATAAACAATCTCACTAAGCTACTATCTCATCCATCTAATTTATAGAGAAATGAAAGAGGAATATCGTCAACAATTTTTCAAAAATAAGGTATTATTAAACCATAATAAAATAGAAAAAATTCTCACATTTAAAATGAAGTGGATTTTTTGAGAATAGTAAATGTATTTTCCAATGAACTATGAATAACAAAAATAACTTCTTCACTAATAATAGACAATATCTTTGACTTGTAACTCCTCCATAATGACCCATATCCTAAGACCTCCAAAATCATCACCAAAATCATTTAATTATACCCACCAATAAAATTCAAGATACTTCACTACTTAGTTTTTAAGTTTAAGTTGAAAATTTAATAGAAATAAGTTTGTAACCATTATCATGGACTCTCTCTTAAAATTCACTCTTTTCCTTGTTAAATTTCCGTTTGCTCTTGTTAAATTTCCATTTGCTCTCATTGTTATAATTATACAATATTAAAATGTAGTGTATTTCCAATAAGACAACAAAGTTTCCACCATCGAGCATTCAATAATAGTTTAAATACCGTTTGAAACAAGAATTCCAGCAGAAGCTTTAAACAAATCAACCCCCACCATTCGAAACAAACAAAAAAAACCCGTAACAGAGAGATTTATGGGCGCGTCATGTATAGATTAGTTTCTATTCTATTCTACTGTGCTCGTAGATTTACCTTACAGACATAACACACAGGCTTATCGCTCGAATAAAACCATTGAAATGATAATACAGTAATTGGTTGTCTGTATTTCGCAAATCGTGGAAGTTTTGATTAATTTAAAATGTGTCTCACTTTCACCATCAACCAAAACACAACACAACACTGTCAGTTTGTCAAACTGCAAACCTGATTAATAGAGAAAATAAATCAACAAAGCAGTTGATACCAAATTCGAATAGGCTTCAATAGCCAACGCCAATGTCGGCCATTTCTGAAAACTACTGATCGAATTCCTGTATCTCGATCTTTGCTATTTATCTTGAGACGATTAACGTCGAGTATTATTCATGGTATTTATTATACGATGAAGACGAAAACAATGATGATGATGATGACGATGATGGAAAAAACATACAGAAAATGAAAATGCAGAGGCGTGGGTGGGCGTTCTAGCACTTCCAGCAAGAAGCAGCGATGATGGGCTTGCCACGCCAGCCGAGCACGAGGCAACCTTTCTCCTCAGTGAGCGTGTACCCATCACAGGGGAAATGCTGAGCCAGCCAGCCTTTAGCAAGAGCGATGATCTTCAGCGGGCTGGACTGGAAGCCGGCGCGGCTCATGCGGCGGCGCCACTGGTCCACCCGCTCATGGCGCTCCACTCTGGCAGGTCCCTCACAGCTAACGATGTTCTTGATCTCCTCGCCAAAGTAGAACTGCTCCATCTTGACCCTCTGCGTGCTGGAGCGGGGCAGAATTTCATCGAGCGAGTCGAAAATGGCGGAGTAGTAGTAAAGCGCCTCCATGAAGCGGCCAAGGAAGAAGGGTCCATTATGACTTGCGTCCTGCTCCACAAGCGTAAGCACCTTAGGCCGGAGCTTATGTATCGCCTGCAGCACCGTGTTGAGCGAACCCCTACTCTCCTTCACCACACAGTGCAGCTCCACCACACTGTTCACAGCCAGGGCTTCCCCATCTCTTATCTCCAGCATCGACGCCACCACGTTCTCTAGCGCCGCCTCCACTGCCTGGAACTCCAAAGCAAGGTCCGCCGCCTCCGCGTGCGCCTTGATTTGAGCCCCAATAATCGCCATGGTGGCTGCTGAGGACCCGATACCCGTGATGCGCAGGAGGCGTGGCGGGCCTCCGCGTCGGGCCACCAGCTTGTCAATCAAATGACACCATTGTAGTCCGCACGAGAGACCCGATGTCATTCCCAGGTCAACAACGTGTACAAAATCCTCTCCCTCAAAGGCTTCCATTATCGCAACATTCGCTGCGAAGTGGCCGAACGGAATGTATGGGCACTGCTCGTAGACTAAGCGCAGCGCCTCCTCTTTTTCCCCTTTGTTCGGCTCCTTAACCTGACTGAGCGGCGGCGCCGCCTGCGGAAGGCTGCTGCAACCAATCGGGTTTAACAGCACCGCCAGACGAACTGCTAGTCCCTGGATAAAACAAGTGGCTACGCGCTGCAGCGAGGAGCCGTAAGGCGACACCAGGTAACCCAGATCATTTATGATTTTCGCCGCCTGCCTCGCATCCCGGCACGCCACCGCCTCCGCGCACGCGAAAAGCCGCTGAACCAGCTCCACACCCTCGCCTGGATCGATCTCTTCTCCGCTTCCCCGCTTATTATTACCCTGATATTCCTCCAAGTCTCCGGTCATGCACGTCTCCGCTCTGTACATCTGAGCATATTTCCAGATATGGTCGCGGAACTGAAGCTTTTTATGCCCAAATCTCGCCTCCTCGGCCTTTCCTTTCATTGGGTCTTCCCCATAGAGCGAATAAAAGCTCCCGGACTTCTCACTCTCCACCAAGGGCGTCCAAGCCTTTCCTTTTTTGGGTGCAGGGCCATTCCGCTTGTACCCTTCAGACCTACAATTATTCTCATGGGTTATTACAGAAGTATCGTCATTGGGTGGGCTGGTGGTGTTTAGTTGAGCATAAGTTTCTAGAGTTGGGTCATCATTGTAGGCAAAGGAGAGCTCGTTGGAGTGAAAGTCGAGGAAACCCTCCTTGAATCCAATGTCATCGTGGTGGGGGCAAGGACATCCCAGTTGCAGCGATGTTTCCGGCTCCGCACCAACGCTCCCTTCGTTGAAACTTCGTTTCCTTTTGAAGTTATTTTGCCATAACTGTTCGGTCAGGACGGGAGGCATTGTTCTTCTTTGCTTGCTGCCGTATTAGGCTTAGGTTTTCATTTACAGTGCAATGCCGCTCCAACCGCAACGCGGGCTTCCTTCACAGCGTTAGGTTTTAAAACACATGAGCGTCAATTCCGATGTAAATACGTTGTCTCCCTAAAGGGTGGAGAAAGAAATTTCTTGTCTGCCTATCGATTGGGCCCTCTTGGCTGGGTATTTGCCGACCAGGGCTTAAATTTGACCGTTGACCTTGCCTGTCAACAAATTTTTTAATGACGGTTATCTATTCAGACGTGCCCTTTAAACATTATGATATACCTTAGTGTAAGTAAAATTATATATAAATTATTATAATTCTATATAAATTTTGACAGTCTACAAAATTTCTCCTTTCGTCTAATACAATCTTCTTAAAATTTTGATTGTATTTTACAACAAAAATCTCTAAATACGTCATACGGCCATCAAATTTAAGCCCTGTTGCCGACCCCACATCTGTTTTTTTTCAGTTTCCTTAAAAACTCTTTTGTTCGTCCCTTTAACGACGCCAATTAGATAGAGGACAAAATCACACGCAATCTTCGGCTTTGTAAATGTCGAGCTTCGTTTAACTATGTTTTCGACACGAGAAATATGGAAAAAATAGTTATATTTATATTTGTGATGGAAAAATTCTATAAATATAAAAATTTGAATTAGTTGGTATTAATTTTCACACGGTTAACCGGGAAAAGCTGCTGCATTTTTTCGTGATCCAATTTTGCCGTTTAAACTATTCGCTTCCAATATTGTCCCCTGGGAATGTTGTTGGCCGACCTTCTAGATACATAGGCCAATCAGAAAAAATCCCGTATCATTTAAATAATTAATTATGGACTATGTGAACTTGGACAAAATTCAAATGGGATTGAATGTTTTAACGTTTTTTCGGTACCTTTATTCCCCTCGGTCATCAATCATAGGCTGTTATTTTTTTATTTATGCAATTACTATTGGTCGAATAATTTTCTAGGATTTGGTACTAGTTAATAACGCAGCGCCTTATAAACTTGTTTTAGAACAATATATGGTCCTTGTCTAGAACCATAAAATGATATTAGTTTTAAATTGGATCAATTATGTAAAGTATCGCTTCTCGTCATTTTTCAGGACTAAGAAATAAAACACACCTCTATATTCATATTTATTAGCCTAAGTTGAGTTCTAAATTGTATTGGAATATTTAATAAAATAAATGTTAAATCGATATTATATTTATTTAATTTAGATATGATAAATGGAACATGTATTTTATGAATTTAATTTTAGTTTTAAAAATCAGATTTATAATTATTGTGTTTGATAGATTGGTAATTAGTTGTTTTTTAATTTTTTAAACTTTTATTTATAATTTTAAATTTAAGTTGTAGTTTGTAAATTATAAATGTAGTCTTCAATTTTGCATTTGAGTTTTTAAAATATTGTTTGATTCTAATATTTGAAAAGGGCAGTGTTTAAAAGCATTGTTGTTTCTTATTGCATATTCTAGGAAAGGGAAGTCCGCTAGCTTCCCATCTTGCCCCTTAGTCAAAATATTTGATTGATTCAATTATTTGAAAAAGGTTGGAAGAAACACAATATAAATTGCAAATGTCTATGTCTATCTTTATAATTACACATACTAATATTACAATCTAAATTCTTTCATGGTCAAATGATGATGTTATGAGATGATATTGTATTGATTCTTTAAAACAAACTAGGGATTTATCTTTTAACACAACACCATAACATGCAAATTTGAATACTTCATGTGTTCATTAATGGGGAATAGCTAGTTTGAGGTTGTAGACATAGAAAATATACAGATTGATATTGCACACTCGATCTTGATATACTAACATCACTTCATCCTGAATTATCACTCTCTCTAACCATTTAATCGAATAGCCTTATTTGATTAAAGTCATCATAATTCCCCTTTTAATTAAATAAATCCCTAGATTTAATTAAATCATTGTCTCTATGTAATTAGCTAGGTCATTTCATCTTCCTATCTTTATTTAATTCAATAATCCATATTATTTAATTAAATATCTAAAGTTCATCTAATTAAATCAAATAAATCAAACATTTATCTAATTTAATCTAATATCACCCCTTTTGGTTAAATAAATCAAAAAATATTTATTTAACTAAGTCTAAATCATTCTCTTCTTATTTTGAGTTATTTAAATCCTAAAATGTAAGTCAAAATGGTCAAATCAACTAACATCATTTAAATTAATCAAATCATGATTAATGCTAATCATAATCACTCAAATCCTCTAGCTTTTGCCACTTGCACAATAAATCAATTTATTTGATTTATTAATTCTCCTATTTCATTCAAAAAAGGCATCAATGGTTGGAATATTCCCCAAATTTGAAAAATCCCTCCAAAAGGGTTTGCACATCCAACAAAGCATTTAAAATATCTTGCATGTCCTTTTCTTGAGCCATGTGACATTAACTTCACCTTTCACCTCATCCTTCAAGCGATATTTTGAATTTGAATCTCCCCCTCTTTGCACATTCTTCAAAATGTGCTAATTCCTCAACCATTCACATGATCACATGTGGCTTCTTCTCATTTGTTGAAGATTAGTCCCATATTCATCCCTTTTGCCTCTTCTCTAATCAATATCATCTATAAATGAAGAGCTCATCCTTCATTTTGATCATCCACAACTTGAGTAAACTTACTATACTCAAATTCATAACAATATCCATCCATCTCATTGAGTTTTATAGCTAGGTTATGCAGATTTGGTCTTGGAGCACTCATCAATCTTCAACAAAGTGGATTGCAATCTTCATCAAATCATCAAAGCTAGCATTGGAGTTGGGAAAGGGCCAATTTTCACATCAAATTGGCACCAATTCCCTCAAGAGATTAAGAGTTTGATTTGTTTTAGAATAGGATTTGACATCTTTGTTTTACGTTTATTGTGTTCTTGATTTTATTCCTTTTCTCTTGCATTCAAATGGATTTCTTGAGGAATCTATGTTCTAACTTGCATTTGACCTTACTAATGTGTTCATTTGTTGTGTTCTTGCAAGTATAGGTTATTGGTTCACAGAGGTACAAGTCTTTGGCCCATGTTTAAATTTAAATTTGGAAAATTAGGGTTCAATTATGTATGTGTGGTCCTAAATGACACTCAATGCTACAACTACTTTTTTGAACTAGGAAAATAAACAACATATATGAATGTTGGGTCCAAACTATTAGGAAGCAAAGAATTAGAACTAGATGATGTATATGATGGATGCTAACTCTTGCATAGAAATTCACCATTTAGATGTTATACTACTCCTCTAGGAATGAAGTGTCAATGTAAATCTAGAAAAATAAAGGAAAGGTGTTAGGGATGTATTTTTCACCCTTATGTTTTCCTCCACTTTGAATTGTATGTGAACCACTATACATCATACATGTCAAAGTAAATAAATAGCCAACATGAAAGTAGATGAAACTCACATATATAATAGATATGAATATAGATGATGATCCACATATGATTTGTGCATTAATAGCTTGATCTATTGACCTACATGCATAAAATTTTGAGTAGCCTAAGATAAAAATATACAATATAAATGAATGTAAGTTTCACTTAACAAAGTTAGAAAATAATGTGTAAATATAAAAAGTGGTTGTAGGATCATGAAAAAATCAATTTAACCAAAAAAATAGTGGGTTAGGGCTAAAAATGTGTCATCATAACCAAAAGAAAGTGATGTAGGACTACAAAGGATAATTATCATAAAAAGACTAATTTAGGGCTATGAAGTAGCCATCACAACAAATGGGAGTGATGTTAGGTAGGACCCTTGGGGAGACATTGTAAAAATAAATATCAAAAAAAATTAATGATATTATATACCCCCTCTAATTTATCAAATACAAATGATGAAAGGAATTATAGCAAAAAGGAACAAGTAATATGTAAATAGATATGATCATGTAAGTAAGATTAGTAATCATATACAAATGTCATAGATATCACCATGTAAAAAAATGAGATTTAAGGTAAAAGAATATAATCATGAAGGACCATGTAATACAAGATAACAAGGTGTCTCATATCCCAAATGGTGAAGATGATAGTCAAGTGATAAGAGCCAAAGTGTTAGACAAAAAACATGTGAGCATATGTACATGCCATTGTAGAGTAGGGGGATTTTCCTCTCACGAGTCTCTTTCTTTCCAAGAGAATCCCAAGGAATGAACTACTCTAAACTACCTCAAGTTTTACTTAATTGAATTGGAATGAAGAATGAAGAAATTGCAAAGAATACCCCAAAGGAAAAATATTAGAAATGACAATTAGATAAACTAATTTAGAGGCTAAAGAGTAGGATACTGATATCTTTGTCACATGACAAGAAGCTCTTGGCCAAAGGATGGCAATTCAAGAGTGGGATGCTAGTGTGGTGTGTTGAAGTCCTAGAGGCACACTAGCGTCCTGTAAGGACAAAGCACTAAACGTCTAGACAAAAATACTAAGGACTTGCTAACTAGCTTAGATCCAAGGTTTGTTTATCTAACTAGATTGATAGAAAGAAAGAAATGCTAAAAAATACACAAGGTAGATAACCTACTTACAAGGGGTCCTACGTTTAAGACCTTCCTCCAAGCTTTACACATACAACCTGCACACAAGATGAATGAGAGAAAATGTTGGGGTTATTTTGGGACTTGTCGTAGTCAAACCCCATTTTGGTGTTCCCACCTCCATGGATATCCAGATAGATAGAGAGAAATAGACACAAAGTGATAAAACCAAACACCGCTCAAGTAGGAGAACCTATATCATGAGATAAAGATGCAATAAATGATCTATTCATAAATAGAAAAGAAGCAAGAGAGCATTACCAATAGTCTATGGCTCCCTCTTAGCTTGATTGACACATCGTTGAGCACTTGCAAGAGAGCTTTGGCTATTAGAGGGACCTCAGTCTAGTAGAGCTTTGTCGTAGAAGCAAGATTGAGAAGAGAAGAAGAGAATAGAGTGAGAGTGAGAGAATCAAGTGTTAGAATGAGAGAACTTCCAAAATGAAAGTGAAAGAATGAGTTTTGTGCTACTGCATGGGTAGGAGGAGCCATCACTTTTGAAATTTGACTACAGGGACACATGTCATGAGTCAAATATTCCAAGATTCCCTATTTAAACTCAAAAAAATATAGGAATGCTAGCATGCCGCATGGACATTCGTGCATTGTGCAGGTGTCCAACTCATCATTTTTTGAGAAATGAGGTGCAATACTATTGTTGCTTCATCATTGGTCCTCATGGAGTTAAAATTGAAAAATTCTAAACCATAAGGTTCTTGTTATAAATGCAGCTAGGATTAATAAATGCGGGGGTCAAATGTGCAAATGTGAAATTGCCCCCAAGGTGCAATTTTATGACATTAAATTTTTCCCCCACTTTAGCGGGCTGAACTTTGGGAAAAATAAGCTACACTAAAGTAGAAAATAGATCACTTAGAGAAAACAAAAAAAATTGAAAATTTTACAAATTTGCATGCCAAAAGGATATTGTAGAGACCGCAGAGGTCGAGTGGGCAAGTACTAACAATGCCCCCAGTGATCGAACTCAATGCAAAACTATAACATCTGACGTGAAGGTTTGTTTTGCAAACCTAAAATTTAGGTCAGCCCAAAAATTGAAAGAAGCTACAAAGGTGAGAAGAATGCTCAAGAAAAAATTGGTGGTTCAGAAGAAAAATATGATCAAGTGACTATATGCCCCCTTCTGATTTTGCCCCAGCATGGTGGGATAAAAACAAGAAAAATGACGAGACCATGAGCTCCAATAAAAATGGGCCTCAAGGGGCCTATATATACCTTAGAGGGCCCTTAGAAGGGTCGTTTTCACTATTTACTGTGAGAGTTTTGTTGAATTTTGTGAGAAAAAAGCTAACAAAATGTCTTGCAGATGAGATTTGGAGGACCCACAGATTGAATAGCAGTAGCTACGATGGGTAGTGGCCGAGGGGCAAGCGATCAATTAGGTGAGTCCAAAAACCCTCTTTTGTTGTATTTTATAGCAATTTTTAGCAATTTTTTTATTCGAGGAGCGTAGGCATAACAAGGATGCGAATGCATCCCATCAACGTATTGGTGTCCTGCCTACGCGCTGGGGACCTTTGCATGTGTTGAAGTTTGCCATATGTGTTGGCAACCTGCCTGCCTCTAATGGTGGACCTTGGACATAAGCACAACACACCTACATCCCAGAGGTCACAAAAAAATATTTTGCCATAGAAGTCAGAATATTTTGATGTAAAGAGATATGAATTGAATCTTTTTCCATTTTGCAAGACTACCCCAAGATGAGGAAGCATGGCAACAAATGATTGCTATAATTGATTTAAAACTAGGTGCAACACATGTCCCTAGACAAGGAGGGGCATCTCTTCTATTTTGGATTATGGTATGCCTACACCATGCCAAAGATGCTCTACCATGATTGCATGTTGATGGCTTTGATGGAGCATTGAGACTTGACCACCTCCACTTTTCACCTTCCGATGGGTGAGATGATAGTCACCCTAGAGGATGTCTATTGCATTACCAACCTCCCCATCCACGAGCAATAGGTGATTTTGGATGATATGCACTTTGCTTGAGAGAAATTAAAGGGAATCTAGTATTGCATAGGGTGCACTAACCCTAGAAATGGGAAGTGCCATGTCTACATATGCTATTTCGAGTAGGGAAATGTAGTGGTTCCCCTCGAATGGAGGGCAATGGTGGTGACAGTCACCCTATGCGTGACCATGAATGGGCAAGGCTCTCACCTTCATAGTTTCCTTGTCCACACTATCAAGGAGATAAAGGAGCATCACACTATCTATGCATGGGGTCACAACATGCTAGCACACTTGTGCCATGAGCTAGAAAGTTTCATGCATTATGAGTATGTGAGCCTCACGCACGTGCAAATTGCTACAGGTGTGGGAATTTTCTCACATCACTTGCACCTGACTAGTCAAATATCCATGAGTGAGGGACCACAACGTCTTGATGGCACACTGGTATGAGCTTGTTCTCTAATAGAGATATGGAGATTTATAGTTTTGAAGACTATAGATGGATACCCTGAGGGTTGAGTAGATTAGATGGCAGTCATATAGAGTGATGAGATGGGTAGATGACCACAGATATTTGCGAAACATGCAACACATCCATTTTTTTCTTAGTCATATTGATTATATTATTATACCTTTTTATTAGATCTAGGTGGAAGAATAGTTTGACATTTTGTAGACTATTCCATCGACTATTCCATCATATAACCAAGCAGCGAGGAGCAGCATGAGACTGGGTGATTGATGATGCCCTACTATAGTTGATGTTGACCCTACCAATGATGAGGTAGATGATTGGTACCAACCTTTGATGCTTCCTATGGATGATGTGGGTGTAGCATGGGGTTTTAGGACTTGGTGGTAGTTGCACGGTCCTGCTTCAATTTTCTTGATAGATGCCCTAGAGGAGGCCATGTCAATAGGAGGAGGAAAAGGAGATAGAGGTTGAGACAATAGTGTTGAGTAGTCGTAGGGCAAGGAGGTGGGCACAACAACAATGAGGTCGAGGCGACGATGAAGGAACAAGTGTCATCTCCTCCATCGACCATCTTAGTTTGAGTAGTGATGCCATCAACTTCTATTGGTCTAGCTATCGCAACAATATCAACATATGAAAAAGAAGGCATAGGACCTAGTGTTTCTCCTCCCTTCAAACCAGACTAGCATGTTGAGGACCCAGGTACTAGATTTATTCGTGCTCTTTCATTTATAGTACTCTCAATTTCATCTCATATGTATATATGTGTATACATGTTTTGATATATCATGCGGTATTGATGGGCCCACTTTGACTATGGTTTTAGTGGACACACAGGGGTGAACTACGTTCATCATGCATTGCATCTCACTGACTGTCTCGGTTGTGCTTATCCAAGGGACTATCCTGGGGGTGTACAAGCTAACTTCAATGGGGTGACACACCCATCTTTTTGAGCCGGTTGCACGTCTTAGGACAACATATGAGGAGGCACAGGTGGAGGTTGTTCAGAGGACTATTGACAAGGCGAGCCTCACCAAATAGAGGGGTTAGTTTTTTGGGAAGATGTAGGATGCACTCGCTAAGAGAGACCAGGTGAGGACAAGAGCTAAGTGTTCTAAGGAGGCACGTGATGCTCTTTAGAGCCAAATTGATGAACTTGTAGTGCAACCATCAACTATGATGCTGATAGGTGACCTAGATCTACAAAAGGCCCTAAGGAGAGTAGAGATACAAATAGCCTCACTACAACGAGAGATCAGGGGACTACGGGTAGGCATGTCAGACTCACAGCCACACAGGCCCCACTTCGTTTCCACTGTTCAGCCTCAACTGCACTCACCATCAGGATTGGAGGGCTCAAGGAGTCACATTCCTGGACATTAGATGTCCATTTTGGTACACACCATTTTTGTATTGAAGATGCATATTTTGTATAACATTTTTGATGTATAGACATTAACAGATTTGTAGCTATCATTAATTTTTATGATAGTGATGTGATACATGTACATGACTTACATTTGAAGTTATATATATATAGACGAGATTCTAATTTTGATATCATGGTGTTCATTGTTTTATGTGTATTATTTTTACTTTCATGTATGATTATGTGATGTATGTTATATTTATGGATGTATGTTTAGATTAGATGCTATCATGATCTAATAATGCACACAAATGTATGTTAATTAAATACAATGATGATTTAATTGCCTAACCAAAAGATGTAATGTAATGCATGGATACACAACATAATAAGACACATGTATGTATGTAACACACTCACAAACACATGCGTTCACATCGTAACACAAAATCAAATAATGTGCTAATGAAGGGATGCCAACATGTGACACATTGCAATCCATGAGGGATGAGCATCACACACATGACACATAGACACTATGTGTAGTACTAACAAAGATGCATTTTATTAACAGGTTCATTTAGAGGTGTCCCATATATAGATGACAATCCATAGACACCACAACCATACAAAAAGATGATAATGTAAGGGACCAACCAATTAGGACTAAACTTTCCCCTTTGATTAAGCAACAAATTTACAGTTCTCTGATTCTCATAGAGAACCAGGTCATCTACCTTGAAAGTTCTAGGAAGAACACCTTGATTATAGTTTTTAAAGAGCACTCATTGATAAGATTTAAGGTGACTGAGGGCCTACCATCAGCACTCATTGAGCAATTCAAGCTGATGTAAATGATTAGAGCGACAAGTTTCATCATCAGTTAATCCTTTAAGGGAAACCCTCAAAGATGGGATCTCTAACTCTAAAGGCATTATAGCTTTAGTGCCATACACAAGGTTGTAAGGTGTCATTCTCATCATCATATGAACACTCATATGATAGGCCCACAAAGCATATGATAATTGAGTATGCCAATCTTTATCATGTTTATTTACCATTTTTCAAAGAATGAGCTCAAGATTTTTATTAGATGCTTCAACCTAGCCATTGGATTAAGGATAGTATGGTGTAGAAAATCTATGTTGAAATATGAAACTTGTCTAGGAATCACTTCACTGAGCTTTGTTCTTAAATGATGTACTATTGTTAGAAACAAAGGTAGAAGGCAATCCGTAGTGAGTGATAATATTGTTTAGAAGAAACATACAGATGATTTCAACATTCGTGGATCAAAGCAAGATAGCTTCAACCCATTTCATCAAGTAATCTATATTAGTAATGATAAAGATGTGTCCTTTAGAAGAAGGATGCGATATATTTCCAATGATATCCAACCCCCATTTTGTGAATGGGCAAGGAGAGGTCTGATTTTGAAGCTCTTGAGTAGGTGCATGAATTAGACAACTATTTTGCTAACATTATAGATACTTCTTGGGAAAGGAAAAATAATCTTGTTCCATTGTCTACCAAAATTATCCTAGGTAAATTAGTTTTACTTTAGTGAGACACCTAAGGAGAAGACCATTGTAATATTTCTAATAAAGAACATCCGATAGAACAACATAATGGATTGAAAGTTTTCATATCTTAGTGCGATTTTTCTTTATCACATCATTGGGAAAATTACTAGTCTCTAGATTGTTGCAAATGTTAAAATACCATTCGTCCAAGTCTACATGGGAACACACAAGAGCATTAGATTTAGGTTGATCAGAGACAACATGAGAGTGAAGAATGTGAACCACAAAGTGGTATTCCTCTATATCCTTATCTGAAGGCACCAGGGAAGCATCACTTACCATGGAATCCACGTCTCATTTTTCTCTCCTAGGAACAATATCTATCATGAAAGAAGAGAGGTGATCAAGTAAAGACAAAGCCAAATCTTGATACCAAGACAACTTAACCTTAGTTTGATATGTCCCCATAATTTGGTTCACGATAAGTTTAGAGTCACCATGTATGCAAAGATGTTTTATGTTCAAAGAAATCATGGCACACAAGCCAACAATAAGGGCCTCATACTTGAAGATATTATTAGCACATTGAAAGTCTAATCAAAATTATAAAGGAATTGGATTAGGTCCTTGGGCGAGATTAAGACCATACTTTCCCTAGAGCCAGCTTGACACCTAGATCCATCGAAGTACATCTCCCATACCAAATCATGACTAATTGTGAAGAGATCATCTAGAAATAAATCCAAATTAGGGAAGGAGTGAAATGAGGGAGCATTTTCCAATTGATCAACAACCGCTTGACCCTTTATTGATTTCTAAGTCATGAATTTTATGTCAAACTTAGAAAGCAACATTACCCATTTGGAAAACCTTCTAGCGAGATAAATCCTAGTGAATAAATGCTTTAGAAGATCACTTTTCATAATGACATGAGTTTTTGACATGAAGAAGGTAATGCCTTAGCTTTTGCATCATGAAGATGAGAGAAAGACATTTCTTCTCCATAGCGGAATAATGAGTTTCATAATCAATAAGGACACAACTAATGTAATAGATCCTCCTTTCTTTGTCATCATCATTGTATTGAGAAAGCAAGGCTACTAAAGAATAAGGTGATGCGGAAATGTAAAGTAGAGAAGGTCTATCCTGCATAGTCAACATTAAAAAAGGAGGATTGGCTAGATAACTTTTGATTGGACTCAAAATCCTTCTCACACTCATCATCCCAAAAGAAATGAACATCTTTCTTTAGCAAACATGTGAAAGGGAGGGTACGATGAACCAACTAAGATACAAATCTATGAATTTATTGAATCTTCACTTGAAAACTACACAACTGAGAGATGTTTCTAGGTGGAGGCATGTTAACAAGCACGTCAATCTTGTTTGTGTTGACCTCAATTCTATGATGAGAAACTATAAATCCTAAAATTTTCCTTGTGTCCATGAAAAATGCACACTTAAAGAGGATTTAGCCTCATTTTATAGAGTCAAAGCCTTTCAAAGATAAGGTGAAAATTTTCTATGTGATCCTGATGGGTTATAGATTTTTCCAAGATATTATCAACATAATCTTCTAGAATTTTATAAATGAAATAATGAAAGATTAAGGTCATAACCCATTGGTAAGTTTTGCCTACATTTTTTAACCCAAAAGACATGACCACATAGAAGAAGGTACCCCAAGGGGTAGTGAATTCTATCTTATATTGATCCAAGTTGGGTTAATATGAATCTAGTTATAGCCTGAGAAGCCATCCATGAAGGACAAGGCATGACTTGCAGTTGAGTCTATAATCATATCGATATTAGGTAACGGAAAATCATCTTTAAGAGAAGCTTTATTGAGATCACGAAATTCAATGCAAACACAAATATGGCCATCAAGATTGCTAACAATGATGATATTCAATATCTAAGGTGAATAGTGGATAGGACAAATAAAACCTACTTTTAGTAGCTTCTCTATTTTAGTCTTAACCAACAATGCAACCTTATGATTCATCTTTTAGATCTTTTGCTTGATGGGCTTTGCATAGGGACATGAAATGATATTGTGAACCTCTATGGACTCATCAATACTAGGCATTTCCTCATATGAGCAAGCAAAAATATCATGATAAGAATGTAAAAGATTAGAGTGTTGTTTAGCTTCTTTTGTAGCAAGGACCTTTACGATTTTAATCACTTTTTGGAAGATTTAAAGGATTCATGAAAACCTCAATAGTATCCCTCTTGAGGAGAGGAATATGGTCTTCAGGGTGAGGTACAAGAACACCATCATCCATGCTAGATAGAGGAGCCTCCTCAGCCACACTTAAGGTGGATTCTTTGAAGTATGCTTGTTTATGCAAGTGATATGAGAATTGTCGCTTATGGTGAAAAGAAGAAAAATGGTAGTAGGAACCTAAGAATTCCTCTAGTTCTTCCTTTGAGGAGAAAATTTCTAGAGAAAATTCATCAAGTTGTACTTTGTCCTCTATCAATTTAGGGTGAACTAGGTTAAGAGGTTCGACTAAAATCATGTTAACACTCCACCATGGTTTTTGCATAGATTGTTCAAGAGAGCATCCTAGTCCCAAGTTATGCTTGTGAGGCCTAACTTGGATAGGGACCTAAATTCCTTGTTTGATATGTCCAATACCTTTACACTCGTAACCATACTTAGAAATGAGCTTGTATCTAGGGCCATAGTGTGTTTGTAAAGCCTAGGAAGAAGGTGGTTCCACATAGAGGTCATCATTCAACCAATGGGTGTCAAACATGTCCACAAGATCACAATCATCCTTTCCAATAGGATTAAAAACATTATCCTCCTTAGTAGAAGCATGATTACCTTCCTCAATAGGGGAACTACTGTGTTCCTTAGGATCACAATTGTCCCTCTTAGTGGGAGGATGATCAACTTTCTTAGTGGAGGTATTTGAAGTTAATGGAAGGTCGAGATGGATGGGATCTACTTTATATGCTCTGATGAAGAAGTAGAGAACCTGGACATACATTTGATGCAAAGGAAGAGGTAGACAAGGAAGACTTAGGACTCTTTTCTTTCAGTTGCTCCTCTTTAGGGACATTCATTTTAGGGGAAATCTCTACAAATGAAACCACTGAAGAACATGTTAGCGCATTAGAGGTTAATGATGGAATACAATTCTTATGAGTAGAAACAACCATGGCTCAACTAAAGGCTACCAAGTCACAAAGATGGAAAGCTTTGGGGATAATCTTGATTGTAATTACTTGATTATTAGCTATGAACTTATATAATGATATAAAGTAGAAGCCACAACTCCCATAGTGTGAATCAAAGGTCTTCCCAAAAGAATATTGTAAGGTAAGGGGACAAGTATCACATGAAATAAAGTGGGTAAGATAATGGATCCTAGCCACGAAGGCAAGAATATCATGCCTAGGGTTTGATGACTAGCATTGTTGAATCCATGAATATACAAAGCATAAGCAATTAGGGAAGAAGAATCAACCTTAATCTTAGGTAAAAGGTATATACCAAAAACTTTGAGAGCCAGGAACTAGTGTCAATAAGGGTACATATAATATCGATATTATTAACATTGACTATGATCATTAGAGGATTAGCTTGTTTCTACACATCCAAGGGTGGGAGTTCTTGTGGATAGAACGTAATGTTTGGTGAATCCGTATGAATATGAGTCATCAACACATTAATGTCTATTGGCCTAGTAGAGGAAGGTAGGATGATCTTTTGTAAGGCTTCTTGAAGCATACCTTAATTAACTAGAGTGATTTGAAGCAAATCCCAAAGTAAGATCTTAGCTAGAGTAACTCGAAGTTTCTCAACAAGATCATAATCACTAGGTGCTTTAATTGTAGGCTTAGGTGTTGAAGGAAGATTTGGTTGAGAAGGTGGCAAAGATGTAGGAACCAAAGTAGGTTGAGCAGTAGGAACAAAAGGTTGTTGATTCAAGTTATGTTGATTTCTTCTAGTAATATATGTTTTCCCTAGGACATTATAAGGAGAGGAGTCTGTACTCTTAGGAATCTTGTATACAAGTCTATCGAGTCACTAGAATATGGAACCCAATTGCTAGAATAAATAATCTTAGGAGAAGGGCTAGCTGGAGTCAAGTAAACAATGAGTCTCTTAGGCTTTAAGGAGCTATGAAGGCTACAATGATGTTCATCGACTTCTCAACTTGCGAAGAGGAAGTAGACATTTGTGATGAAGAAGTTTGTTCAAGAGATCTATAGATAGGAGAGGATGCCTCTAACAAATAATCTAGGGCATCATCTAGCATATCAAAATATTCCTTAGAGAAAGCATTATCATACACATTAAAAAATTACAAAAAAGGATCCGACATGTTATCTAGAGTAGGGGGATTCGTTGCTCACATGTCTCTTTCTTTCCAAGAGAATCCCATGGAACGAACAACCCTAAACTATCTCAAGTTTTACTTAATCGAACTAGAAAGAAGAATGAATAAATTACAAAGAATATCCCAAAGTTAGTGCAGTGTCAAAAAATATTGTCATTTACATTTTCACACTTAACCCGAGAATGTTTAATGTTAAGATGAACTTAAGCTCACCTTGATCTAGTGTTGTGATGTGTTTTACACATCCACATTAGGTCTTGGGCCCTATTGAAGCTAAATAAACCTAATTTTTCCTTGATTTAATGTTGTAAAGTGTATTCATTTACACCTTCACATTAAATTTAGGGCCCTTGGACCTAATGTTGCCTTAATCTAGTGTTGTAATGTGTTGTACACATTCACATTGGATTTAGGGCACTTTTAAGCTAAATAGACCTAATTTTTCCTTAACTTGATGTTGTAAAGTATATTTATTTACACTTTCACATTGATTTTTGAGCCCTCTTGCATTTATTACCTTAATATCATCATTAATAGGCCCCTAAGACCCTATATTATGCATCCTAAGGCTTACTTTAACCAAAATCTTGACAAGATCAACAAATAGACTTAATTTCTTAGCTCCCTGACACTTTCTCTCTCCAAAAATTCCTCATGGTACCCATACACAATCCTAGGCATATGAGTCCCACCTAGGTGGGACCCATACACCACAGATGGTGTATGAGTCCCATTTGGATCCTTTTTTGAGTTTTGAGTAGGAAATCAAGGTTTAAAATTCAAATTTCATGAATGTCGGCATTAGGGATCTAATAAATGACAATGACATAGGAGCATCTAGGGGTACCAAGCAATCTTGCACACCCAAAATATATATATATATATATATAATTTTGGCATGTTTTTGGTTTTATAGGCATGTTACTTTTTCCCTCTCTCATTTTCAGCTCTTTCATATGGGACCCTTTTTCATAAATCAATAATATGCTTTGAATTTAAATTGTAATGATATTGCAAATGGTGCAAATTAAAAATTATGCTTGGGAGCCAAAGTCCCATGCCTAATGTAAATTGATTTTTATTCATTTGTAACTCCCAATAATTTGAATTTGTTTGCCATTAGTGCTAAAATCTTCTGGGTACAAGTGCTGGAGGTAGTGGAGGTGCAAGAATGAGATAATGGATGTCAATTGAGAAAAACATTGGAAATTTTTTCAAGAAAGAATAATTAAGGGGATGAATGCATGAATCCCACACCTAGAATGGAGGAGGTAGAGGTTTGAATGACATTCTGGGTAGAAGAAGATGGCTTGGGGTCATAACTAGGAGACTTTGTCTCACTAAAATGACCATAAGTTTCTCATACGGTAATGAAATAAAGAATTACAAAATGATCTGGAAAGCTAGGATTGAGGCGCAAAAAACCCATAAACGGTTTTAGAAGATTTTGAAAAATGAGGGAACACCTGGGTAGACAAAATGTGATGGGGTTTAGAAGCTGAGACAAAAAGAAGAGGACATTGTGGAGTTCAAGAGAAATGTGTAGAGATTTTGGAGGACAGGTATGAAGAGTTTTGGGGCAGTGAAGGGAAGCTACAAGAAGAACCTATTGAGAAGATTTGAATCCTTGATGGATTGAGAATTTTTTTTAATTGTTTCTATGAGAATGAAAGAAAATTTAGTTTTGAATTAATGATTTTTCTCTAGACTATTGGTCTTCATGATTGTATGAGTTTGTGTATGGAATGATTGTTATTTGTTGCAATAGAGATATATTGCATTGTGTTTTGTGAGCAACAATATTCTCCTTTCATTAGTGGTATCAAAGCAAGAGTTCTTGAGTGTGCAGGAAGAGCACTAAACATGAGGTAGTTTGCACCAGGATCTGGGGGTTGAATGTGTGTGTAGATTGATCATTGAGTGTGAGGAAATCTATACCTGAGAGGTTTGATATTAAGAGTGTGTGGCAAGTGTTTGATGAAATTTCAAAGAAGAAAGACAATTTTTTTCATAGTTGTGTATGTAGGTGAACACGAGGGAGAGAATATTGTAAAAGTATGCTTTGAGGACATCGAGAAGAAGAGTAGAGAAAATGAGTGTTGCAGCCAAAGAGAGAAGGAAAAAGAAGTGAGAGTAACCCCTATAAGTGATGAAGAAGATAGTGAGATTGCAGCAGCAAAAGTATGTCTTTTAGAAGATAGAACAAGCATGAGATGGTGGTAGAGGTTGAAGAGCACAACAAGGCTATAATAGATAGTAATAAGGAAGAAGGATATTTGCATTCTAAAGGACCAAAATTTGATGAAGAACTTGGAAAAAATGAAGAGAATCTCTTATATTGATAAAGGAGATGGAAATAATAGATAGGTGGTTAAGAGGAGATTTAAATCTTGAAGAGACGAAGATGGATACAAAGGATAAAAACATAGAGAAATTACAACATATGATGATGAGGTAGAAGTTGTAGTAGTAGAGGAAGAGTATTTAATGAAGACATGTTGGTGGAAATGAAGCATCAAATTGATGAAGAGGTACATTTTGATTTTTCTGCATTGTGTGATGAAATAGTTGATGTGAATTTGCATAAGGAGTTAGTGCAAGAAGATAGAAAGAGAGATTATGTAGTTGCAAATTGGTGTGTGGATGTAGCATATTTATATGTAGAAGCTATAAAGGATGCCACTGGTGAGATTTGGTGGCAGTGGTTAGTTTGTGATGGGGAAAAACCCATGAAAGAGGAGAGGAGGAAATGAAAGATTCTTTGGAGGAGGATGGTGAATGTTCTAGCAAGATGTTGGAAGAAGAGAAAGAGGAAATTTGAGAAGAATAAGGAAGAACAATGGATCCAAAGAAAACATATGGTCTTCAAATGTTCACGAGTTTTCAACTCATGGAACATTTCACTTACCCTGGGTGTTTGATGTAGGAGCATCTAAGGCTACCAAGCAATCCTGCACATCCAAAAATAAATTTGTTTTATTTTCTTGATTTTGGCATGTTGTTGGTTTTGCAGAAATGTTACTTTTTCCCTCTCTCATTTTTCAACTCTTTCATATGGGACCCTTTTTCATAAATCAATAATATGCTTTGAATTTAAATTGTAATGACATTGCAAATGTTGCAAATTAAAAATTATGCTTGGGAACTAAAGTCCCATGCCCAATGTAAATTGATCTTTATTCATTTGTAACTCCTAAGAATTTGAATTTGTTCGCTATTAGTGTTGGAATCTTTTGGGTGCAAGTGCTGGAGGTAGTGGAGGTGCAAGAATGAGATAAAGGATTTCAATTTAGGAAAATATTGGAAAAATTGTCATGAAAGAATAATTAAGGGGATGAATGCATGAATCCCATGCCTAACATGGAGGAGGCATAGGTTTGAATGACATTCTAGGTAGAAGAAGATGGCCTGGGGTCGTAGCTAGGAGACCCATTCTCAATAAAATAGCCCTAAATGTCTCATACATTAATGAAATTAAGAACTGAAAAATGATTTGGAAAGCTAGGAACGAGGCACACAAAACCCATAAACGGTTTTAGAAGATTCAAAAAAATGAGGGAGCAGGGGTAGATAGAATGTGATGCATTTTAGAACTTAAGACAAAAAGAAGAAGAGGACAATGTGGAGTTCAAGAAAAATGTGCAGAGATTTTGGAGGAAAGGTATGAAGAGTTTTGAGGTAGCAAAAGGAAGCTACAGGAAGAACCTGTTGAGAAGATTTGAATCCTTGATGGATTGAGAAAGTTTTTTAATTGTTTCTATGAGAATGAAAGAAAATTTAGTCTCTCTATTGGTCTTCATGATTTTATGTGTTTGTTTATGGAATGATTATTATTTGTTGCAATAGAGATATATTGCATTGTGTTTTGTGAGCAAAAATATTCTCCTTTCATTAGTGGTATTAGAGCAGGAGTTCTTGAGTGTGTAGGCAAAGAGCCAAACATGAGGCAGTTTGCACTAGGATTTGGGGGTGGAATGTGTGTGTAGAATGATCACCGAATGTGAGGTAGTCTATACCTAAGAGGTTTGATTTTGAGAGCGTGTGGAAAGTGTTTGAAAAAATTTCAAAGAAGAAAGACAAAAAGTTTTTCATAGTTGTGTATGTAGGTGAACATGAGGGAGAGCATATTGTAGAAGTATGCTTTGAGGACATCAAGAAGAAGAGTAGAGAAAATGATTGTTGCAGCCAAAGAAAGAAGGAAAAAGAAGTGAGAGTAACCCCTATAAAGGATGAAGAATATAGTGAGATTACAAAAAAAAAAGCATGTCTCTACAATAGACAGTGATAATGAAGAAGGATATTTGCATGCTAAAGCACCAAAATTTGATGAAGAACTTGGAAGAAATGAAGAGTCTCCTATTGATAAAGGAGATGGAAATAATAGATAGGTGGTTAAGAGGAGATTTAAATCTTGAAGAGATAAAGATAGATACAAAGGATAAAGAACATAGAGAAATTACAACAGATGATGATGAGGTAGAAGTTGCAGCAGTAGAGGAAGAGTATAATGAAGACATGTTGGTTGACATGAAGCATCAGATTGATGAAGAGGTAACTTTTGATTTTTCTGCATTGTGTGATGAAATAGTTGATGTGAATTTGCAAAAGGAGTTAGTACAAGAAGATAGATAGAGAGATTATGTAGTTGCAGATTTGTGTGGATGTAGCATATTTATATGTAGAAGCTATTAAGGATGCCATTGGTGAGTTTTGGTGGAGGTGGTAAGTTTCTTATGGGGAAAAACCCATTAAAGAGGAGAGGAGGAAAGAAATGATTCTTTGGAGGAGGATGGTAATGTTCTAACAAGATGTTGGAAGAAGAGAAAGGGTAAATTTTAGAAGAATAAGGAAGAACTATGGATCCAAAGCAAACAAATGGTCTTCAAATGTCCACAAGTTTTCAACTCATGGAACATTTCACTTACTCGAGGTGTTTGATGCAGGAGCATCTAGGGGTACCAAGCAATCTCGCACACCCAAAAATAAATTTATTTTATTTTCTTGATTTTTGTGTGTTGTTGGTTTTGTAGGAATGTTAATTTTTCCCTCTCTCATTTTTAGCTCTTTCATATGGGACCCTTTTTCATAAATAAATAATATGCTTTGAATTTAAATTTGAATGATATTGCAAATTTTACAAATTAAAAATTATGCTTGGGAGCCAAAGTCTCATGCCTAATGTAAATTGTTTTTTTTTCATTTGTAACTCCCAAGAATTTGAATTTGTTTGCCATTAGTGCTGGAAAATATTGGAAATTTTTTTAGGAAAGAAAAATTAAGGGGCTGAATGCATAAATCCCATGCCTAGAATGGAGGAGGCAAAGGTTTGAATGACATTCTGGGTAGAAGAAGATGGCCTGGGGTTGTAACTAGGAGACCCAATTTTAGTAAAATGGCTATAAATTTCTCATAAAGTAAGAAAATCAAAAATTTCAAAATGATTTGGAAAGCTAGGAATCAGGCGCACAAAACCCAAAAATGGTTTTAGAAGATTCAAAAAAATGAGGGAGTAGGGGTAGACAAAATATGATGAGTTTTAGAAGCTGAGACAAAAAAGAAGAAGATAGTGTGGAGTTCAAGAGAAATGTGTAGAGATTTTGGAGGAAGGGTATGAAGTGTTTTGGGGTAGTGAAAGGAAGCTACAGGAAGAACTTGTTGAGAAGATTTGAATCCTTGATGGATTGAGAAAGTTATTAAATTTTTTCTATGAGAATGAAAGAGAATTTAGTTTTGAATTAATGATTTTTCTCTCTATTGGTCTTCATGATTGTATGAGTTTGTGTATGGAATTGTTGTTATTTATTGCAATAGAGATATATTGCATTGTGTTTTATGAGCAATAAAATTCTCCTTTCATAAGGTAACATGGATGGATTGCCAATATAAACAAGGTCTCAAATCATTATTTCACTAAGCATTCATGATATCAAGTCAAGCACTCAAGAGTTAAGCATTCTGAGACTTCACAAGATCATCAAGAGAGTTTAAAAGATCATTTCTAAGGCATTCAAGGGTAGAATTCTTCATCAATTGTGTAAGCAATTCAATATCCCTCATCACGTCAAGGCTATCAAGCATCAAGCATGTTGGTGAGCTAGTGGTGATGTTGCATTCAAGATCCAAGATCAAGCATTGTTCTACACTTATTTTAAGATCTAGATCCACATCCTTCGTGGCCACTTCATGTTAGGTTGCTGATTTACAAGACATAATTCAAGGTATCATTATTCATGTTTCATGTTCCATGCTTCATGTTTCATGTCCTTATTTCATTATCTCATCATTTGGTTTAATTACCTCAAAGGGGTTTGACCAACGCAAACCTCCATTCACTAACAATCAACAAGTTTTTCTCCTCTTTATATGTGTGATTACAGATCTAGGTGTCTTGGAGCATGAAGGATCTTTGAAGATTAGGTTATAAACTTAAAGGAAGTTTTTGGAGTTATCTCCTTACTTGTAAGATCATAGAAAGTCTCCTACATGTCCGGAATCAGGGTTTCAGATCCCAAAACTAAGTGTGGAAGAAAGAAGAAATTGGAGAGTAAGATTAGACCTTAACCTTCAGAAAAAACACACTTGGAATGATACACCACCTTGGGCATATGAGTCCCAATAGAACCAATTTTTTAAGGTTTCAAGAGATTCATAACCAGCATAGTTATCAGATTCTAGTTTTGGCACATAAAACCCAGTCTAGGACTTAATCACTTAGACTAGCATATGAGTCCTAGTCAACACCAAAATTAGTGTTTTTAGAATTTTGGGTCCTCATTCAAGCCTCTACAGGTTTCCACGTGCACACTTCTAATTTTACACCTTTCTATTATGATTTACTTGAATTTCTATTTCATTTAATTAAGCTTTTCATATCACTAGGTTTTGTCATTAGATCTTGCATTTAATTAGTCTTTCCAAGCCCTAGCTTGGTGGTGAACACCTCTTGCAATCATAAGTTAGACCCTAGGACACCCCATTGCAAGATTTATTTCACCTAATTCATCCTTGGATTGAGATCTCTAGGGTTTGTCCTTGAATTCAAGAAGTGTAGAAGATTGTTGTTCTATGTCCCAAACCATAGCCAACAACAATTTTCTTCCTTACATTTTGGTGAACCTGCAATTAGAGCATCATAATTTTGATTTAGAGTGCATCATCATCCTAGATCTTGCTTGCATTAACATTGCATTAGGATTTGCATTAATTAATTATCATTCTAGGGTTTCTAATTTTTGCATTAGTGAAAGTGCATATAGGTTGCATTTTTGCATCTCAAATAATTGAAAATCATATAAAATATGTATTTACACTTAGGTTACAGATCATGTACAAACTAAAAAGCATAAAAATCACTTATTATTTAATTTTTTTTTGAAAAAAACCCTCACTGGGATTTATACACCCCTCTAGGTGATTTAGTCCCAATGCAGATCAAAAACTGCATTTTACAACATTTATAACCTCGTTTCTACACTTTTGTTTGCTATCATTAGTTATTTGTTTCAGTCCAAGGATGAGTTTTTGTTAAATGCATTTCATTAGACCTAGCTTAATTAGGTTCATTCCATGCATTTCTCTATCATTAGTTAGCTATTTTAGTTGGCTAAGTTTCTGTTACATGAATTTCATTAGATCTAGCTTAATTAGGTTCATTTCATGCACTACTCAATTCCAAATTTGCATTTACAACATTTCATTTTTAGATTGTTACATAGTCTAATCAGTAAATTACCCTGTTTGAAATCTAAAAATTGCATTTCATTCAAGGTCTTTACATTGCATTTTAAGTTTGCATCTAGATTACTTTGCACAAATGTTAGTTCCTATCTTTTCCAAGTTTGCAAAGAAAAAGTTACTCAATGAGCACGTTAGTCATTCTTTCAATACACTTCCTAGTTATGAGAGTCTCTTAGTGCAATAAACTAAAAATGTTGATGCTTACTTTAAATCTAGACCCCTCCTATCTCTCCTATTTGTGGGAATGATGTAATCTAGAAGAAGATACAAGCATGGAAATTCATGACGATCATAATTGTTCTTCTCTAGATACCTCTCCTTTTAGTGACAAAGGTATCTTGGTGAAAGAAGATTCAATCGGTGAGGATCATGAAGGTCTTTCTTGTCCTTCTCCTCCTTCCCCTTGGGAAGATATTATAATAGCAGAAGATGAAATCATTGCCACCACTTTACTTATTTTACATTCCTCTCCCAACACTTCTCCTACTTGTGAGAATGCTACAATTGTAAATGACCATGAAAGTTACATTTGTGAGGAGGAAATGTTGGTGTTAAGAGATCTAATGATTGAAATATTTGACAATCTTACCTCTCCTACTTTGGAAGACATTATAGAGCATAGGGATGTAATTGTAGATAACCATGATAAACACATTGGTTCTATTGTAACTGTAAAAATTTGAAAATTTTATAGTTATTTATACACATGAGTTTCCAAATTAGTCCTTACCATAAGCACAAAAATCCTCTCTTCATAATATTTTTTCCCATACTTTGTCATGTGGTCCCATAGAATTCATCTAGCCTTGAATATTTCACTATATAATTCATATTGGCAAGAGATGGTGAGGGTCTCCCCGATCCATAAAGCAATTTTTACTAATGTGTATTTGTTGTAGTCTGTTGGCAAGAGTTCGGGA
The DNA here is from genome assembly GCA_007258455.2 of Sequoia sempervirens. Classification (NCBI taxonomy): domain Eukaryota; kingdom Viridiplantae; phylum Streptophyta; class Pinopsida; order Cupressales; family Cupressaceae; genus Sequoia; species Sequoia sempervirens. The sequence continues at coordinate 195,194,230 of VDFB02353493.1, read as the reverse complement.
GTGTCATATCGATGTGATTTCATCTACAGACACATATCGGCAAGATGTAATTCATTGTCTCAGCGATAGAAAGATCATATCAGCATGAGAGTCATCATTGGAATAAGTCATAACAAACTTATATATGTCTTACCGACCAACACACAAGGAGACATATCGACCTGACTAAAAGTAATCAGAATGAAGTCTTATTGAATGCATCCGGTCTTGTCAAAAAAGCATAAAGGGATTCTATCAAATGATTATCAGGATGAAGTCATGTAGTCCTGCTGACCCATATGTCACGCCGATAGGATTATGTGAGTAAAGGACTCCATAGTATGAATTAATTATCAGTGAGACTAATTTCATTGGAGAGAGATATGAGAGCCATGTCGAAGTGTTTTTTCATTAGTGAGAAAGTAATTGTGTCTCAGCGACCAGAAAAATACCGCGGGGTGTCTTGGTAAGAAAATATAATCTATGAAACATCTCCCCAACTTAAAATGTCACAGTGATATACATGAGACCGAGAGGATAGCTATTGGTGAGACTCCAAATTTTGATGAGACTATAGGACATTAGAGCGATATACAGTTTGCAATAGTTGGTAAGACTCAAAGTATCGAGGAGACTACAAGATGTTTTGATGAATGGTTTAATGAACGTTGCTAAAAGCTATCACCCAAGATTTGAAAATGTCTTGCTGACAACACTATATGATGTGACAGTGTAATTTTTGAAAAAGGACTTACTACACTCGTGTTTCAGCTAACACATTAATGGCGTGAAAGAGCATAATAAGGAGAATTCAATTTGGAAAATTAGTGTTGAATTGATAGCGGAAGAATCAGAAAGGAAAATGAAGAATCAGGGCATTTTCTCAATCCGAAGGTTTCGAGAAAAATACAATAAGTTCTTGTGTCTTAGTTATGCTAATTTTAACTTCTGTAATTTTGAAGAATGGAGTCCCCTAGATCAGGAAAATCAAAAAGCATAAAACATGGTGAAAGCAGTCAACCTAAGGAAAGAAACAAAAAACTGAGATAGAACATGAGGGTATTGAATGAAGATTATACCTCATTGACTAGTTACCTGGCTTTGGACCTAAAGCCAGATGATCTGCTCAACTTAGAGAAAAAATAGATAAATTGGATGATAAATGTAGACTCATAGGAGATGTTTGGACTCCAATAAGAGGGTATGAATTGTTTAAATTTCACTATCATAGGAGAAATCATTTTGAACCAGTATGCAACCCATGGAAGCTTAATTTGGGAAACCTAGTGTTCCCTAATGTATTTGTAAATGTAGAATTGATAAAGTTGTTAGTTGTTCATTATAACTCAAAACTCAAAGCTATATGTGACCCCTCTGGGAAACCACAAATACACTTATCAGAAGATGCAATAGGGGAGGTTTTCAATTTGGAAGGGGTTTGCAATAAAAAGATCATATGTGAAAAATTGGAAAAGGAGTTTAGGAGAATGGACACAATTTATAAGGTTTGGAGGTTGCCAATTCATAGGATTAGACAAGGTGGAAAACTAGTTCCTCTATAGGATAGTGATGGACCTCCTTTTCATGTTGACCTATTTGAGCCCTATATGAAGTATACATATTTCTTAGTAGGTCAGGTATTGGGAATGGATGTCCCTGAGTATATGTCAATTGTGCCCATGATAATTTCCGCAGATATCCAATACCAAAAATCTAGACCATTTGACTATGCCTCATATATTTTTAAGGGGCTTGATTTTGGATTGATAATAATAAAGGGAGGAGCTTCTATTTTTCATCTCAGACATTATTCATTATTGATTCACATAGTGTTATATTTTGGGCAGGAGTTGGGATTGTGGCCCTAGGAAATGAGAATTTCTCAATTTGACAAGGATGGCAGGACCTTACCTGTTCAATTGTGGACAACTCTCTGGGACAGTAGATTTGCTAATTCTAGTTTTATTCACTTTTAGGAGTATTTTGTGAAGACATTGTACAAATTGTACAATTATCCATGTGATTATTCTTTACCTGAAGAGATAAAGAGGTTTCTTTGGCCAAAGGATTTCAATGGGCCAATTAGTCATAATTGGGGAGATTGGTATTGCTTGGAGGGTGCCACTATGATTAGGGTTTATGGGTTTAAAGATACCCCATTCATTTTTCCAAAAATAATCCTAGACAAAATTGCATATTTGGAAATTGTCCGACAGATGGACTACTCTAGTGTTATGAATTTTAGCTCCTTTGGAAAGTAGAATTTCATGCCTAGTACATAATACTTTGGTGATTTCACTATGTTAGCCAAGGAAGGATATAATATGATCCTTGATAAATTATTGCAGTACAATATGAAAAGAGGACCACCCAGAAAGAATTTTGACCCAGAAGGGTACATTAATTCTGCTAAAATAAGGATAAACTTTGGAGGGTATCAACATGTGCCTTATTAGTTTGATGATATGATTTGGAATTTGGAAGAAGAAGAAGCAGAGATAGTGGTCGAGAGATATAATCAAGGGTAGCAGGATATAGAGTTATTGTCCTTTGGGGAGGAAGTACCTGAGGATAATGTGCTACAAAACCAACCAAGTAAAATGTCTAGACTGAGAAATCAACATTACACTTGCCCTACTAGAGAATTGAGTGCTGAAGAGAATGTAGAGGTAGACATAAGGCTCGTGGAGTACAAATCATTTGTAACAGATGATGAATTTGTAATATCTCTAGAGTTTTAAGGCATTTCTGTACAAACAAAAGGGGAAAGAAATAAGAGAAAGGGTTAACAACATCACATTAGGTAATGAAGAGCAATTATTAAATGATTTAAAGAGGTGTGTGGATGAGGAGATGGTAGGTATGACCCCTAAAAAGGGGAGGAAAATGCTAGGAAATGTCGATGTCATGATCTTCCCTGGGCTAGATCTCAATTCTGCACTAGTCTTTGATAGTTTCTTGAAAGATAGTAATGCTACACACAAGCTCAACCCGAAAAAGGTAAAAAAAGTGTATGCAGGATCAAAATAAAATACAGATGAAGGATCATTAATGATTTGGGCCTTATATCCACCCCATAGGAAATCAATAGTCACTGATACTGAGAAAGCATTCAGGCATGTCATGAGTTTAAAGGTTGGAGAGGCTAATCTTGTGGCTACAACAAAAATTGGAATTAATGTTGCAAAACTAAACAAAGCCCAAATTTAGATGTTAATTAAGGAGAGAGAAATGTAAAAAAAAAGTAATGAGAGGATGTTGAGAGAAAATGATCGCCTAAAAGATTTGTTAGGTGTTACAATGAAGCCAACCAAGTTGCTTACTCATGGTGAAAGCTCTCAATCAAAAAATCATTGGGAAGAATCAAGTGCTTACTCCCAAGGGAAATATGATGCACTTGTAGCAATAATCAAGAAAAGACAGGCCAGTTTAATATCTTGGTTGAATAAACTATCGAGAAAATATTCACATAACCTTGCTGCATTGAAAGAACATGAAAGGATGGATGGAAGGATTTTGGAGAAGTTTCAAGAAACAAACTAGAGAGATAGTTCTAATAGTGCAACAATTGAATTTGTAAATCATTTTATGAATAAACATCGAAACTTCTTTGAAGAATTGCAAGGAGATGCAGAGGGATTGATAAATGCCACTAGGAAAGCATTGACTACATTATTTGATGATAAAGGAGAATTAAAAGAAATGACCAGATGGAAAAGTGAGAGTGAGTCAATATTGCATGAAATCTTGAAGATAGCTACTGCGGAAGACACAACATTGGATGAGGCATGCAAGCAAAATGAGAAGATGGTAAGAATGGAGATCACAATCTGGAACACAGTTGGAGATGTAGATACACATGAATGCCGAGATTACTTGGATCACCTATCTAAAGTTCGTTTATGGTTTAACAGAGCTTGATTATCTTTTAATCTATTGTGTTTAAACATATGGCATTTTTGAAAGGATGCATCTTTTTGAGTATTCAATGTATAAATATTTGTTTTGGTAGCGAAATAGAGGATAATACAAGAGAAAATAATAGAATAAGGATACAGTAGAATACGATGTTTTAAAAATATGAGACTATGATGCATGCTTAAGATTATGGAGATATCAATGAAAATCATTTAATGTGGTGGCATATTTTTGGTATCAATTGTTTATTGTGTTCATTGAAAGTATTATTGAAGTTGTCTCCAAGTTGGTGTTTTCTGGTTATTTAAATTGATATAACAAGTTTGTATTTAGTTTATCGGTGCACATTTGCTGTATCTATATGATCGATTGATTGGTTCTTTCAAGTGAAGATTAAATCCTTTTAGTTGATCATAGTAATTAGGGAATGCCATTTGGATCATTAAGAAGAACTTGGTAGTCATAACCTTGCATGTTTATAGAAGTTATAATAAACTAAATTATATGCTGAACAACTTGAATATTTTCTAGAAAGAAGTACTCATTTCAGATTTCTTTTGACTCCGTATACCCAATAAGGCACTAGTCTCTGCATTTTCATTCTTTTAGTTTTATTTATTATTCACATTTGTTAACTGAACATATTAGGCTTTAGTCTTGATATTGCTACACAATTTATACCAAATCACATTCCATTTATCCACTCCCATTTTCCATTGTGGATAAAATACTTCAGGACATAAACATAAATCAAGTTTACTTTAGTCATATAGGTATACCCGCCTAGGTCCAACAACACCTAAAGAGAAGAAGGTTTAAACCATTTAAACCTTGTCTGTTACCCTGAAACGTACCAAGAGATTGGTGACCTCTTGAGGTATTTCACCTACATTTTTGAGATCTAACAGGTTCTTCTCCTAATATCCTTCATATTAATGAAGATGATAGTTTTGTGTTAGAAGATACACTTGAAAGTCATAAAAATATCATTCCTCCCTTTCCTAATGCTCCTACCATTTGGAGAGATCTATTTGAAAGAAAAGACCCAATCATTGACAAGCATGATTCTCCTTCTCTCGATACCTCCCCTAGTTGTGATGAAGCTAATTTATAAAACCTAATAATGGAATGTGATGAATTCTTGTTCATTACTCCACTAAAAGCTACCTTACTAGGGTAGATATTAGGGCACAAGAGAATAAGACCTTAGAAAACAAGAATGAAATCATGGACTTGATCATGGTAATCATAGTTATCCTTCTCATAATATCTCTCCTAGTTGTGAAGAAGATATTTTTGTGTTAGAAGATCAAAGTAATGAGAGTCACGAGAATCCTATTTTACTCTCTTCCTCTAAGGAATACATTATTCAACAAGAGAATGCCATCATTGATAAACAAGAAAATACAACCATTGATAACTCCCTTACTTGTGATGAAGTCATTTTATAAGAACCAACCTTTGAATGTCATGAATACCTAGCTTGTAGTTCTCCTAAAAACTCTCCTCCTAGGGAGGATATCATGGTGCAAGAGAATGATAACATTGGAAATAGTGATATAATTTCCTTAGATGAAGATGATGAAGTAACATTAGACTTTCCTTCACTAAGGGATGTTAATATTAGTCAACCTCAACTCATCCTTTACCCACCTTCACACAAACCTCCAACTCAAAATAAACGTAACTTGTCCTTTACCCACCTAAGAATAATGTGTCACAACAGCTGAGTCATAATACCATTGCTCACACATATAACACTAGAAACAATCTACAACCAAGACAAACACCTTCAACATCCCTCCCATTGCCTAATCCTATCCTGCCTAACCCTATCTTGTCGAGTCATCCTCGTGAAAAGGAGTATGATCTTGTTGAACAACTAAAGAACATTCCTGCTAAGATATTATTATGGAACCTTATTCAAGTCTCCCCTCATTATCACAACATGATTCAAAATGTCTTACAACAATTTCCTATCCCTTCTAATGTGCAATCAAATGACATAGCAACCATGATTCAAGGAATACATGATGACATTATTTTCCACCAAAGTGAGCTCCCTCCTTTGGAAGTGCAAAAAAAAATGATGCTTTCATGATAATAGCTATACATAATCGACTGGAGATAAAGAGAAACCTTGTTGACAATGGTTCCACCCTTAATGTGTGTAGTGTGATCCTTTTGGATAAGCTTGGCGTGGATAAATAAAAAATTCTACCTAAATCTTTATCTATTAAGGGATTTGATAATGTAGGAAAGCAACTGCTCAGTGTGATCACTTTTCCTATTATAGCTGGAAAGGACACATTAGAAACATCAATCCATGTTATGCCTCATGATCTTTCATATAACCTCTATTTAGGTAGACCGTGGATTCATGCAATGAATGGGGTGCTTTCTACTCTTCATCATAAAATGAAGTATATTTACAACAACAAAGTGTACAAACTTGAAGCTGACCCTGACCCAAATAGTTGTTTGAGCATTGAGAAAGGAAAGGAAAATATTTTGAAAACATTAACACCAACTACACAAGAAGAACCAGTACAATAGAATGAAAAAGAAAAACATATTGAGGAAATCACGAGGCTATTGGAAGATGATTGGGGTTCCTTAGACTTTGAAACAACATTCATGGGAGAATAAAAGATCATAAACAAAGACTCTGGAAGGGAAAAAGAAAAAGTGGTAATGTCAACACAAAATTCAGAAGACCCTTCAAAAGCATCCACCTCAACCACTTTAGAAGAAAAGACAACATACACTGTAACAAACTTTGACAAAACTAACTATCAACAACCTTTGAATCCTAAAGAAATGAAAAAGCTTTATGAAAGAGGTTATGAACTTATGAAACAACTAGGATATAGTGGAAAAGGATGTGGTGCTAGAGGACAAGGTATCCATGTCCCTATAGAGCCTCACATGCAAGAAAAGACTAGTGGTCTTGGTTATTGTTCCTCAAAAGAAACAAACAAGCCTTCACTCAATATCAACACTCTTACAAAAGATTCTTCTATGATGACTTTAATAGTAGTTCATCTTGAATTGATAGACACTAGTGGTATTGATTATCATCCTTTGAAAGATACAAAAGGAACAAGGAAATCCTCACTTAATGCTAATGTCATCATGCAAAGCACTAATGATTTGAATTCATTAGATTTTACACCCTCTTGTAAAGGAGAGAACAAAATCTCAAAATTGAAAGAGTCTCAAGTGTAAGTATGACACCTAATACTAAGCAAGAGATATATTTGTCACAAAATAAAGTAACATCTTCTACTTTTGATCAAGAGAGTATCTTCTCGACACTCCTCCAAGATTGTTAGATATCCCTCCCTCTAAGAACATGAAAGAAATTTTACTACAAGACTTCATTTTGTGCATATCATAGAGTTCATGTTCATGCTACTAATGAATGCAAGGCTTTGAGTAACAAAATTCAACATCTTAGCGACTATGGTGCTCTTCATTATGTTGAAGCACCTATTTCCTCCAATTGAAAATTATTTTCATCCTATTTGGCTCATCCTTGTCCTACACCAAGTGGGGGCAAGGGGTTACATATCCTTTTTCTCGTATGACACTTGTTGTTGTCTCTTTTAGCTACCTGACTACCTTTCATGTACATATAAGAGAAAGCTTGGGATGTGGGCGAAATTCCTTAGGTTGATTCACATGTGACGTACTAAGTTATACATTTTGGGATGAAAAACCTTTTCATGACGTAGCTTATTGGAAACATATGACTTGGGATAGGGATTTTTGAATAAGATCCCATTTCTTCTTCTACTTTAAATCAATTTCTCATAGTAATGTTGTTAGAAACCTCTTTAAAGTGGGGGCATACATCAACACTCATGTTTCATCAAGTGCAATTTCCTTTCTTTTTGTGATGTGTCCTTTTCTTGGTGGTGTCATTGGGTTTGATTTCCTCTGAGAGCATGATATTTCTTTTACTTTCCCTCTCTTGGAGATATTAGGCATGATGTTCCCTAAGAAGATACCTTACATGAACTAAGAAAAATCCCTTTTCACAGTTACAATATCTGTTATATGGCCACCTTGCATAGCACACTTTGCTTGCCTATGGTGCCATCTTTTTTGATCATGAGTTTCAATCATACAAAGATTTCCTTGCCTTATGAAGCTCGAAGGTCATTTTTTGTGTGACACCTTATCAAATTTACTAGGAGGTATAACTTTGGTATGGTTTGATGGCAAGCCAATCCGAGGCATGACTTTCCCTTAACCACTCGCATGTGTGTATGTGTGTCACCTTCTTGGATTACTCACCCAGTGGACAACCAAGAGTTTCGTTGCCTTAGAGTGAGTGTGAATTTTTGGAATAATAGCTGAGATTTGATCCACATCGCGTTGGACAAATGGTCAAGGCTTGATCCACCTCTTTTTTTTTATTAATTTTTGCTTTTTTTTTTTCTTTCTTTTAGCTATTGACATTGCATATTTGTGTATCTTGATATTGTGTATCATACACCTTATGTGTGTCCTTTTGTGCTTATGTTAGTTAACGTATGATCTTGGATCCTAGGGGCTTGGTTACCTCCTTTATCTTTGTTATCCTATACCATCCGCATTGGTACAATTGGACCCCTCTTGAATGTCTACTTTAGTGTGAGTTTGAATCAAGTTCATCCTCTCACTAAAGTGGGAGCTAAATTTAGTGTTGAAAAATGTCATCATTTACATTTTCACACTTAAGATCTGGGAATGTTTTGTTGGTGTGAATCATTGTCTTGTACCTAGCTTATTCATTCACTAGGTAATTAGGGGACATATTCACATGGTTAAGTTTACTTAGGTAAAAGATTCTTTCTAGAAGCTTAGTTGGATTATCTAGAACTTATCTTATCTAGCTAGGATGCATCATTTCCTAGGTGATTAGGTTGTTGGTTGTCTCATGTCATAGTATAATGACATTTGTCAACATCATATTCATTCCTATCTCTCAACCTTGCCCATATAAGCAAGGCATCTCATGTACATTTGTAATCAAGCAATAACAATTCAACCATTAATCAATCTTGCATTGTGAAGCAAGCTTTTTGGCCATTCTCTCTCTTGTGGAAGTGGTTTTGGTCACAACTGATCTTGGGGGTGTTGAGGAGTCACCATTAACTCCTACATGGTATCAGAGCTCTCCAGGTGTTGTAGATTCCTTCCCAGATCTGAGGGTGATATTTTGGCTTGAAGATTTTTGCTGGGTGCAGATTGGGGTTTCAATAACCTCACGGTTGAGTTTAGAAGGCTTCGCAGATGAATTTTGACTATAAATTCGCCTATTTTGGATAAAGTTGTTTTTGAGGCAAAATTTTTTTTGCTGGAACAACCCCTATGCGGTATGATTTTTCCTATTTTTGCAAAAAGTATTTTGTAAAATATTACTGCGACTTAATCTATAATTTTGGGGCAAAATTTTATTTAAATTGGGCTCAAATTTTTGTATAATCTAGGCAAATATACTTTTTTTTGTTGGGACTTTATTAAAATTCTGCAGATTTAAATCTTGGGTCAACATCTCTAAGAATATTCTGTAGGGGTCAAATCGACGTACCCAGTTGAAAAATCCATGCACTGGCATCTTCTGTCCAGATCTCCATCACCGTACATCCTTTGTTCTTGTAGGGTTAATCTCCGACTCAGGTACATTGGCTGTCTGTCCACATTGGATACCTTCATTGGCTAGTATCACTCATATTGGTGGTTTCCAACGGCTACGGGCCTCATTAAGGCTTTCTTGTACTCTGGCTGGAATCATTTGTTGGCCCCTTCAATTCCTACCGGCCTTATCAGATCCACGACTGGTGTCAGTCAAAAGGTACATCGGCTCCTTCTATTAGCTGGTACGCGGTGGGTACAATTGTCTCAGCCACTTCAGGTTCTGTCAGGGTATTGGTCTCCTCATTGTCTGTAGTCAGTGACACAAAGGCCAGATCAGTAGTACGTTGGGTTCCATCACATCGCCAACAGGTCTGAATTGTTATCATTTGCTATCAAAGCATCATATGTTTGGTTTAGAGGCATTGCACAGGGTACCTGTTTTGCATCATATGGATACATGTTGCATCGACGGGTACATCAGCCATAGGTACAAGTCTTGATAATCATAGTTTTATATTAAATTCTTTGTAAATCTATGATTTTCAAGTGTTGTCAGCTTGATACGTTGGTTGATATCTCATTTTATTAAATTCTTATAAGGCTGATGTTTGTTTTTAATAAAACCCTAATATATGCTGACATTGTTTGTCATGTCCGATGGGGTTGTATAGCGGGTGTTTTTTTTTTGCATTAATAGTGGACCAGGTTATATGGATGACCTTTTTTTTTCCCTCGGTGCTGAAAAATTGCGCCTGGTTACTGTTCACTGTTCTATGTATTTTCCCCCAAGTGCCTATTTATAGGCCTTTTTTTCATTTTATCATAACTTTCGCATATGGAGGCCGTTTTTCAGAAACGAAATATCGTTGGAAAGGTGGAGATCTGAATTTTTTAGTGGTGTAGATATTTCGCAGAGATTTTGTAGTTTTGTGCCTCTTTTTCCAAGTTGCATCCTGATCATCATTTTCTGCTTCCGAGCTCATATCTTTGTGCTCCGATCTCCGATTTTCTCCAAATTTGAGGCATTTGGAAGGTATTCAGGAGTACTTCAGATCCAATCATGCAATTTTTTCATATTTGTTTCCAGATTTTCATATTTTTAGTTTTTAGCTGATTTGATAGTTTGGGATATATTGTTGTAAATTTGCAAAAAGTGCAAATCTTGTGAGGACAAAGGGGTTGATATCTTGTATTGTGAGGGAAATTTGTTGTTCTTCTCTTGTAATATCTCATTGTATCATGGATTTGAAAAAGTTGTACTTCTAACTCCATATAACTATCATGAGTGGAAATCTCAAATGGAGTTATTATTGTTAAAATCAAAGTTGCAACAAATCACATTTGGTCAAGATCCAAAACCTGCAGGAGCAAAAGAGAAAAGAAAATGGCTTGATAGAAGGGATGAAGCCCTTGGTACTTTGAAGTTGTCCATTTCTCTAGATCTTAGATATCATGTTGCATCTTGCACTCATCCTAATGAAGCTTGGAATACTTTAGAGAGTCTCTTTGGTAAGCCAGATAAGATGAGAAAATTTAAGTTGGAGAATGAACTCATGGGTCTTAATCCTTCAGATTTTGACAATGTCCAAGACTTTTTCTCTAAGCTCAATTCTCTTAGATTGCAGTTATCTAATTGTGGGGTCACTAAAGAGGATGAACAGTTGATACTTTCTATTCTTGCTAAGCTTGGTCCTGATTATTCAGTGTTTGTTTCTACATTCTATGCTACAATGGATGCTCTTGGCAATGCATACAAAATGCCTTCTCTTGATGAATTTGCAGCTCAACTCACAAGGGAACAAGCAAAGTTGGTACACATGGGCACATTGAAGTCTTCTAGATCTCATGCTCTTGTTGCAAAGGAGACAAAGGATTCAAGTGGCAAAGGTAAGAAGCAAAACAAGGCACCCAAGTCTAATGAGCAAGGTAAAGATTCTCCTTCACATAGCACTCCTGAGTCCACATCCTCTTCTAAAGAGGAATCATCTAAAAAGAAGAAGTCAAAATGTGCATATTGTAAAAGATTAGGACATGATGAGCATAGATGTTATAATAAGAAGATTGATGAACTAACACACCTTCAAAAGAATAACATTAAGTTTCCCTCATCAATGTCTGCTACTTCTTCAGCATCTCAATCGGTAGCTCCCTCATCATCATCTCAGTCATAGGACACATGATCTACTTCTGGGCTACACAAGATGAAAGTACAAGCACTCTTGGCCTATACAAGTCTTGAATCTCATAGATGGCTTCTTGATTCAGGGGCATCTCATCATATAGCATCTTCTATGGATATGTTCTCTTCTTTTGAGCCTTGTAATTCACCTCATATATTGATGGGTAACAATACATATATGAAGGTAAGTGGGAAGGGTTCTATTGATATGGGGGAAGGGACCTTCAATGATGTACTTTGTGTTCCTTCCTTGTCCACTAATATCTTTTCTATTTACCAAATTACTCATGGGGGTCAAGGTAAAATAGTTGAGTTCACTCCAGATAGGGTGTACATAAGGGACTTGGAGACTAGGGATATTGTTGCTATCAGGATGGTTGATCACTCATCTCGTGTATATTCCTTTTCACATTTTTCTTCAGAAGATGATAATGTTCCTTTGACTGCATCACACACTCCATTGAGTGTGAACCATGTTAGTGAGGAGAAGTTTGGTCAACTACACCTTGGTATTCTAGAAACTAGTGTTGAGTTTCCTACTCCTCCACCTCCTGCTCCTTTAGCCATTGATGCTTCTATTTAGTAGGATGATCATAGTTTTTCAGATCTTGCTTTGTGGGATGAGTATTTGACAGGGATTTCTAGCTTGTTCATGGAGTCTCATACTACAGATTTGGAGGACACACTTGAGGGGATTTCTCTCCTCTTTGATGAAAGTTTCAGTACAACTCTTATCCCATCTACTTTGTCTTTGGAGATTGACATTCATAAGTCTCCTCCATCACTTGATTTGTCATGTTTCTTGGTTCAGTTTGACCATGATTCTGTTGTGGCTCATTCAAGCATGGAGGATCTTCATCAGTTTTCAGAGGCATACATGTTGAGCATTCATGCTTCCTCCTTTTAGTTGGACATGGAGTGGCTTCTACTTCAGCTTATGAACTTGTTTCTTCCTAAGGGAAGATGCGTTGCTTGTAGAAATTGGGTAATCTTTTGTTTTCAGGCATTCTTCATCAGCATTGGAGCTTCTTCATCATGGGGGGATATCTTTATCTCTACTCCCTCTTATGGGGGGTCATTTATTGTATATACATGATGCATGTTGTCCTTGGGGGGTATCATTGAGTCCTCCATACATCATGTTTTTTTTGGTTGTTTTCTCTCTTTTGGAGAGGAGTTTTGTCTCATTGGGTTTTCTCCTTTTCTCCGCTTGTGAGAGATTGCATCATTTTCATTGTAAATGGGTACCTAACATGGCCTAGTAGTCGGGACCCATAGTCATAGTCTTTGCATAGTGTACATAATAATCTTCTCCCTAAGTTGCACTTAAGGGGGGGTGTTGGTGTGAATAATTGTCTTGTACCTAGCTTATTCATTCACTAGGTAATTAGGGGACATATTCACATGGTTAAGTTTACTTAGGTAAAAGATTCTTTCTAGAAGCTTAGTTGGCTTATCTAGAACTTATCTTATCTAGCTAGGATGCATCATTTCCTAGGTGATTAGGTTGTTGGTTGTCTCATGTCATAGGATAATGACATTTGTCAACATCATATTCTTTCCTATCTCTCAACCTTGCCCATATAAGCAAGGAATCTCATGTACATTTGTAATCAAGCAATAGCAATTCAACCATTAATCAATCTTGCATTGTGAAGCAAGCTTTCTAGCCATTCTCTCTCTTGTGGAAGTGGTTTTGGTCGCAACTGATCTTGGGGGTGTTGAGGAGTCACCATTAACTCCTACATGTTTAATGTTAAGATGAACTTAAGGTTGCCTTGATCTAGTGTTGTGATGTGTTTTACACATCCACATTAGGTCTTGGGCCCTATTTGAGCTAAATAAACCTAACTTTTCCTTGATTTAATGTTGTAAAGTGTATTCATTTACACCTTCACATTGAATTTAGGGTCCTTGGACCTAATGTTTCCTTAATCTAGTATTGTAATGTGTTGTACACATTCACATTGGATTTAGGGTCCTTTTAAGCTAAATAGACCTTATTTTTCCTTAACTTGATGTTGTAAAGTATATTTATTTACTCTTTCACATTGAGTTTTGATCCCTCTTGCATTTATGACCTTAATATCATCATTAATAGGTTCCTAAGACCATATATTATGCATCTCAAGGCTTATTTCAACCAAAATCCTGACAAGGTCAACAAATAGACTTAATTTCTTAACCCCATGACACTTTCTCTCTCCAAAAAGGCCATGTGGGACCCATATGCCACCCTAGGCAGATGAATCCATCCTAGGTGGGACCCATACACCACAGATGGCGTATGAGTTCCATTTTACTCCTTTCTTGAGTTTTGAGCAGGAAATCAAGGTTTAAAATTCAAATTTTATGAATGTTGGCCTTAGGGATCTAATAAATGGTAACTTGGATGGATTTCCTATATAAAAAGGTCTCAAATCATTATTTCATTAAGAAAAGAGTTAAGCATTCCAATACTTCACAAGATCATCAAGAGAGTTTACAAGATCATTTCCAAGGCATTCAAGGGAAAAATTCTTCATCAATTATTGCAGCAATTCAAGATCCATCATCATGTCAAGGCTATCAATCATTAAGCATGTTAGTGAGCTAGTGTGGTGATGTTGCATTCAAGATCCAAGATCAAGCATTTTTCTAATCTTATTTCAAGATCTAGATCCATATCCTTCATGGCCACTTCATGTTAGGTTGTTGATTTACAAGACGTCATTCAAGGTATCATTATTCATGTTTCATTTTCCATGCTTCATGTTTCATGTCATTGTTTCATTATCTCATCATTTGGTTTAATTACCTCAAAGGGGTTTGACCAAGGAAAACCCCCATTCACTAACAATCAACAAGTTTTTCTCCTCTTTATATGTGTGATTGTAGATATAGGTGTCTTGGAGCATGAAGGATCTTTGAATATTAGGTTATAAACTTGAAGGAAGTTGTTGGAGTTATCTCCTCACTTGCAAGGTCACAAAAAGTTTCCTATAGGTTGTTGGAATAAATGAAAAATCTCTAATCCAATTGTTAATCACCAAATCACCAAGATATGATACCAATTGGTGAGTTACAAGGCTTTGACTACTACAATATGGAAATCTGAAAATTGTATGCAAATCTGTAAATAACTTTTGTTAATCCTTGAAATACCATGAAAAGATTCAACTTCTTTATGATGCTAAAATCATCCACTCTAACATGCTTGATAAAACCACCTTAGATGAACTTATAACAGCAATAACATCACCATAAGATAGCAGCAACAAAGAGGCACAAATCAGCAACATAAGAATGCAAGATTTCACAACACAAGGTAGCAATGGAACAAAAGAATAAATTCATAACAATGTTTACGTGGAGAAACCCTTGCAGGAAAAAACTCCACCAAGAAGAGAGGCCCAAGTTGTATTATCTTCAAAACAAGATTACAATACATCCACTTCCAATCTCCTCTTGAGTCTTCAATCCTGCAGCACCCTGTTACTCTTGTTACTCTCTCTCTCTCATAAAAAACTTCACTCTCAAGTCTCATATTTATACAAAATGAGTACCCACCAAAGGAATTCGTGGGAGATGGATGAAATCCAATATTTCTATCTTGGGATACACCAAAATCATCTTCTTACATATTCCCTTACACTTTTCATAGGCATCTTCCCAATATAGGCGCCTAGAACCAAGAATAGGAACTTACAAGATAATAATAGCTGTCATATGTTGTCATAGAATCTCTTACACCTTATGACAGTTGTAAGTTGTCATAGATGCTCTTACAAACTTATGACATGCATCATAATAGCCCAAAAATACATTTCCCTAAGATAGGCACCAAGATTCTCCACCTCACCTCATTTACTATTTACCAAGATTCCTTGAGCAGTAAAAGTAACTCTGTAATAAACTATCGGTGAAACTTATTCATCACTTATGGGTAATTACAAATTAAAAATAATAAATGGAATAAATACAATATTGGGATTTACAAGGTTAATGGAACCTTATCCCAACATTCTCCCACTTGACATTACACATTGTAAATGAACCCATAGGAAATCTCAACAAGGAATAAACATCCCTTAGCCAACCATGTACCATTGATTCTTCAACATGGTTTTGTGCTCCAACAAGATACCTGCAGAATGAACCATGATAACCACCATCTCAAGCAAGAAATCCTCACATCATATTACCCATGATAGGACAAGGAATATGGCATGGTGAAACATATCAATTGTCACTGAAACCTGCACCAATCTATACATGAACACAAGCATCAAATTCAAATGATAACAAAAGACTCTGAGTGACTGCCACACTCATACCAAAATTGGAATAGAAACCACAACAAGTTTCTAGCTCATCCAAAACTATCCATACCACAAACTAGGGTAAACAAACTTTCATAGGTAGAACTTCATGCTATCAACATAACAACCCAAATCTGCAAACAAGTCCCTATATATCCACCATCCTGCAAAAGAAGACTCCAAGGTAATAACACACATAGACATGCGATAAAAAACCTCTGAAGTAACTCACTGCAGTAAAGTGTAACCAGTCCAAGAGAGGTGCCCCTCTCATACAGGACACATATACCTTCTGGAACTCCCACTGCACAGGTAATGTCAAATCTGAAAACTAGATCACAACATTAACAAGTCCTCCTATAGCACTTCACATAGAGGATGTGGCTAACTCCTCTATCATAGTGTCAAAGAAGCATACAATGATATGAAAAATATATCTCTCATTACTAATCCAAATAACTCTCCCAAGTCCTCCAACCAATGAAGAAAGAGATCAAGGAGCTACCAAACTGTTGCCAAAAAACAATGAAGTACAAACAACAACTCATAACTCCATTCATGAACCTCAATTCCATAAACATAAGAACCTTCAAGAAGAAGACAATATTCCCATAAAGAGAGAACTTGCAAATCAAACCATCTCCTTATACCACACTAACATGTGCCAAACTGTGTAAAGTAAGATCTCCTCCAACACTCCCAAACTGAAAGGATATCAACATCTAACCATTCAACTTATAATGAAACATGGCAGAACTTAGATGTAAACCTCTCACAAAAAGTAGATCAAACTTAGCCAAACATTCCCACAACATAAGGGAATATGCCCAAAGCCACTAACCATCTCCTGTACCTCTCCTACCAAATCCAAAGTTCAAGATTGCAAGGAGAACAATGGAAATACATAAAATCATGCACCTACTTCTCAACAATCCCTCAGAACTCAACATTCAAGATTAATGCATGAGAGAAGACAAGATACATATAAATAATGCATCTAATAATCAGGTGGGCAACACCTCTTAGATCATTTACCTGCCGAGTAGACCAAGAGTGGGATACAAGATTGTCTTGTGCATACAACACCAAGCAATATAGGCTTTCAATAAAGACAACCTTCTCATTAGGTCTATGATGGACTCACATCCATTTCTAGGTGTAGGCTCTTCGGTCTTTACTATTGAGAAAATTTTATAACAAGTAACCATTCCAACACATATCTCTTAACATAAGAAATATCCAGCCTAACCCAAGTGTCTCTAGTATCCATGAGCACCCACTAATCAATCATAATAACTTCAAATGCAACCTGCAAAATCATGAAGCTCCAAGCAAATGATTAATACTCAAAACCAAAGAGAACTACATCCTCTCCAAAGGAAGAACAATAACACCTTTACCAAAGACTCTAAAGGTCCTCCATGAAACAAGATGTTAAAACCTCTTCAAATCACATGAAGATAACCATATCCTACCAAAGCTCCCACTAAACTGTGATATCAAGCTATACATGGCAACAAGATAAGCATCAAACCATCACTGTCAAAAGCTCCCACTGAAACATGTAACCAAGCTATCCATGACATCGTGATAACCATCTCCTAAATGAAGATCATCCATGGCCTCAACACAATCAAAGAATCCGTTGTAAATGACACAACTCCAAAAAAGGTCAAGAAACAATAATCTCCAAACCAAGAAGATAGAACACACTGTAACTACACAAAAATCCCACTGAAAGTGATATAGAGTTGTATACATGGTATCATGACAGACATCATTACCAAAACTCCACTAAAAGTGAACAGAGCTTTTCATGCACCATAACTTACTATTATAGATTCTAATGAATAACTATATCAAGTACTCTAAACCATCCTTCTGTCTCACTGCAATAAACATACCAATGTAATCAAGGTGACCAACCAAATACAATCCTCATCAGACAATTTACAAGATCTGCACTCATGCAATATGTCAAAGGAGAAAAACATGGTCAGTGCTCCAATCTCAAATAACTGAAAAATAGATTCAACCCCACATCAGTAACATGCAGAATAGAAGTAACCAAGGAATAACATGTAGATTTCTAAGACTCAAACACCAGGATCAACGGTAGACCTGATTTGCCAAACAAATCCACATAAGAGTATCCATAGATCATAAGAACCTGTCAAGCAGCCCTGCAAATCTGAAATTGTTTTCATCCAGAATACTCTAAGAGTCTGAATACAATTTTTCCACAGATCTACAAACTACAGATTTTTGTTAACATGTAAAACCTACAAAACCATCTCTCTGTAAATTTGAAATCACTCTTAAATATCTAGATATTCACACCATACATGTCATCTGAAAGAATGAAATATCACAAATCTACAAATCCATAGCTTTTTTGTAACAGGAAAACTGTAAAACCTACATATCCCAAATAACATGAATATGAAAAGGAGGAACCAGGTTGTCCAAGATTTTCCATATCACTAAAATACCAACTCCACAACCCACATGCAACCAGTGGAAAATCATCCAATGCTTTCATGTAACCAAGGGCTAAACCCATGAATCCAACATAAGCACTCCATATTATAGTCCAAAAAATAAATTTTCTTTCATGTAACTAGGGCACCAAAATCAACCACCCAACATGAAAACCCATTCACTTCACATGACCACAAGGTAAGGAACATAACCACCATGCAAGAGGATACTCACATATTGCCAAACCGGAGCTCCAAATCACTACCACAAGATCAACTCCATGAAGATACATAACCCTGAGCCTCAAGAACCCACTGTAGATCTCATTGACAATATCCATCTGAGAGTTAGATACCATGGCTTCCAATCTCACAAATCTGCAAAGCAATGTCAACATACAGAACATCCACTGCAGCCCAAAAACCTCCAACATTCTACAATTCCTTCCAACAGATTCACAAGCTTTACAAGCTAAATTCAAAAAAGAAGGAATATCCAGAACCAAATTACCATGAATCCATCACATGCAAGCACATGCAAGCAACATGCAAGTCCATGCAAGTACATACAACTCACATGCAAACACATGCAAGCTCATGGAAGCAACATGCAAGTACATGCAACTCACATGCAAAAACATGCAAGCACATACAAGCACATGCAAGCCATGAAACAACCTTAAGCTCTGATACCAATTGTTGGAATAAATGAAAAATCTCTAATCCAATTGTTAATCACCAAATCACCAAGATATGATACCAATTGGTGAGTTACAAGGCTTTGACTACTACAATATGGAAATCTGAAAATTGTATTCAAATCTGTAAATAACTTTTGTTAATCCTTGAAATACCATGAAAAGATTCAACTTCTTTATGATGCTAAAATCAGCCACTCTAACATGCTTGATAAAACCACCTTAGATGAACTTATAACAGCAATAACATCACCATAAGATAGCAGCAACAAAGAGGCACAAATCAGCAACATAAGAATGCAAGATTTCACAACACAAGGTAGCAATGGAACAAAAGAATAAACTCATAACAGTGTTTACGTGGAGAAACCCTTGTGGGAAAAAACTCCACCAAGAAGAGAGGCCCAAGTTGTATTATCTTCAAAACAAGATTACAATACATCCACTTCCAATCTCCTCTTGAGTCTTCAATCCTGCAGCACCCTGTTACTCTTGTTACTCTCTCTCTCTCATAAAAAACTTCACTCTCAAGTCTCATATTTATATAAAATGAGTACCCACCAAAGGAATTCGTGGGAGATGGATAAAATCCAATATTTCTATCTTGGGATACACCAAAATCATCTTCTTACATATTCCCTTACACTTGTCATAGGCATCTTCCCAATATAGGTGCCTAGAACCAAGAATAGGAACTTACAAGATAATAATAGCTATCATATGTTGTCATAGAATCTCTTACACCTTATGACAGTTGTAAGTTGTCATAGATGCTCTTACAAACTTATGACATGCATCATAATAGCCCAAAAATACATTTCCCTAAGATAGGCACCAAGATTCTCCACCTCACCTCATTTACTATTTACCAAGATTCCTTGAGCAGTAAAAGTAACTCTGTAATAAACTTCCAGTGAAACTTATTCATCACTTATGGGTAATTACAAATTAAAAATAATAATGGAATAAATACAATATTGGGATTTACAAGGTTAATGGCACCTTATCCCAACATAGGTCCAAAATTAGGGTTTCGGATCTGGAAACTAAGTGTGGCAGAAAGAGAAGAAATTGGAGAGCAGGATTAGACCTTAACCTTTAGAAAAAGGACATTGGAACTGGTATGCCACCTAGGGTGTATGAGTCCCAATACAATTAATTTTCAAGGTTTCAGGAGATTCAAAACCAACACTGTCAAATTCCAGTTTTGGCATAAAAAACCCAGTTTGGGACTAAATCACCTAGACTGGAATATGAGTCCTAATCAACATCAAAATTTGTGTTTTTAGCATTTCAGGTCCTCATTCAAACCTTTACAAGTTTTGAGGTGCACACTTATGATTTTTCACCTTTTTGTTATGATTTACTTGCATTTCTAGGTCATTTAATTAAGCTTTGCATATCACTAGGTTTTGTCATTAGATCTTGCATTTCATTAGTCTTTCCAAGCCCTAGCCTTGTGGTGAACCTCTCTTGTAATCATAAATCAGACCCTAGGACACCCTATTGCAATATCTCTTTCCCCAACTTCATCTTTGGATTG
Organism: Sequoia sempervirens; assembly: GCA_007258455.2. NCBI lineage: Eukaryota > Viridiplantae > Streptophyta > Pinopsida > Cupressales > Cupressaceae > Sequoia > Sequoia sempervirens. The sequence goes on along the minus strand of VDFB02353493.1, from coordinate 195,173,504 downwards.
AGTTCTTTAGGGTTTTTCCTTGAATGAGAAGTGTAGAAGATTGTTGTTCTATGTCCTAAACCATATCCAACAATGATTTTTTTCCTTACACTTAGAATATCAAAAATAACAATTAGATAAACCACTTCAAAGGTTGAAAGAGCAGGATACTAAGATCTCTCTCACAAAAGGAGAAGCTCTTGGCCAAAGGACGTTAGCATGGGAGTGGAATTCCAACACAACACGTTGAAGTCCTAGAGGTGCGTTGGTGTCCTATATGGAAAAATCATTAAACCTCTAGATAGAAATACTAAGGACTTGATAACTAGCTCAGACCCAAGGTCTGTTTATTTAACTAGATTGACATAAAGCAAGAAATGTTGAAAATACACATGGAAGGTAGAGAACTTCCTTTCAAGGGGTCTTTCATTTGAGACCTTCCCCCAAGCTTTAAACATACAACTTGCACACAAGATGCACAAGAGAAAATTTTGGGGTTTTTTTTGGGGCTTGCCAAAGTCAAACCTTCATTTTGGTGTTCCCACCTCCATGACCAACTAGATAGATAGAGAGAAATAGAATAGACACAAAGTGATAAAAATAAACCCCGCTCAAGGAGGAGAACCCATATCACGAGATAAAGATGGAATAAATGATTTATTAAAAAATAGACAAGAAGCAAGAGAGCATTACCAATAATCTATGGCTTCCTCTTGGATTTATAGACACATCATTGAGCAATTACAAGAGAAATTTGGTTGTTGGAGGGACCTTAGTCTAGTAGAGATTCACTATAGAAGCAAGATTGAGAAGAGAAGAACAAGAGAATAGAGTGAAAGTGAGAGAATCACGTGTTGTAATGACATAACTTCCAAAATGAAAGTGAAAGAATGAGTTTTGTGTTACTACATGGGTGGGAGGAGCCATTATTCTTGAAATTTGACTATAGGGATACGTGTCACGAGTCAAATGTTCCAAGATTCCTTGTTTAAACTCAAAAAAGTGTAGGGATGCTAGCACTCCACATGGAAGTACCCACACCACACATGCATCCAACTCATCATTTTTCAAGAAACAAGGTGGTGGACTGCTGTCACTTCATCATTGGTCCTCATGGAGTTGAAATTGAAAAATTCCAACCCATAAGGTTCTTGTCATAAATGTGGATAGGCACAATAAATGTGGGGGTCAAATCCGCAAATGCAAAATTGCCTCCAAGGTGCAATTTTACAACATTATAGTCATGTAAGATGCAATCATGTGAAATATAATGAAGATGCAATAATAAAAATTTGTCTTATAAGGTATGAACATGCAAAATAATAATAAATTTAAATAATAGCATATAATATTCAAATTAGCATCAATAAAGAAAACAAGACAAGTTCAACATGAAGGGTATGTACTCTAAGTGGGGGATCATAGCATGCATCATTGATAAAAGAAACATCTAAGAGACATATAAGTAGATAATAAATAATACACAAAGACATCAAAAAATAAAGCATAAGATAAAATTTTAAATAAGATATAGTGGAAACCAAATGAAAGGAGGAGCATAATAAAGATGGATCAGTTAAAAATCAAAGTCAAGACACAAATCAAACAAGCTCTATTTTCTAGAAAACATAAGAATGGTGGTTTCCAATCAGTATATAATTTTATGACCCAAAAATCTATATAGAGAAAATAGAGACATGAACCAAAATATGCATTTTCATAAATACGTGTTTTAACATCCTCCCCCTAAATGTATCTTGACATGATGAAAAAAACATAAGCACCATTTGAAGATGAGGTTGATGTATATCCATCATCCATAATACCTTTATTCTTTTCATCTTTCCTTCACACATATGTAAGTTTTTGCTTGTAGGAAAAAAAATATCCAACCCCCCATGCTTAAGAATTATAGAATTCACCACTTGTGACGTTTCTAAATTTGTAGACTCTAACAATTTATAATATGAAAGCATACAAATTGTTTTAAATTTTATCCTTGTAGGATCTTTTCTATTTCAAACTATTATATCTTTCCTCATTTTCTTGTCACTATTCTTTAGTGTGCACATATATCACATATGTAAATCATGTTTGTGCTCTTAAGATGGTGTATTAGGTGTTTTGATAAATGTATCAAGATAAAATTACGTAATTTTGATCAAATAAGACCAATCTCTACAAATAATAATGATTTTTCCCTTGTGAACATGTTTTATTCATTAATGTAGAATACAAGTCATTGATTGATATTATTCTATTCATAGATGACAAAGTAATACATAGAACTAATCCAAATAAAGAATAATGCAAAATAGAGAATTTGAACTTCTAAAGATAAAATAATGCATTTTGTAGTCTTAGTCAATATAGGATTAGTTATTTAAGTGAAATACTTGAATGTGCTTATGATTTCTATTAAAATTGATGATTTAAAAATTAATAATGTGTAAATTATATATTGATAAATATGATCAATACTAGGTGCAAAAGATGGTGAAAAAGGGACAAAGGATCTACACCAATTTTTTAATGAAACTAGATACTATCTTTTTTTAATCAATCAAGTGAGGGTTTAGGGTCCTCTCCCTAATATTTATCAAAAATTCTAAAAAATATTACAAAATATAACCTACTTAGTGGAAGAAATTATACACTAGAAGAGAAGCCTAGCTTACAGGCTAAAATAGACATAGATATTTAACATAAGTTTTCTTAGTTTTCAACAATGGGACAAACAACATATAAAATGTCAATCTATATAACAATAACACATAGCAATTACTTTCTAAAACCAAAGCTTCCCCCAACCGTGTCCAGAGCCCTTCGCCTCCTTTGCCACCCCTTCTGCCTCTGGCTGCTCCCCTCAACCTTCTGGAGCCTGCTCTGTTTCGGCCTCTGGCCACACTAACCCTAATGCCAATTTGGCTCGCTCTAGCTCCCTGGTTAATAAGCTTGTCTCCTACCCCGATGACTCCCCTGTTGTTTCTGCTAAGATGGCCGGGGCTAGTATTGAGGAACTCCATGCCCCCCAGAATATTCAATAGGAGAACTTTAGCCCCCCCAGAGGAGCGGAGTCGGTGTTTTTTGGGGTCAATCCTGAAAGTGACCCCCCTTTTGACTTTGTTGGTAATGCCAAAAGCTACTCCCAGGACCAATTCAATTCTACCAAATGGGTTTTTCATGAGATAAGTGAGCTGAAAACAAAAAATTTGTCTCTTCATAGCAAGCTGGGGGAAATTGAAGTTAAAGTCGTTGGGCTTATTCAGCTCGAAGCGGAGAAGAACAACAATATGAAGGATATTCCTCAAAAGGACAACACCATCGAAAATGATCTTGAAAAAATCAAAGGAACCTTGCAAAAGATTGCCGAGCAAAATTTTAGAATTGCCAGACATAACTCTGTTATCATCAAGGCTATGTCTGAAAGACTGGAGAAAACCAAGAAGAGAGCTCTGATTGTCGACCTTGATCAGGAGAAAGACTAGGACGAGGAAGCTAGAATATCCAAACGTACTAGATCTAGCACAAAAAGGAAAGCCCAGACTACCCCCAGTATGGCTCAGATCTTTATGGAGGGGGTTCAGGAAATGGTGGACATCGAAGAGGTTGCGGATGAGCTCCTGAACTCTATGAATTAGTGGTGGTCGGGCCCTGCTTCTTCTGTTTGCTCGCTGTTTGTTGGTCTCTTTGAGGCTTTTGGTTGCTGCCTGCTGATGTTGGTTTTATTCTCTCTGGCAGTTTTTTTATTTTTTGGACCTCTGTTTTGGTCATTTCCTGTATTGTTACTTCGTGTTTTCGGGTCCCTGTAAAACCCATTTATCCCCCTTTTATCAAAAACACATAGCAACTACTCAATTATAGATAACACATGATACTAATTATAAGGACATACTATAATTAACCACTAAAGTGACTCAAACCTATGACTAAATGAAAGCTTAGAGAAGACCATAACAATATAGGTTGTAAGACCTACCTTCTAATTTTACTAATGTAGTGCACTTTTATAGGAATTCAACTATCTTCTTTGCCTTAAAGAAACATTAAATCTCTCCTATATATGAGAGGATTTTGTTGGATTGAGTAGTTCTAGATTACACTGACATTCTAGGATTGTATACGAATTTCTCATTATCAAAACCAAGAAAATTTAGAATAGCAACTACCTCATAGATTAGATCGTTCATTCTTTTTTCAATGACCCTCATTAAGTTGACTAGGCTCAACCACAAAACTCATAGCCCATGACAATAAGATAAGCAAGTCTCTCCATTGAAGCTTTATCAACCTCCTTGTCTAAATTGGCCCTAAATTTATCCCAAATATAATATCTTCCCCAGGCTTTAGAAATTTTTACGTCATTAGTCAACATGAGTAAAACATCATTGGTCAACATGAGTAAATTTTTGACAAACATAGAAGTCATTTAGATTTTCCTAGTGCTTGGTGTCCCCAAAACCACCAAAATCACCTCTATCACTTCATCCTCTTGAAGGAGTAAAACCTTTCTCAATCTCCAAGTTATCATAATTTCTCCATGAAAGGTCACCTATCTTGTAGTAGAGTGTGATTGTAATGAGGAATCCATGAGATTTTGAACACCACAATGAAGAAAACCATGTGAGAATGAGTCATGAGAATTTAATTCACTATAAAATACATTGACCACATGAACAAAAATGAATATAGATATTCACTAATAAATCAATATCCATACATGCTTTGTTGTTGCCATGTTTGAGGTTAATTAAAATTAGGGGTGGTGTCACCTCGAATAATGGATGGTAGCTCTAATCACCTTGTCAACTCTATAGTCACCATTAATTCTTGCTATTGATCAATACCTTAGACATAAAGTTCGCTAATGCATTTCCCTCCCACAAGATGACCTGAGCCTCCTTCAATACATTCATTACTTTCCAATGTAAAGCGTGTTTGTCTCTTAAGCATATGGCGACTAGCATTGAGTCACCTTTGATAATAATAATGTCAAAGTTGCATGCTTTAATGAACTAAAGACCAAAAAGTAGAGCCTCTACCTCAACTTCATTATTAGTCCCATGATGAAGTTTTTTATTGCCACTTTTAACACCTTATTAGAGGAAACACAAATGACACACATAGTGCATGAAGGTCCTAAATTACCTCATGAGGTACCATCAAAGTTTAATTTTCACATATTCAACCGGAATGAGAACCATTTGATTTATATTTTGGGATGAAAAATTTAAAAATATCTAATAAGAAATATAAATCATATTTAATATTAAGGGTATGTGTAGGATCATCATGGAAAAAACAGGCCTTTAAGTGGCAAAAAATTCAGAAAAATTAGTGTTAGGCAACTTGACGTAAAAATTTGAATAAGTTATCTATATTATTTCAAAAAATTGTAAGAATAGAATCTGTAGAAAATTGAATGTAGTTTCTAAACTACTAGGTTTATTTAAAAATAAATAAAATCCATTTGGTGAAAATTTGAAATTTCAATGCAGTAGTACTTAAATTTCAGGGAAAAAATAAGTAGGTGTCTGTCTGACCACCCTAACAATAATAAAATGATAATATTTTTTATAAGATTTTATATATAAGTAGAGGACTCATGTCCAGATGTGATGCATATTTTTTTGTAATTTTTTTCCAAGTAAATAATTAATTATGATTTTTTATTAAAAAATTTAAAAAATATAAAAACTCGTATGTCTGACCACCTTAACTTGGTCAAAACTTCATGAAATTTAATTTTTCTTTTTTTAATCCTATATTATGTGAAGCATGGAATGTGACACATGTTTCAGATTCAAAAAATGTGATATTGTTTGAAAGTTATAGATGTTTTTCAATCAGCCTATCGATCAAGACTTTAGTCGTAATTCTAATAGAAAATGAATAATAATTATTTATTAAATTCAAATTGAAGCATAATTTATATTGGTGGAAAGCTGAGAATGTCCTTTAAAAACCCTTTCTGTTTCATCAATTTTGGGTAAAAAAAGTTGTCAGCCATATACCCTACAAATACCCATAATATTGCCACTTTTTGGCCCACCATGATCTTGCACATACCCTTAAACAATGTAAAAACAACTATGTTATTGGACTACAAGCCTTGATATCTATGAATTTTATTATCAGATGTTTTAGTGATAGCTTAGTCTATTTATTTTTACTTCAATATGGACTGGTTAACTGTTAGTAATACTAGTTGCCTGTTCTGATGGGTGGGTCTATGGTTTTCTTGCTCAACCAGTGTTTTGATTTTTTTTTTGAGTTCTAGTTGTTGGTTTTATGATGGCCTCTCTGACTTAACTCCTTTTTCTACGAGATCATGACCCTTTCCCTGCCATAAAGAATGTAAGAACAACATATATATTTTTTTACTCTAACATTCTTATAAAGATATCCTCTAAGGCATATAACCATGGAATACCAACAAATCATCGGAACAAGGCTTCTTATGTCTCATTATTTTTCCTTTTCTCCCCTGAGCTAATAAAATCTCATTACGCCGAGAGGCGTAACCCTACAGTGGAAACATACCCCCTATAAGAGGCCAGCAGAAGTAACAGTGTAAGAAAAAAGAAACCTTTCATATTCTCCTACGTGGCAGCACCACTAATAAATTTATTACAAGCTTTTTTGAGTGGGCACCACAAGAAACTGATGCTTCATTTACTTATATATATTAAAATAATTAAAGTGTAATTATGGGAAATATGTAGCTCATGAAATTTATTGTCCAAAACTCGACCAGTAAAGTGTAATTATGGGAAATACGTAGTGCAGAATCTACATTCTGTAAGAAACAGCTGTCGTTGTGTAACATTCACCTGCATGAACCTACGCTGGAAGAGGAAATGACTGGCTGTTCACCTTGAATTCACTTTGAAGAAAATTGTTAGATCGTGGACATCAATCGAACGATGATTCTTTAAAGCCAGAGTTTCAATTTTTCAATGCAAGCATGGGTACAATCTTCATTTTCCAAAGGTATTGACAATGTTCTAAAGGAGGCGTCTAAATCTCGGTGGACTACAACAACCACTAATAAATATACTTTGTCTCCATCCCCATAAGCTTCTGTTCTTCATTGATTTGGTTAAAGAATTTTGCCTTAATTTCACTATCTTCAACAGTCTCAACACTCTGCATTTTATGAGCATTCGTTTACATCTTGTAGCACTTGAAATACCATTGTTAGTTCTCTTGAGTTTTATTCTAATATTTTTTGAGCAATCAAAACAACATATATGTTGGCACTTTGGTTTTGTTTTCAGGTTTCTTTTGTTGTGGGTGTGTGTCTTTGGCTGTGTTGAGGTCACTGAGTCAATTATAGAGATTAAGGAAAGAGTAATCAAAGGTATGTTCGATACCATTTGCTGCATAATGTTCTTTATGAATCTCTATATTCTTTAATATCACTGCATGTTCTTTCCTTAGATAATAGAGAAGATCGATATTATGAATATTGTAAAAGCAAGTTATTATCACTGCATGTTATGTATTCTTTAATATCACTGCATGTTCTGTCTCCAATGCTTTCTACTTTTTTGAATGGATTTGTGCTTTCTACTCTGTAATCTACTAAATAAAGAGGTTTTCAGGTTTCTTTTACTGTGGGTGTTTGTCTCTGGCTGTGTTGAGGTTGCTGAGTCAATTACACAGATTAAGGAATGAGCAATCAGAGGAATGTTTGATACCATTTGCTACATAATGTTCTTTGTGAATCTCTGTATTCTTTAATATCACATTTTGCATAAAGATGCATAACAATATGATGGTTAAAATCATTGTTATGATTTTTTATTTTTCATTTAAATTCTATAGAAGAAGTGAAAGGAAACCAATATTCTATATCGAGAGGTTTTGAGAAGAAATGGATCCAGTGTTGAGCACACCACAATAGCTATTAAGGTTTCCCCGATGAATTAGAGAAGCATCTCAATGACACCACTGGTAAAAATGTTTGCAACACTAAAGCCATGGCCTCCACCATCATTAACTCCTATGTCTTTATTCTTAGCATGTCTAGCATTAATTATACTTTCTAAGAAAAACTAATAGACAATAAATGGGATTTATAAGCAGAACCTAGATTTTTTGTTGAATTTAGCTAAATTGCATGAAGAAGAAAAATACAAGCTTGGAATTAATTCGGTCCAACAACAATATTAAATCTCTATTTCTTTCGCTTTACATTGGTTGCTGTAGTGAATTATACCTGGTTTAGATTTAACTATGAAGTAACAAGCAGGTTCGATTGACTTCATTCTCAATGCCCAAATTGCTTCAACTTTCAAAAGTACATCCATTCCATTGGTTGTAGGATTCACGTCTTGGTTTCAAAAATTCGAACTACATTTTTTTAGTGCAATCAAAAGTATCCACTGGCTGTTTTAATTCTGAACTTCAGATTAGATTACATATGGGTTGTAGATGTTACCATAAATTATTGAAATTTTATAGAAAGTTCCAAAATCTGCAATCCATAAGTTATTGAAATTTTATAGAAAGTTTCAATTTTAGTTGAACAATTAATGGTGAATCATTTTATTTATTTTCTATCTTTTATTATAATTCTAAATTGTTGCAATATGATAAAAAGACAAAAATATTTCTAATTTGAAAATCAAAATTGAGATTAACAATAATAAAACATGACAAAAAAACAAAAATATTTCTAATCCGAAAATCAAAATTGAAGTTAACAATAACAACTATTTAAACTTGACACAATGCAGAGTGCCTACCTTTTCGAGATTATTCAATATGTGAATTATATTGTTAAAAAGTTATATATATAAATATTAATATATATAATAATTAAATTTATTTATATATTATATTGATTTATATTTTATTATATATAAAAATAGATTATGTGTAAATTATAGATTATTTTTGATATTTTTAATATACTGATATTGCCATCTTATGACAACTTTGAATTGATCCAAAAATAAATAAATAAATATTTTTTATTACTATTATTTATACAATCAAGATTGTATAAAAGAAATATTCTAAATTTACTATTTCAAATAAAAGATAGTTTCTAAATTAATATACTTAAAATTAAATATTCAATATAAAAGAATTTTTTAAAATTTACTATTTCATACAAAAGCCAATTTTTAAATTAATATACTTTAAATTAAAAAATCTTGAAAATCTTTTAAAACAAAAAAATATTCTTTTTTAAATTTACTATTTCATACAAAAGCCAGATTCTAAATTAATATACTTAAAATTAAAAAATCTTGAAAATCTTTTAAAACCAAAAATTATTCTTCAATGTCATTGTAAAATATTTTTTAAAACAAAATTTGTTTCCTATTCAATATTCCATAAGAAGTTTGTAAAATTTTGATGAAGAGAAATTTCTAAAAAATCATTAAAATTTATTAAAGAAGACCTAAAATGTTATATTCAAATAAGATAGAAGTATTCACAAATATTTACATATATTATTGTTAACTTGCCTCAATAATCAAAGAATAATTCATTATAATTTCCTCTAACCATAGGCATTTAAACTCCACCTATTAGTAAAAGAATGAAAGAAATTTTCTAGCTACACATAAAAGCAATTTTGTTGTTGTTTATTTGTATTGGTTGATCAATGTCTAATTGTATTCCCAAAGATAACTTACAAGATAACATGGGTGATGGAAAATTTATTAATGAGATTTATATTTAGCATTAGCATTCTCATATTTGTGTCTATCTCATTGTTGTTTAATGTAGTGGTAAATAAGTTTACTTTAGTTGATCATTATATTTGATGTAGTTAGGTTGTGTCCAATAAATGATACCTTTCACATAGGATGGTTTACATGAACTTGGAGCTCTTTTAGGATGCACTCCAAAATCCCTGGAATGAATATGCATCTTACATGTTTTAGAATTTGAGCTCTTTTAGTGTATGCTATTGATTATCTCATTCAAAATGACACCACAAACATCAAATTTGGTTCACAATAAATTAACTTCCACTTCAATTAAAGTGAAGGATACAATAAGGTTATAAAATAACAATGAGAAATAAAATAAGAAAGTTTGAATAGAAAAGAAATGGATAGAAAGCAATCTTCTCTCACCTAGGTGAGGCAAGCAATGTTGTTCAAAGTTAGGGATAGAGTTCAATTAGAGTTAGGGTTATGACACAATTAGGGTTCAGTTTAAAATAACTTAAGATAATTTAATTAGGGTTAAGGTTAGGGTTAGGGTTATGATGGAGCCAACATTAGATTAATTAGAGCTAGGGTTAGGATTTGGGTTAGGGTTCTGGCTAGTGATATAATAAGGATTACAATTGTGTTAGCATTATGATTAGTGTTAGGATTATGGTGAGATAGCCTGATCAAGATTACGATTAGGGCTAGGGTTAGGGATATAATTAGGATAGGGTTGGGGTTTGAGTAAGGGTTAGGGTTAGGGTTAGGTTTAGAGATAGGATTAGGATTAGGGTTAGGGTTAGAGATATAATTACAATTAGGGTTGTGATTTGTGGTTTGTGCTCAAATTAGGGTTAGGGCTAGGGTTAGCACTAGGATTAGAGATAGTGTAAGGATTAGGGTTAGGGTTAAAGATAGAATTGGAATTAGGGTTAGAAATAGAATTAGGATTAGTATTGCAATTAATGTTAGGATTGGGGTTAAGGTTAGGGTTAGAGATAGAATTAGGATTAGGATTGTGGTTTGTGTTTATGTTAGGATTATGATTATGATTAGGCTTAGGGTTAGGGTTAGAGATAGGGTTATGATTGGGGTTAGTGTTAGGGTTAGAGATAGAATTAGGATCAAGGTCAAATAGAATTAGAATTAGGGTTCAGGTTAGTGATAATATTAGGGTTAGGGTTAGGCATAAAGATAAAATTAGGATTAGGGTTGGGGTTAGCATTACAAATAGGGTTACTATTAGGGTGATGGTTAGAGATAGGAAAAAGATTAGGGTTATAGATAGAATTAGGTTTAGGGATGAGGTTTTTGTTATGAGTGGGTTTAGGTTTAGGGTTTTGGCTAGAGATAGGGTGAATATTAGGGTTAGGTTACAATAAGAGATAGAATTAGGGTTACAGTTAGGATTAGTTGGGGTTAGGTTAGAGATATGACCAACATTAGGGTTAGGGTTAGGTTTAGAGATAGAATTAGGATTAGGATTGACCTTTATGTGAGGGGAGAAAGGTATTTCAAAGTTAGGGCTAGAGTTCAATTAGAGTTAGGGTTATGGCACAATTAGAGTTAGGGTTCAAATAGAACAACAAAAGAATCTTTTAATAGAACAGAGCAGAAAAGCTCAATACACAAAAATAGAACAACAAAAAAATAAATATATAACCTATATATAAAATATGCCGAGATGTATCTTGAGGCGTTGAATTTTTTCAACTTTAATTTTTTATTAAAGTTGAATGATGAAAAATTTAAATGCCTCGAGATACATCCATCTATGATGAAAGAAGTATATCGCGATCATTATGAAAATAAAGGTCGCAATACCAATCTCATCATTGAAGAATATGTGATGTACTTACATCATTATGGTGAAGTTTTTTTCATATAGTTTCTTCTTATTTGACCTTTGATACTTCTTAGTTATTCAAGTTGGTTGTAGTGAAACATATATTTTCTCTTTGATTTCTATAAGTTCAACAAATATCAATATTAATTTTCATATATGTGGTTTATTAAATTGTGTGGTGTTAAAGATATTTTTGACATGGAGGTGTGGAAAATATATATGAAATATTAAATGTGTGACAAATACATATGATATAATTTTTGAAAAACAATTACAAACATTTTACACATTTTAGAAAATTTTACCAATTTGGTTTAATGTTTATATTATAATATAAGAGAAATATTTCTTAGAAAAGATTGAAGTGATGTGTAGAAGTAGATAAGACCAATCCATAAATCTAAATTTTAACTTTTTGTAACATATTTTGTTCTAATACTTATTTGTAATATACATGGCTTTCTAAAATGTGTAGCATTAAATAATGTTTTGAAGTGGATGTGAGGAAAATATATGTGAAAAAATAATTGTAATGAATGTGTCACAAATATATGAAATACTAAATGTGTCACAGATATGTGTGTGTGTCTATAAGCCAAACCCTAATTCTAAGCATAATCCTAACCATAATGTAAACCCTAAGCCTAACCATTATTTGAACTCTAACATTAACACTAATCATAATCTTGAACTTAAACATACCATAACTATTATTTTATCATTTTATCATAATCATAATAATAATCCCAATCCTACCCATTTCCTCAACCTAACCATAATTCTTACCCTAACCCAAACATTAATGTAAACCCTAAACATAATCCTAACCATAGAACCAAATTCTAACCCTAACCATAAACCTAATGCTAACACTTACCTTAATACTAAATTAGGGTTAGGGTTCAATTAGGGTTAGCTTCAATTACAGTTCAATTAGGGCTAGACCATATTCAAAACCCTAACCCTAACCATAATTCCACCCCTAACCCTAACATAATTCTCACACCCTCACCTTAACCATAATTCTACTCCTAACCCTAACCCTAATCAAACCCTAACCCTATCCCTAACCATAATTCTACCCCTAACCCTAAACATAATTATAATCCAAGCCCTAACCCTAACCATAATTCTACCCCTAACCCTAACATAATTCTCACACTAACTATAACCATAAACCCAACCTTAACACTAAACAAAAACCCTAATCATAATGATAACCCTAACCGTGATATAAACCCTAATCCTAAATGCTAACTCTAATCATAACCCTAAATATATTAATTTATTCATCCTAAATGCTAACTCTAATCATTTAACCCTAAATATATTAATTTATTCAGTGTGTTATGCACATTGCGACTACTACTAGCTTATCTATCTTAATATATTAATCTATATATTATATGCCGAGAGATTTCATTTTTGAGGCATATTTTTTAAATTAAAAAAACAAAAAAGAAAAAAAAATATGCCTCAAAAATGAAATCTCTCGGTGTATAATATATAGATTAATATATTAAGATAGATAAGCTAGTTGACTTCTCACCCTTCACCAAGGGCATCCAGACATTTCTGCAGGCCATCTAAATTTGGTGGGGACGTTTGTTTCCCTGGAGCAAGAAATCTGATTTTGTCTGCCTATCAACTACCCAAGTGCTGACAACATAGACTGTTCTTGTTTCCTTAAAGACTCTTTTCCTTTGTCTCTTTAAAGATGCCTAATGGGTGGAGATCATTGCACAAGGTAATCTCGGCTTTGAGACTATTGCCATTGTAACTATTTTATCAGACACACACTATCTATATATATTAAGAAAATCATTTCTATGTTAATTGAATATAAATTATATTAGAATTTTATATAAGTTAATTTAGATTAAAGTAATAATTAGTTGATGTTAATTATAGAGATTGAATGTGCATATAGTTAAGATATTTAATCTCAAGAATAGTGGTGTTGAATAAATAATGCTGTATTAATATGTATTTATTTTAGCATTAGAAATGGATCTTTTATACATATATTTCATTTATGAATTAGAGTATTTTATAAACTTTGTTGTGTGTTGATTTTATGATTCTAGGTTGTTTCTATGGGTAAGGATTTATCTTAAGGATTTGATTCAATATAGTGTACATTTTTTCTTTTTGATTTGATAAATTCTATGTATCATGTTTTTTTTTAGACTGTAGGAATCGGTCAGGTATCCACCCCCTTATAAATTGTAGTGTGTCTGGTAAATTTTTTTCATGTGATTGGTGAGGATGGCATGACACACCCTTCGATACCACGAGTTTGGGGGGAGACTAGACCTCGTGACCTCTTTCTTGCAACAAGATACTTTAGCCAATTGAGCTAGTACCCCTGCCCCACCTCTATATCATGTTGATTGTTAAGGTTTGGTATTATTTAAAATATGTTGGAAAAATTGTTGAATCATTAAGGTCGTGTTCTCCTAGGCCAACCCCCTTGATTATTCCAAATTTATGATCATGAAAATGATACAAAAAGTAACACTCTTCAATCATACAAATGCATTAGAATGTTAATATGGAGTTAGGTTCCTTTTAGTGCTTTGATTGAAGTGTTCCTAGAATTATTATTCTCTCTAATGCATAAGATTTTGTGAATGCTTACCAAATTCTAAATGATTGTGCATTAAAAACCTTTAAATACCACTACATAGCAATAAACCACACAAAAAGGGTATCAAGTCAATTCTTCATGGAAATGAAAAAGATGAGATTTGAGAAATTTAAAATTTAAAATTTTAAGGGTCACCCAAGCCAAGAAAATGTTAATTTTCATTCAAGGAATGAATGTTGAAAGATGGAGGTGTAATAAATATAGGAAAAAAATATAATGTTAAATGTGTATCAATGTGTCAAAATTAATATATGTGAAAGTTATAAAAATAAACCCATCTTCATACAAAAATGATGCCTTTTGCTCTTGTCATATAGCTAAACATAACCAAGATCTACAATGAAAAGTTGCAAACAATCATATTGTTAGAGGTATTCAAGTTGAATCCCATTTTCAGTAGCTAAAGATTTATGACAAAGTTTCCATGAAAATTTTCTAGGCCTTGTGTGCTTTCCATACTTCTTGGGCCATTAAAAAGATTAAAGAAGATGAAAATATTTTGATTGAGCCTCTTAAATTTTTTTGGGCCTTCATTTGGCACTATGAGCAAGTATCTAGTTAGGTCAAGAGGACACTCATAAATGAGATAATTATCTGTAGCAATGTTTAAGCATGGTACCTTGCTAAATTTCCAACTCTCAATTCTTTATGATTAGTTTCTCACCAAAGAGGACCTTCATGAGGCTATCTTCACCATGGATAATAGAAAAGCTCTTGGCTCTTATGGTTTTCCATGTGAACCATATAAAGAGCTTTAGAATTTAGTTGCTGAGGATTATTGTAAATTTTCCCTTGAATCCTTTTATTCCAATTGTAGAGGAGAGGATTTGATATTCTCAAGATGACGAGGTCTCAAGGAGTGAATAACCCTCAACTACCTCAAAAGATCCAACTTAGGCAACAAGATAAAATGATGAAGAGTGTTTGTTTATATTTTACATAGAATTACAAGGAAAGATTTCTAAAAATTGAAAGAGAAAGTCATAGAGGTCTTTTGGAAAAATCAATGAGCTCTCAGGCAAGGACAACAATGCAAAATGTGGACGTCCCTATGGCACACAAACATATCGTATGAACCAAAAATTAAGAATGTCTTAGAAAACATCAAAGTGGCTACTAACAATTCTAATAATTGAAAACTCTTAAAATGTGGGAAAATGATAGAGAATAACAAAAATTAAAGTAATTTAAACTAAATGAAAGATGGATGATAAAGCAAGAGGAAAGGAAGAAAACACTTATAGAGAACTAAGAGATGAAGCCTCCAATAAATAATTATCTTGAGTACCTATGCACATAAGACCAAGGAACAATGTTGGGGTTGTTTAGGGATTTACCTTAGTGAAATCCCCACTTTTGTGTTTCCACCTCCATGGACAACTAGACAAGATAGAGAGAAATAAAATAGATGTGATAGAAGAATAAATAAATATACTAGAACAATATGCTAACTAGAATAAAAGACATTGCATTGAAGAAATCACAGTTACCCTCCTTTAGTAAAATGAGAATGCCAAAAGGGGGAGGCTCTGATCTCCAAGCTTGAGAGAAATATGTTGATATTACTAAAGCTTCAATGTAGTATAGATGTGAGAGAAAGAAGATACAATGGAGATGGTGGAATAGAGGAAAAGAAGCTGTTGTGATGAAGAAAGAGCAAGAGAGAATGAAAAGCTTGTGAATTACTTCTTGTGTAGAGAGAGAGCCTCCAAAATAAAGTGTTTTAGGGAGGTTTATGCATGCAGGAGTCTAAAGGGCAAGCAATATTCTCAAAGAGGGGGGGGGCATAAATGAGTAGATCTAATCAATTCAAAACAACTTCAACTCAAAATATCAGATCATGCAACTTGAATATTCGCTACTACTAATCAAGCATTGAGCACACATTGACCCAATTAAACACTAGATATACATGGAAGCCCAAGATGGGAAAAACCATGGCGAGAATAGCTACTTGGATATACTACCCAAATCTAGCCTCATAAAGTAGAAATATACTAGTGATTTCTTTTGATGAATAAGAATTAATATCTATTAATTAGAAATAAATATTACACATATTTATAAAAAAAAGATGGGTGGTAAGAAGGCACACCCTTAAGAGTCACATGGTTAGTTCCAGGATAGAAAAAATAATGAGAAAAATAATTAAAGGTCTCTATGTGACAATAGAAATGTCAATGGAGGGAGGTAGGTCCCTATCATCCGGCCTACCCCATACATTAGTGGGGTTTGGCATGAAATTAGGAGGGTCCCAACCATCATCATATTTTTGTTTATCTTCTTATTGAGTAGGTGAAATCATCAGATCCAATCGTGAAAAAAATTTGGAAGAATTAATTGGATAATTAGAAGCACTACCAGAGGGCCAACTAGAAGCACCACCACCACCTCTTGAAGCCCCCATAGAAGGCCACCCCTAGTCTAATTGAGGAGGGGAGGGTGAATGTCTATGAGGATGCGAGCCACTATGACGTGGGGCTTGTGAATGAGGACAAGCTACCTAAACCTTGGTAGAGGCACTACTACCTTGATGGTGGCCACACAAAGGTGAGTGGCCCTAGGAGGAAACATGAGAGGGTGACACATGTTAAACCATGTATGGGGAATTCCCCCAGTGGTCTAGGAGCTCTTGAAGGTGAGCCACCTTAAGCACAACTTTGTTAGCTTATAATTGAATCTATAATAACACATTAGAACATATAATGGTTTTAGAATAAAGAGAAACATGTTTATTGTTGATCATCAAAGCTTATGCTTCTTTGATAGTCTTATGGGAAATTCAATGAGTGGGGGAAAAATTACATCTCACTGAATACCTCTAAGTTTTTTATAGAAAGTTGGCTCTTATTCTATGGTTTTGAGATAGGGGGAGAAAGGAAATGTAAATATAAAACATAAGAGGTGATGTGCCAAAATTTTACAACATTTCAAACCCAAATTATTCCTATGATTGATATAAATAGACATAGAATGCCACAACCCCTCATTGTTGGAAAGAGAATGAACAACAAAGGCTAACTTCAAGCACAGTGTATATTTCCAGATATTTCTATAGGTAGTGTTCATTAAGGTCTGATCAAACATAAAGATCTCTTATGAGTAAAAGAAAAATATTTTAGAAATCACAAGAAATCTATCTCCTGATATAGCATATCACAACAAAATAACAACTTTCAAAAAAATAGAAAAGTCCAATGACATAGTCCAATTTTCTTGAGCCACTATCTTACCATACAAGCATAAAGCATAGAAATATGCTATTTAAACTATTTGGATCCAACTTACAAGACACAATGTTTCATTCAGAACAACAATATAAAGAAAAAAAGCTTGAAAAAGGCCATACATGCACAGTCTCAAAAAATTCTCCTCAATAGCTGATGATTTAATTGTAAAATGAACTTTGAACGAAAGGTCAGATGCCAATCCAACAATAGTTTAAACCTTAATAGATATAACATGCTAGAATAAAGTAGTTTTGTAACTTGTTTCTAAAAATAATTCTAAAAACCTTAGGAAAACTAAAGAAAACACTTCTTTTGAGAAAGAAACTATCACTTGGAATCCAACCCTTCATTATGTCATCACTATCCTCTTATAGCCACCAAAAGAAAGAAACACCACCTCAGTACAAAAGTAATTGTTTCCAGATGTTGATACTTGATAGCTTGCAATTTAATCGTAAACCCCTGGTTAGGCCGCAAAAGATCTTTGCTCATTGACTCCAAGTGACTGCATTAATGTATTTTAGATATTTCAAAGATAGAAGCCTATACACAATCAAATCCTAGAAATAATAGCCTAGAAAAAGGATTAGGTTGACTAATCACATCATCTTGAGGCACTGACTCGAAGCTTCCGTCCCAAGAACCAAGAAAAGAAAAACCAACAAGTTCCAAGGGTCTCCAAAAGATATTACCTTATAAGAGGCCCAGTCTTCCTTTGATAGAGGGATGCCACGTTGCGCAGTTGGAAACCTTATGTTTTCCGAAAAATGTTTTTGTAGTAAACTTCTGCCATTCTGACACATGTCTTGGGTGCTCCTCCGAAAATAAAATGATGAGAGAAAGTTGTTCATCCACCACATGGTGCATTTCCCATCTTTCTTACCGGCCCTTCATTAACCTAAACACTTCTACAGTAAAAACAAAAGGAGGCCAAAGATTAAAAGACTAAGGCAATGAAAAAACACTTCACATTTATCAATTTGGATATGAGCAAAAATATAGATGTTTCTATATTTCCAAATGTTGAAGAGGATTTCCACATTAAAAGTTTGCCAAATTTGGGTTATATTTTGGGAATGTGAGGCCAATTTCCCAACAACACCATATGCTAGGAGAAAGGCTTAGGTTGGAAGGGCCAAAAGAAATCATGAGTCCAATTTGACAACTATTGAGCTCTAGAGTAGAACCAAAAGAGGTGCTTGAAAAACATAGGTTGCCCACAAAAAAAGGGCAATGAGGGTCATGAATGCCCATGTGGGTAAGACAAGATCCCATAGGTAAGCCTTGGAAAAGAATACACCAAGAAAAGTGGGCAAGCTTGGGATCAACAATAATAGCCCACATAGTAGAAAATTTGCGGTACCAAAATGAAACCAGGGATTGAAGATTTTGCCTCTAGTTCAAACTATTAACCATCAAGAGATGACGAGAAATCCATTGGTAACCAAGTTGCTAGGGCTTGTAGTTCCTTAAAGGGGTATTTGGACCCCATTTCCAATCTTTCCACCAAGGCTTGGTAAAAGGGATACCAACTTTGTTAAGCATGTCAACCAAAATGATATTATCTATTCCTTCAAATGTATCCTAGTCATGACATTTTAAGCCAAAATTAGCTTTAAAATCTCCCCATGACATGAGGTTCATTGTGGGTCTAGAAACCAAGATGAAGAGTTTGAATACTATTCTTGTGAAATATGAGAGACTTAAGCTAAGGCAACTTGGGAAGAGGATTTCCTAGAGCGGTGAACAAAGGAGACCACCATATATTTTTCTAATTGAAAGATAAATCTTCTATGAAACAAGTTCCATTCCAAGTGAGTGAGGGCTTGACAACTTCCCAGGCAAGCCAAATTCTTTTAGCCACAAAAGTGCCTTCAATAGATGAACAAGATCCTTCATAATGAGAAGGGTATGAAAATAAATCCCTTTCCAAGATGTTCTATGAATTGGATATCCTACAAAAATACAATGTCTATGAAGAATATTAAAAGCCTCATTTCCAGTGAGGGAATAAATGATCCACTTGGCATAACGAGTAGTTCCTTACCTTTGAGTGGCCAAAAGGCCAAGCCTACCATAATCTTTTAGGAGGAAACACAACTCTTGGTAAATATGGTGAAACCCTTTATGAGTCTCAGAAGAGGCCCAAAGGAAGTCCTTGATCAAATTTTCAAGCTTCGTGTAGGAGGCCTTGGAAGGGGCCCAACAAGAAGAGTAGTAAACATGAGTCCCTGCCAGAATTTTAGAGCACACCTAGAACTTTCTAGCTAGTGAGAGCTGCTTAGTGATCCAAAAATCTAGCTTCTGCTCTATATGAGAAAGGAATTCTAACCATAAATTTGAAGATGAAGCCTAAAAATAAAAGGGGATGCCAAGGAACTTGAATATTTCCTCATGAGAAATCCACCTTCAATCATATTGTTAAATCCACATAGGACTAGGAAGAATGGATTGATGATAGCATTGAGTTTTGTGCCACTGAATAGCATAACTAGAGACCAAGAAAAATTTCTCAAGATATTTGAGGGAAAATTTGACATCATCCTCTTCCTCCAACAAAGTGAGGAAGGAGTCATTAGAAAAATGGACATTGGCAAGATGGGCCAACAAGTTGGGCAAGGTGTTCCCTCGGACAAGCTCGTGGCAGATGGAGTCGGCCAGGAGATAACCAAAACCTTCAACAAGGACATATAGAGAAGGAGCCAAAGGGAAACCTTGGTGAATAGAACAAAAAACTCAAAAGGATTGGGATTGGCAACCATTGATGGTAATGCAAGTAGATATATCAACAAAAAGCATGCTCATTAATTGAATAAAATGGGGACTAAAGCCCAGAGCAGAAAGGATAGGAAGAATAAAAGGCCATTCAATGTGGTCATAAACTTTAGCAAAAGCAATCTTTAAAAAAAATGATTTTTGATTTGATCACCTAGCCCACTCTATACCTTCCCAAATGAAAATGATGTTGTCCAAAATAAACCTAGATTTAATAAATCTAGTCTGCTCTAGGTGAAAAATTTGAGGAAGAAGGTGGTGGATTTTGATGGTAAGGGCTTTAGCCATGATCTTGTAAGAGATATTGAGGAGCGTGATGGGACGCTAGTTGCAAATATATTTAGGGTCTCCGAACTTGGGTATGAATTTTATGTTTCCTTTGTTAATAAGTTGGCCAAGGGATTTAGAATGAAAAGATTCTAGGTAAACTTTATGAAGGTCTTCTCCCACACAATCCCAAAAGGATTTGTAAAATTGATAAGGGAAACCATCAATTAACGGAGTTTTGTCATCAGCCATACTGCTCACGATCTCCTTGAGATCTTCAATGTTGAGAAATTTTTCATAGAAAGACTTTTGAGTAGAAGGGAGCTTGTTAGGCACAACTTCGAGCATTCCTAAAGAGCATTGGAACACTCTAGAATGTAGTCTTGGGAAGTGAAAACTTTTCAATAATGCCTAAAAAAATCATAGAGAATGTCAGGAAACTTTGTGAGCAAATTATTTCCTTCTTTGATCCATTTTTAAGTCATGTGAATTATGCCTAGCACAAAGAGCAAGAAAAAATTCCTTCACGACACGATCCCCAATTTTAAGCTAGCGAAGTCTGGTTTTGATTTGTTTTCCTCTCGCAGGATAATGATCAACACATTGCTTCTAATGTCTTATCTCTACCACTTTGGATTGCATTTGGATTCAAAAAAGTGGTTAGCTACTAATACATCAATGGCCCTTCATAGATCCGAAGTGGTGGCCTCATAAGATTTCCTACAAAAAATGGCTAGTTGATGCCCATAAATGCGAATAAGCCTCGTAGTGTGGGTAATGAATCATTCCACCACTTAATCCAACATATAGGATGGGTAGGTCCACATTGAAGATTCTAGATAATTTTGATGTGGGCCAGTGTGAGTTGATGACTTAGCAAAGAAGTATTTAAAAAAATGAGACTTACTAGCACGAGGTGTACCCACTTGCCATTCAATGCAAAAATGGATGGGAAAGTGGTCTAACTAGGCCACATTCACTAACGACATAACTAGAAGAGGGGACCATTTGGAAAAGGGGAATAATGATTGAGCAAATATAATAACATGATCAAGATGCTTAAATATTTTGTTAGGCCTAGCTCAAAATTTATTCTAGGTGTTCCATATTGGGGTCAAAAAGACACAATTTTTTGTACATGTAAAACCATGCTTCTCTCTTGCAACTTCCCAACTAAATAGCAATGTACCCTCTTTTTCATATTCCACCTCAACCATATTGAAATTGCCACAAAGGATGCAAGTGGAAACTGGCAGAGAATCAACAATCCAATGCCAAAGAAGAGATCTTTCAATAGCATCATTCAAGGCATGAATATCAATAATCCCAAAGGAATGATTATCAAAATTTAGAAGAACTAGAAGGGATAGTGTGTGGGGTCAAATCCATGATCCATGATGCAATCATGACAATATGGAGACAAAAAGGTAACTGCCTCACCCTGCCCAAAAACATGATTAGTGGAAAACATTTTAGTTGCTCACCAAATAACTCATCAAGCAAAAGATAGTAAGAAACTAATGAATTTCACTTCCTAAAGGTATAATACATAAATTCTCTAGCATGCTTCTAAAGAGTATCCCTAAAAAATACTTCTTAGAGAGGTCTATCATAACTTGCACATCCCAGGAGAAAAAATTCATGTATGGAACTCGATCATGTCATTAGAGTCCAACTCTTCCAAAGAGGAAAAATGAATTTGTAAAACCTTTGGTGGCACTGAACCTAGCTAAAGTGGAGGAGAAGAAAACCTCCATTATTTTGAAACAAATTTTCCCTCTTCAATAGGACTAGAAGGGCTGGATGATCTCCTATGAGTTCTTGTGATGGGAGAAGATGCAACCGGTTGAGCTATCATCATAGAAGTTAGCTAAGGTTTTGTAGAGGGCCTTGGTCAAATTGGAATAAAATTAGTAATTCTATGAGCTCCTTTCCCCTTCTCAGAATGGTTTAAACTTTCAAACAAAGGCTGAGGGACCTTGGAAGTCATCCTTGTACCATTGGACTTGTTCTTCTGGTTTGTGATCATCATCCTTTTGTCTTCTAATTTAGAGGTCAGGGATTTCATTGAGTGGGGATTTTTAGATTCCCATGGTGGAGATTAATTGTGAGAGAAAACAAGGGGGTGATCTCTAATCTTGTGATCAATAGATTGGCACCGATAACACGTATTGTGTAGATTAAAATAAAAGACCTTCTAGGTATGAAAAAAATTGCCAATTTGAATATCTATTCAACATAGACTTACTTTTGAGGGTGAGCTTGAAAGAATCGGTTAGGTTTGACACAAATAAATTTCCCCAGAGATATAGCTATATGGTGAAAAAAATGCAAGCAAGGAAAGGGAAAGCTAGGAAAGTCAACCCAAACTAGGACATGTAATTTCCTATCCTTAGAGATAGAGAAATGCTAAGTCCAAGTTTGAAAAAATAACAAAGAGGACCAGACATACCAAGGACCATGGTTCAGGATTACCTAAGCATGACCAACTTCCATGAAATGAAAAATAAAAAATCCTTTGGTCAAATTTTGGACCATATCAAGGCAGACCCCATGAGGTACCCAAATTTTATGGATCCAATCTTTTAGCACACTTTCAAGGGGAGTCCTCCCAACAAAGTAAGCTACAAGAGTATGCTAGTCTAACCAGTGACATGTAGTATCAAATTGTAGGATGGGAAGGACCAAATCCATAGGGGAATCAAAAGACTTACCTCATGAAACTCCTTCAATTTTTTTTTTCAAGGTCACTTATTCAAAGGATCCATTTTGTAGGGTTTTTAACTTCCAACATCAACAAGAATTGCTAGGTTGGAGTCACCCAAAGGCATAATGAAACAACTAAAAGACACAATAAATGTGACCGTACAAAGAGAGGAAAAATCTTGCACCTAAGGTGTGGTATGACATAAAGAGAGCCAAAGATGATTGTAGAAATAATAAACCTTAGAAGAGCTCATTCCATTTCCATCTTTTTATTTTCATTGGTCATATACAAGTGAATTTTACTTCATGATGTAGGCACAACCTACCCGAGACACCAATCTCCTAATGTATTTGTAGGAACCAAACTACTAGAGACACCAATCTCTTAATTTATTTGTAGGCACCAACCTACTAGAGACACCAATCCCCAATAGAACAATACAAGAGGTAGAACATCAGTCCTATCAGATTAGAAAGATTGAATACCTCTTAAATACATGTGCATGAGTTATAATTGATACTCTTCCACACATCATGTATGATCTTCTAATATTGGTGCACACATTGAAATGCAACTCTCCCTTTTATAATCACCACATTCTCTTCAATTTACACCTACAACCAACTTTTTTTCACCAATTTAATTGTATTGCTAAAGAATTCTCTTTTCCTTGAAAAATGAACTAAAACATTTTCATACAGATTTTTGGATCATCTTTGTCACTGTGAATAGATGCAAGCCATATATTGCAAGCATACAAAAGTCATACATGCACTCCTTAGTATCTAATAATGTATGTTTCTTAATTTAGTGATGTGATTGATATAAGAGTAAAATTACCAACATAAAAAGGTATGGAAATTGACCTTTTGATGTACAACATACTTTAGAAACATCAATTACTACCATTTTTTCTTAAACCTTGCAACAAAATTTTGTACATCTATTTAAAATTCTAGCCATTTCTTCAACATTGACAACTAAATTGAGATGATTTAGTGAAGTCCACTTTTTCCATTATTTTGTCTCTATAACTATGCTCTTTTATTTATCTCCTATGCTACTATTTTAAAATTTCTTAATTTTATATAAAGCTGAACAAGGTCCTTTAACAATGGCTTGGTTCATAGAGTTTGGAATTTTCTTAGCTCCTATCCTCTCATTTCTAATCATTCATTGAATTTTTTTGTTAGTGACTTATTGGTGACTAGCAACTAGATTTCCAACTATGTGATAATTTTCTAAAAGGACCATTCTTCGATTCATCTACTACTCATTATATTTTTTAATGAATATTATTTTAAATCATCTAATGGACCAAATAATAGGATAGGGAAATCCTTCTTCTTATTTAGGCTCTTAAAAAATAGGAGGTTTATCCTTGAAGAATTTTTTAGAGGATGATGAAAGGGAAATGTGGAAAAAGGAACAATGCCTTGGCTATGTAGAATAGACCTACGAAACCTCACAACTAGGAGATGAAACAAAAATACATATGTACAAATGGATAAAAGGTGAGTTTTTATTACTCTTGATGAATAATAATTCAACCCCACATCCTCAACCATAATCTCTCAACCCTAAATTAGCCCCTAAACCCTAAACTCTAAAACTAGATGTATTAATAATATAACAATAAAACCTAAAAAATT
Source organism: Sequoia sempervirens (assembly GCA_007258455.2). Lineage (NCBI taxonomy): Eukaryota > Viridiplantae > Streptophyta > Pinopsida > Cupressales > Cupressaceae > Sequoia > Sequoia sempervirens. The sequence continues at coordinate 195,148,718 of VDFB02353493.1, read as the reverse complement.
AAAATTTCTCCCTAAACCCTCAAAGCTCAACCCTCACTTATCAATTATAAATTGTAAAATCTAAACCCCATATGCTAAACCCTAAAACATGAAATTAATAATTTAACATGTTAAAACCTAAAAAATAATTTATTCCCTAAACCCTCAATGCTCAACCCTCCCTTATCAACTGTAAACCCTAAACCCTAAACCCTAAAATCGACATTAATAATTTAATGTGCTAAAACCTAAAAAATCAAATTTAATTGCTAAACCCTCAACGCTCAACCTTCCCTTATCATCCGTAAACCCTAAAACCTAATTGTATTAACGGAAAAAGTATCATTTTTACTAATTTGAGAATAATTAACATTGAATTTAGTGTTAAAATGTGTTTTACACTTTCACATTAAGTTTAGGGCCCAAGTTAAACTAAATGGACTTAATTGTGCCTTATTTAGGGTTTTTCAAGGTGTGTCTTTACACTTTCACACTAATCTAGGGCTTTATTAATTAATTGAGCTTACGTTTCCTTAAGTGGCCCCTTCAATTCAAATTTAAGCCTAATTAAATATAAATTTTGAGGGATAAAATATGACATTCATAAATTCCATTACACAACACTTAATTTTTTAAGGTGTGTATCCTAGGTTAGTGACCTAGGACCCATTCACCACATAGCGAATGATTCCTAACTTAGACCTAGGACCCTTCATTGAAATATGTTTTTGGTGGTATTTTAATGATTTCAGATCCATTATTTGATGTCATCTTGTGATATTTGAATTTTGGTATTTAATGTTAAGATATGTATAAATATAAGGTTATTTCACATAGTTTGATCTAATATTTCAAGTGTTCAAGTCCTAATAGCAAGTTTATGGGATCAAGAGCATTCAAGAGCATTTCTAAGGTATTCAAGTGCAAATTATTGAAGATTATTGCAGCAATCAAGGTTCCATTTGTCATGTCAAAGATGGATTGGATCATGCATGTTGTTGAGCTAATGTGTTGATGCAACATTCAAGATCAATTCAAGTATATGTTCAAGGAATTATTTCTAATCAAGTTTCATGATCAAGATCTACATTTATTGAGGTCACTTCATACTAGTTTATAGATTTATCCAAGGTTCAATTGAAGATTGGTGAGTTGTGACATTATATTTGTTCATTCATCATTCTTTTCATGCATTATTTCATTTCAAGGTTTAATTACCAAAATGGGTTTTGACCAAGGTAAACCTTTATTCCCTAACAAACAAATTTTTTCTCTCCTTTGATGTGTGATTGCAGGTTTTAGGTTGAAGATCTATTGGAGAGTGAAAATTGCAAAAGTTGTCAAAGTTATCAAAGTTGCAAAGAAAGTTGTAAAAATGATGGAAACTGAGCTACAAGATTTATTTTTGGATTTCTGACAGTGCCCGACTAGGATCTAGAAGTGTAGACTGAGAGGAACATAACCCAAAAACCATTTTTTCAGATCCCTAGCTAGGACCCATTTGCTCCTTAGTGAGGTTTGGAAAAGCACTTTTTACAATAGGAACACAACATTTAACCCTTCCAAACTCTCCCTAAATCCTAAAGGTTCCATTAGTATTATGATTTAGCTTCTAAATGTATAGCTTGTAATTTGGACTTTATTTGATTATTTTAATTTTTCTACCCAAAGTGCAATTTAGTTCATATCCCTGTCCTTGCATAGATAGGAAATTTGCTAATTCATACCTTGATTTGACTCACCTCGTGGTTTTTAGTCACTTCATGGTTTGGATCTCATTTCCTTGAATGAAATTAGAGAAATAGGGCCTCTTTTCCCTCTTTCGATCCACTTTTCCAATTTAGGAGAAATCTCCCCTATCCTATTTTTCTATGTTTCACTAACATAAATAATTTAACATTAAAATCTAAAATTTTACATTTAATAGTATGATATAGGAAAATAGGATCTAAGGTCTAAATCACACCTCCTCCTATATCACAATGGATATGTGTACTAAAATTGATCTTAAACACTCACTTGGCCACTAACCTATATGGAAGAGCCAAAATGGTGGATCGAGGTTTTGCTCCTTTTGAAATGTGTGTGGATGATGATTTGATAATGATTAATTGACTGTTAATTGATTTAATTTGACAATGTAAAGATGAATCCAAGTTAACTATAAAAATGCAACAAATTATTATGAGTTAAGGAAAACATAGAACTAAAAGCCAAAAATAGAGTTCAAAAGAGTAGAGTGCAAACACAGAGGAACTTGACATATTTATCGTAGCTTGAAATGGTTGGACATGGGAAAAAGGCACCATAGACCTAGAAGTACTTACAAATACATAGAATTAGAATTTAGATCTTAGTTGATCTCTGTCTATTGGTTCTCCTCCTCTAGACTCAATGTCAAATTTTTTTTTATTGTTAATAAATTCATCTTTCCCTAATTTGTTGACTTGTAGGACTTCAATGCTTGATTAAGTGCTTAGGTCTTCAATCCTTTCCAATTTGTTTTATATTTGTAACCTATACATAGGGAAGAGGGGAAAGGGTTGTGTTGTATAGGGGCTTGCCTAATTCAAACCTAAATTTTGTGTTTCCATCTCCACAACAACTATGATGATGTAAAAGATAGCAAAGAGAGCTTACCCTTGGTGAGGAAAATGGTAAATGATAAAAAGGTGAAAAATTTACACTTGTTACAACTTAACACTCAAATCTTTATTTTTTGATGGATTGAAGTCATTATACTCATCACTTTCAAGGAGAAGTTGATGCTTTATTTGTAGTCCTACAATTTTTAGTACTTAAAAATGACATTAAACATAAATAAACTTACATAAAAAATTGATGCATGATTGAAGTAATGTTGCAATAATCTTGCTAATTCTACTCTTGACTACTCTTAAAAATTTCTCAATTAATTCCACTCCCAAAATTTCTAGTTCTTGTTAGGATTTCAAATGATGTAAAAGACTTGTATTTATATGCAATTTTTTAATTTCTAATAAATTGATTATTGACAAGCGACAGATGATTTTGAATTTCTAAATGTTAAAATTATGACACTGACATATTTGAATTGGGGCCAAAATAGGCTAGACATGGGAACTCTCACCCTAGTATAGACCTATTTTGGGGCCTTAAGTATCGATAAATAAATATAGCTCATTTTTTCCCAATGCAACTCTGATTTTCTAAAGATTATTATAAAATAGATAAATTAAAAGAACAATTAGGTCTAGGAAAATAAGGGGGTGCTAAACCTAGTATGAAATTGTCAAGGGTGACAATTTATGATGCTAAAAATACCTAAACCCTTCATGCTCAACACTACATTATCAAACATAAATCCTCAACCATGAACCTTAAAAACTTATATTAATAATATAAAAATAAAACATAAAAAATAAATTTAATCTCTAATCCCTCAACTATCAACCATCCCTTATCAATCATAAACCCTAGGCCCTAAAACTATAAACCATATACACTAAACTCTAAAACCTAAAGGGTATATGCAGGATCATGATGGGCCAAAAAGTGGCATTATAATGGGTATTTGTAGGGTATGTGGTGACAACTTTTTTTTACCCAAAATTGATGAAACAAAAAGGTTTTTAAAGGAGATTCTCAACTTTCCACCAATATAAATTATGCTTTATTTTGAATTTAATAAATAATTATTATTAATTTTTTATTTGAATTACAACTAAAGTCTGATTGATAGGTTGATTGAAAAATATCTATAGCTTTCAAACAATATCACATTTTTTGAATCGAAACATGTGTCACATTCTATGCTTCACATACTATAGGATTAAAAAAGAAAAAATGAATTTCATTAAGTTTTGACCAAGTTAAGGTGGTTAGACATACAATTTTTTATATTTTTTTAAAAGTTGTAATAAAAATTATAATTAATTATTTACTTGGAAAAAAAATACAAAGAAATATGCATCAAATTGGAACATGAGTCCTCTAATTATATCTAAAATATTATAAAAAATTATTATCATTTTATTATGGTTATGGTGGTCAGAAAAACACCTAGTTCTTATTTTTTCCCTGAAATTTAAGTGCTACTGCATTGAAATTTAAAATTTTCACCAAATAGATTTTTTTTTCTTTTAAAAAAACCTAGTAGTTTAGAAACTAAATTCAATTTGAAGGTATGTGTAGGATCATGATGGGCCAAAAAGTGGCAATATGATGGGTATTTGTAGGGTATGTGGCTGACGACTTTTTTTTACCCAAAATTGATGAAATGAAAAGGGTTTTTAAAGGAGATTCTCAACTTTCCACCAATATAAATTATGTTTTACTTTGAATTTAATAAATAATTATTATTCATTTTATATTTGAATTATGACTTAAGTCCTAATTGATAGGCTAATTGAAAAACATCTATAAGTTTCAAATAGTATCACATTTTTGGAATCCAAAATGTGCATCACATTCTATGCTTCGTGTACTATAGGATTAAAAAAAGAAAAATTGAATTTCATGAAGTTTTGACCAAGTTAAGGTGGTTAGACATAAATTTTTTATATTTTTTAAAAGTTGTAATAAAGAATCATAATTAATTATTTATTTGGAATAAAATTACAAAAAAATATGCATCACATCCCAACATGAGTCCTCTACTTATGTCTAAAATATTATAGAAAAATATTGTCATTTTATTGTGGTTAGGGTGGATAGACAGACACCCATTTCTTATTTTTTCCCTAAAATTTACGTACTACTACATTGAAATTTCAATTTTTCACCAAATAGATCTAAAAAAAAAAAAAAACCTAGGAGTTTAGAAACTACATTCAATTTGCTACAAATTCTATTCTTAGATATTTTTGAAATAATATAGATAACTTATTCAAATTTTTATGTCAAGTTGTCTAACTTTGATTTTTTTGAATTTTTTGCCACTTAAGGGCCTGTTTTTTCCATGATGATTCTGCACATACCCTTGCTACAAATTCTATTCTTACATATTCTTGAAATAATATAGATAACTTATTCAAATTTTTAAGTCAAGTTTCCTAACTTTGATTGTTTTGAATTTTTTTCCACTTAATGGCCTATTTTTTCCATGATGATCCTGCACATGCCCTAAAAAATAAATGTAATCCCTAAAACCTCAACACTCAACACTCCCTTATCAACCATAAAACGTAAACCATAAACCCTAAACCCTATATGCTGAACCTCAAAAGCTATCATTAATATTTTAATACTAATACCTAGGAAAATAAATTTAAACCCTAAACCCTCAATGCTCAAAACTACATTATCAACCATAAACCCTCAACCCTTAGAAACTAGGCCCTAAACCCTAAACAATAAAACTTGACATTAATAATATAATAATAATAAAACCTAAAAATTAAATTTAGTCCCTAAACTCTCAACACTCAACTCTCCCTTATCAACTATAAATTGTAAACCATAAAACCTAAACCCTATATGCTAAGACCTGAAATATGACATTAATAATATAAATCTAAAACCTAGAAATTTAAAATTTATCCCTAAACCCTCAACAATCAATCCTCCATCATCAAGCATAAACCCTAAACCCTTGATTCTTAACCCTTGATCACTAACCCTAAACCCTATAAACCAAATCCTAAAACCTCACATTAATAATTTAACACTAAAACCTAAAAAAATTAATCCCTAAACCCTCAATGTTGAAACCTCATTCATAAACCATCAACCCTAAACCCTAAACCATGAAAAATTTATAGAGATAGATATGCAAAATAAAATTAGAGAGCGAAGGAGAGAGGGAGGGAGGGAAAGGTAGAAAGAGAAGTAGAGAGGGAAGTGGGGAGGGAGAGAGATATCTAGAGAGGGAGGTAGGGAGGAAGAGATAGAGAGGGATTGGGGAGATAGTAGTAGATATGGAAGGCATAAGTAGGGAAGGTAGAAGTAGAGAGGGGAGAGAGAGAGGTAATATAGAGAATAGAGAAGGAAGGAGGGAGGGAGAGGTAGAGAGAGGGGAGAGAGAGAGAGAGAGGATGGAGCAGGAGAGTTTTTCTTCATACTAACGTGAGTGTGTTACAAAATACTCATATTATTGTGTAGAGAAAGGGAGGGAGTTAGGAGTGAAATATTTTTATTCACCACTATGTGAGTGCACTATAAGCCGCTTGCAATATTACTTTCTTGGAGAATTTCCAACCCTTAGGGTTGGATTTTCCTTGGGCATCCAACCCAAAGGGTTAGACTTACATGTCAACAACCATAGATGTGTTTTTGGAAGATTTGAAAAAATGACACATTGTTTGGTATGCTCTTTATTAGGTTTGCATTCTTTTCAATGTCAAATTAGAAAATTAACATAGTGGAACATGTATTTTTGGGACCTACTTGCTTTCTAATGCTTCTAGGGTTTTTCACCTAAATGAAGAAAGAAGGGCCAAAAATGCTTATGTTCACATTCAAAAGTTAATACAATATGGATGGGATATGGATGCAATGTTCCTAGATGTAATGCTTTAATGCAAGAAACTAATAAGATTAATTGATTAATGAATAGAAACTAAAGGAAAACAACTTGTTTGAAAACACATTGTGTAATGAAAAAACACCTAGAAATCAATGCAAAACTAAACATAACTGAATCAAACTGAAAGTGTTCACTTGGAATATTGAAGGAGGCTAGAAATGGATTCTAGAATGCTATTGATGCTGATTTTTAGGCCTAGTGGGACTCATTCGCCATTATGGGTGAATCAGTCCTAGTTCTACTAAATTAAGCCAGAACCTGTTTCTAACAGAAGGGTAGCAGAAAATGCATAAAACACAAAACTGACCTAGAAGTGGGACTCATTTACCACCCATGGAGAATGATTCAACTTTTTAATTTCTGAATTTTCAAAAGTACATTTCAGAGTTTCCAATTTGCACTTTGATACTCTATAGGTGCCCACTTTCGAAACTCTAATTTACAAGCCTAAAAATGAGTTTTTGTTGATATTTTGACTTGTTGAATGAGGAGAAGACTTGAGAAAATTTTCAAATTGATCATAAATGATTTCCAAGCTTCCAATAGTACTAAATGTGTAAACACACAAGACAAGAATCTATGAGATGTTGAATATTAGGGCATGGGGGTTTGCCTTTGTCAAACCCATTTTAGGTAATTAAACCAAAATGATGTAAGAATGGAATGAAACATGAAATGATGGAATTGATTACCTTTCAATGATGTTTGATCTTGAAATTCTATAGCAATGGAGGAAGATTCAACCCTTGAATGTCTTTAGGAGCTTTTTTGATGTCTTGCAATGATAAAACCCTAAGTTGATTGAATTGAGATAAAAGAATGATGGATGAATGAGTGATAAGAGATAAGAGATGTGAAAATGAGTTAAAAGACTTATATTTATAGGAAATTCACCTATTTTACCCTTTAATACCTCATCACAGGTTGACATGAAGTAATATTAAACTCAAATTTCACTTTTTTCCCGCTCAAAGGTCAACATTGGGCCAAATGGGACTCATTCGCCACACATGGTGAATGGGTCTCACTTGGATGGGAATGATTCACCATCCATGGAAAATGGGTCCCATAAGGGCTAATTTGATAGCTAGGAAGCTAGGAGATAAGGAAATAAGGTTTAAAATGCAACCTTGTGAGGTATTTGATCAATTTAGGCCTCGGAATGCACAATATGTGTTAATATGGGACTATTAATGATGATGTGAATGTAAAATAGGGCTTGGGACACAAAAATCAATGTGAAAGTGTAATTAAATATAGTTTACAACACTAACATGAGGCCACATAGCCTAAGAAGGCACAAAAACCAATGTGAACGTGAAAGACACATTACAACACTAGTGTAACATTAAGTTTGTTTTACAATAATTCTAAATTGATGTGATAATGTTATTAAACAAATTTTATAATGTTTAATTGGGAAGAAATGGGTTCATTAAGTATAGAAAAGCGTGAAAGCATCTTACAACACTTTACAACACCTTTACAAGACATCAATAAAAGCATGTTATTCAATTTTCAAGGGTCCAAGACCTAGTGTGGATGCATAAAATGCCTCACAACACCTGAATCAAGGCCTCATTAAGTCTAGTTTATCTTTAATTAATCCCATGTCAAGCAAAGGGTACTTTTTTCTGTGACACATTTAGCCCCCACTTTAGTGAGAGGATGAACTTGCTTCAAACTCACACTAAAGTAGACATTTAAGAGAGATCAAAGTGTACAAATGTAGATGAAAAATAATGAAAAAAATCAAAGGAGGTTGCACAAGCTTCTAGGATCCAAGATCCGAAGTCAAACCATCAAGATACAAAATCATGCAATGGAAAGAAGAGAAAGATGAAAAGGTGGAAAGGATTCACTCACTATGGGGCCACAAAACCTTAGGTTGTATGTGGGGTGAGAAGTCCACAACATACTCACTCTGGGGCCACAAAAAATTTGAGTGTCCTTGGGGTGAGAAATACCAAAAGGTGAAATACACACGATAGTTGGTATGCACTCACAAACACAAAGGTGGCCATGGGGAAATTCGTGCCTCTGAATGGGCTTCCCGCTCAACCATATCAAACTTATACCTCTTGATAACTTTAAAAGGTGCTAGAAAGAAGATGTTGTTTCGAGCTCTATGAGGTAAGCAAAACATCATATGCTTGACACCCATAGACATTGTTAGTGTAGAGTAGTGTAAGGATTGTTCAAAGGGATTTTTCTTTGTTCGTGCAATGTCTCATCTTAGGGAGCATCATGTTTAATGTCTCTAAGAGAGGATAAGTGAAAATGATCTCATCTTGTTTCCAAGAGAGGACAAGTGCAAGGTCTCATTTTGGGTAACATTGTACCTAATGCTTCCAAGAGAGGAAATTGCAAGAAAAAGAAAATCACACAATGAAATGTGAATGGTGATGTATGCTCCCACTTTAAAGCAGTTGTGAACACCCATACTATGATCAATTTCTTTAAAGTAGAAGTAGAAGAGGACATGAGAGCTTACTCGAAAATCCCTATGCCAAGTCATATATTTTCGAGAAGCTACATCATGAAAAAGAGAAGTATGTCATATGCGATCCAACTTAAGGAATGTCGTTCACATCCCAAGCTTTCTCTTATGTATTCATGAAAGGTTAACAACTAGAAAAAGAAGGCATCAACACGTGACATATGAGGAGAAGGCTATTGAACCCCTTTCCCCCACTGAGTACAAGACAAAGGTGAGCTGAAATGATTGATGAAATGTAGGCAAGAGTGAAAATTGATATCAATTAGAGGAAGTAGGTAGGCCCCCATAGAGGGAAGCATACCAAACTCCTGAAAATGTTGTATTTTATGACTCAAAGATTTACATTCACTAGTGGAGTGTCCATGAACTCTATGATATGTACAAAATGAGCTCTTGGAATAACATTTCTTAGGAGTTATGGGAGGGAGGTCGATCAAGTGATCTTGGAGGATTCTCGACAAGATACCCTCTTGATCAACGGTAGAAGGTGGTCTTGTGGTTGGTGTCAAAGATACATCTTGCTTAGTAGTAGATGCCATACTTACACAAGTTTCTCTAGATTGTGAGATATTGTTCTCACTCTTATAGGAGGAGAGAAAATCTATCAAATCATTGGTGTCTTGCGAGATGACATTAACATTAAGCGAAGATGTAGGTGCATGTTTTATTTTTGGTAAAGGATGATGTTCAAGACCATTGGTGTCGAGGTGTTCAGTTAAGAATAATTTAGGAGTATGCTTTGTGGGATTGGAAATGTTGAGTGAAGGTTTGGTGATCTCTATTATAGGAATATAACCAAGACCATGAGTTGTTTGTTGTGTGATAGGGTCGATAGGGTTGCAGATACCTTGTTCATTAGCACCACATCCTTGTACACTATAGCCAAGTTGTTTCATAATCTCATAACCTTTTCCATAAATATTTTTCATTTCTTTTGGATCGGGTGGTGGTTGGTCATAAACGCCATCAAAGGTGACTATATTTTTCTTCTTTGTCTAAAGTGGTTGAGGTAGATGCTTTCAAAAGGTTGTCCAAATTTTGTGTGGACATTATTGTTTTCTTTGTCCTTATTGGAAGTTTTGTGGATGATTTTGTACTTGCCCATGAAGTCATGTTCAAAATCCAAGGAACCCCAATCATATTCAAATAACTTTGTGACTTGGTCAATGTGTTTTTCTTTGTCATTTTGTTGCACAGGTTCCACTTGTGTGGTTGGTGTTAAGGTATTCAAGGGGTTATCTTTGGTTTTCTCAAGTTGTAGGACACTATAAGGTTCATCATCAACATCAAGTGTGTACACTTTGTTGTTGTGGATATATTTCATTTTACGGTGAAGAGTGGAAGGCACACCATTCATTGCATGAATCTATGACCTACCTAGAAGAAGGTTATATGAAAGATCATTAGGCATAAAACGGATTGGTGTTTCCAATGTGGCCACTCCAACTGTAAGAGGTAAAGTGATCACACCAAGCTAGTGTTTGCTTACATTGTCAAATCCCCTAATGGATAAAGAATCAGATTTGATGTTTGATCTATTGATACCAAGTCTATTAAGAAGGGTCACCCCACATACATTAAGAGTGGAACCGATATCTATAAGAGTTCTCTTAATCCTTGTTCATCTATATTGAGCAATAATCATAAAAGATTCATTTTGTTTTTGCACTTCTAAAGGAGGAAGCTCACTTTGGCGGAAAACAATGTCAAGATTTGCTCCTTGGATTATGGCTACGATGATAGTTGGTTGCACATTAGAAGGGACATGAAATTGTTGCAAGGCAGATTGGATCATGTTGTGATAGTGAGGGGAGGCTTGAATAAGGTCCCATAATGAGATCTTAGCAGGAGTGTTCTTAAGTTGTTCAACAAGATCATACTCCTTTTGTGTGTGGGATGAAGTGAGGGGCACTAGGCGGATTAGGTAAAGGTAAAGATATTGGGGTTGGTTGTGGTGGTTGTAGATTATTGTGAGTGTTATATGTATGAGAAACGGTACTATAACTCAGCTACTGTGATAAATTATTGTTAGGTGGGTAGAGGATGAGTCCAGGTTTGCTTTAAGTTTGTTTTTTATGTGAAGGTGGGTAGAGAGTAAACTCATGTTTAGGTGATGGTTTATGTGAAGGGGGATAAAGGATGAGTTGAAATTGAATAATGTTAACATCCCGTAACAAGTGAGAGTCTTCATTGTATTTGGAGGGAATGCTATCTTTGTCTTGGGTCATAATATCCTCCCTAGAAGGAGAGTTGTTAGGAGAAAAACAAACCACATGTTCCTGACAATTAAGGTTTGGTTCATCCAAAATAACTTCATCGCAACTAAGAGAGTTATTAGTGGTTGAATGTGTTTGATAATTGATAGTGGGGAGATTAGGGGAAGATTCTATTTGATTATTGCTTTTTTCTAAGGTCTCATTCTCTTGTTCCATATTATCTACTCTACTAGGAGAGCTTGTAATATGTTCATTCGAGTTGGGAATTTTCAAAGTAGCTTCATCACAAGTGGGAGATGCATCAAGAGAAGAAAAAGCATCACATTCTTGTTTTTCAATGATTAGATCCTTTTTTTTCAATATGTATTCTTGGATGGGGGAAACATTAGGAAAGAGAGAAAGAATATTCTCATGACTTTCAATGTATAGTTCTTCTAATCCCAAAATATCTTCTTTGCAAGTAGGAGAGACAATAGAAGAAGGACAAGTATGATTATCATGATTATCTGTGATGACCTCCCTTTGTCCAATAATTTCTTCCAAAATAGGGGAAGATAAATAAAGAGGATTGTCATAGGTCTTAAAGATTTGATCATCTAATGCCAACATATCCTCCTCACAAAGAATGTGACTGCCATGATTGCTCACAAAAACGTTCTCACAAATAGGGGAGGAGTTGGGAGATGAATGTAGACTAGATATAGTGATGTTAAGAAATGTGTCGATGATTTCATTGTTGTGTTGTGTTGTGTGATCGTCATTATTACTTAGTGTGATGTCCTCTTCTTTAGTAATGTTCAGAGAGGTAAGAGGAGAGAAACAAATTAGATTGTCACAACTCTCATCAATTGGTTCTTCTAACACTATAATCTCTTCTTCACAAGTGGGAGAGAAAATGGGAGAAGAAAAAATGTAAGTGTTATGATTATCCAAGGTTTCTTTCACTAAACTAACCTCATCCACAAAAGGGGAACTAGGAGAGGAATCTATAACAAACAAAAAGAGAGGGGAAAAGACCTCATAGTTATATGCTTTTAACAAAATATTCTTACAACATGCAATAATATCTAAAAAGAGAACATGCAAGATGACAACTATAGAATTTTGTAATGAAAACATGATGGAATGATTAATCTACAATCTTGAAATGTAACAATGCTAAAGAAAAGATGTAGATGAAGAATAATGTTTTTGATTTCAAAGTTGACAATTGATTGATTATGATATGTAACAAGATAAGAATGCAAACTTGAAATGGAAACCATGCATGAAATGAGGTAATTAAGGCTAGATTTTATGAAATGCATGTTACATAAATGCAACTAACTAATATAGGTAGGTTAAGGAACCAAACAACAATTGAAAAATAGAGTTCTGAGTTATGTAAAATGCAGTTTCAGGGGTCAAAAGGGACTGATTTGTCCAGGGTGGTGAATGACTCATCCTAGTATGGAATTTTTTTAGAATTTTTAGATTTTTTTGATGGATTTTGATGTTGTTTGAGTGTTATGATGTAAACCTAAAGTAAAAATGCATAATTTCAGAAAAGTGAAATGAATTTAGATGGTAAAAATGTAACTTTAATGCACTTTTTATGAATGCAAAATTTAACACCTAGCATGCAAATGAATCATGTAAAACCTAATGAAAGCTAGATATATGATGATGAAAGGACTCCAAATAAGTCAATAAAGTATTAAAAAATTAGGTTCACCAAAATGAATCATATATTTTTGGCACCATGCACCTTTCTAGCTCTTCTAGTGTTTTTCACCTAAAAGGAGAAAGAAGGGCCAAAAATGCTTATGTTCACATTCAAAAGTTAATAAAATATGGATGGGATATGGATGCAATGTGCCTAGATGAAATTATTGAATGCAAGAAAATAATAAGATTAATTGACTAATGAATAGAAACTAAAGGAAAATAAATTGTTTGAAAACACATTGTGTAATGCAAAAACACCTAGAAATGAATACAAAACTAAACTGAACTAAATCAAACTAAAAGTGTGCACCTGGAATATTTAAGGAGGATAGAAATGGATTCTAGAATTATTTTGATGCTAATTTTTAGGCCTGGTGGGACTCATTCACCATTCTGGGTGAATCAGTCCCAGTTCTGATAAACTAAGCCAGAACCTATTTCTGACAGAAGGGTAGCAGAAAGTGTAGAAAAAACAAAAGTGACCTAGAAGTGGGACTCATTTTCCACCCATGGTGAATGATTCCACTCTTGAAGTTTTGAATTTTCAAAGGTGGATTTCAAAGTTTCCAATCTCCACTTTGATACTCTACAGGTGTTCGCTTCTGAAACCTTGATTTACTTGCCTGAAAATGAGTTTTTGTTGATATTTTTGACTTTTTGAATGAGGAGAAGACTTGAGAACCTTTGTAACTTGATCTTGAATGATTTCCAAGCTTCCAATAGTCCTAAATCTACAAAAACATAAGACACAAAGAAGAGATGTTGAATATTAGGGCATGGAGGTTTGCCTTGGTCAAAGCCCTTTAAGGTAATTAAACCAAAATGATGCAAGAATGGAATGAAAAATGTAATGATGGAATTTATTACCTTTCCATGATTTTTGATCTTGAAAGTTTGCAACAATGGAGGAAGATTCAGCCCTTGAATGTTTTTAGGAGCTTTTTTGATGTCTTGCAATGATAAAACCCTAAGTTGCTTGACTTGAGATAAAAGAATGATAGATGAATGAGTGAGAAGAGATAAGATATGTGAAAATGAGTTAAAATACTTATATTTATAGTAAATTCACCTATTTTACCCATTAATACCTCATCACAGGTCGACATGAAGTAATATTAAACTCAAATTTCACTTTTTTCCTGCTCAAATGTAAAAATTGGGCCAAATGGGACTCATTCACCACATATGGTGAATGGGTACCACTTGGATGGGACTGATTTTACATTCATGGTGAATGGGTCCCATAGGGGCTAATTTGATAGCAAGGAAGCTAGGAGATAAGGAAATAAGGTTTAAAATACAACCTTGTCAGGTATTTGATCAATTTAGGCCTCAAGATGCACAATATGGATTAATATGGGACTATTAATGATGATTTGAATGTAAATTAGGTCTTGGGACACATGAATAAATGTGAAAGTGTAAATAAATATAGTTTACAACACTAAAATGAGGTCCACATACCCTAGGAAGGCACAACCAATGTGAAAGTGTAAGACACATTACAACACTAGTTTAACATTAAGTTTGTTTTACAAGCCTTCTAGATTGATGTGATAATGTTATTAAACATATTTAATAATTTTTAATTGGGAAGAAATGGGTTCATTAAGTCTAGAAAAGTGTGAAATCATCTTACAACACTTTACAACACCTTTACAAGACATCAATAAAAGCATGTTATTCATTTTGCAAGGGTCCAATACCTAGTGTGGATGCATAAAATGCCTCACAACACCTAAATCAAGGCCTCATTAAGTGCAATTTATCATGAATTAATCCCATGCCAAGAAAAGGGTACTTTTTTCTACAACACACATGGTAATGCCAAGCCCCCTCTTAGATTTCTAACCATGTAATTTTTTTATATTTTAAATATTTTATGGTTTTTATCTTTAATTTCTTTTGTTAGTATCTCAATTTTTTGTGAAAAAACTATGTATGGTATTTTTGTTCTCATTTTTTTACCCATTCATCAAAATTTGAAACAAATTAAATTTTTACTATAAAACACTCTATTCTTTACACATTAAAATTTGACTTCGTCTGAGTTTCCAAAAAAATTAGGGGGGAGCACACCCAATTTTTTATTTTTCAAGATGTGTACACTTTGAAAATTAGTAAAAAATTATATTCATTAAAAAATTAGCAAAAAACCTGAGCATAAAATACATACCATGTTAGCTATGTTCTGATTGAAGTGATTTTTGAAATCCTTAAAAAAGTTAAAATTTTAGGGGGGGGGGGACACAAAATGCTTCGTTATATTTTTTGGATAATAAAAACATGATCACTTTGTGTGGTCCCCCTATTTGAACCCCTTAATCTCCACCATTTAAAAAAAATAGTTGTTTATAAAGTAGTTTTACAACACTACAACTCTTGTTCTTGTCATGTCTTTAAATTTTGAGTGTAAATACCTTCAATTTCTCATCCAAGATTAGTTTTTCATGATTTCATAAAATAAATAACAACTTAAGACCCCATTTTGGTTCCCCATTTCATTTCACATACCCTCCACAATAACCTTTTTTGATAGGTTTTGAATGAAAATGATAAAATTCTATGAAAATAAAATGCTAAACAATAATAGTAGAATCTAGATTGAATGTAATCCTAAATGGAAGCACTGTTAGCACTTAGGAACCAAAAATTCAACTAAAAGAAGAGAGGAACAATAAAATAATAATAGTATGAGTTATGATTCTTGAAACCACCAAGAAGGATAATATGAGTTGCTATATATTGTCATCGCTACTCCATGAAAAATCACTTTACAATAAAAAATGCTATTTACATGCATAATAGATTGGTAGAAGATTCACAAAATGACCATGGAGGCTATTGGTTTTTCTAGAGAGAGAAATATAACTTTTATTTTTAAATTTTTTCTTCTAAGCCTAGAATAGATCTTGTTTTCAAATTGGAAAGAATAGAAGGAAAGAAGGGTTAGATGACTTCTCAAAAAATTCATAAATTCATTACCTTTTCGACTACTAGTGATAGAAAGGAAAAATTAATACTCAAATAACCACTAAGTATATATAAACATAGTGTGCTACATTGATATTAAGGAAGAATTAGAGGTTGGGTTGAAGTAGGTACAATAGAAGCTAGTTGGTGTTGTAATTGTCCAAAATTTAGTATTAATTGGTTTATGAAGAGTTCTATTATATGTGTGAAATTTCTAGATGTATGCATTCCAAAATACATGAAGTAGACCTAAAAGGTACAAAGGTGCCAATATTTATTCCATAAAGATCAAAAGTTAGAGTTGTACCAAGTACAAAAACAATACATGTAATATGAGCCCCTAGTGATTGTACAATAACCATGTCCATAGGTTTAGTAGTCACCATATATAGATAGTAGGAACTAGCATTGACAAAGATAACTATGTGCCAATTATGGTAGAGTGCAAATAATGAATGTCCATAGAAACTTATTGTATAAGTCAAGATACTATCTCAAACAATATATGGAAAGACATGAAGGAAGTCCAATCCCTCAGGATAGTTGTTTAATATATTTCAAATGGCACCAAGGATTAGGACAACCTTAGAAGAAAGGGCATCCTTGGAAAAAAATTCTAGAAATTTATGTAAATTTCAATCTAAGTTTTGAAGTTGAGAATCAAAGGCTTGAAAAACACCCTTATGATCAAAGCCTACAACCATGTGGTGAGAAATAGTGGAAGGATAAGTTGGTTGTATGGTTATTGGAGGGGGTGATGAAGGAATTCCATCAAAAATTTATTCATGATAAAATTCTAGAATTTTTTGGATGGTAGTCATAATATGATGATAATAAGACATTTTATGTATTTGAAGGCTTCTTATTATTACGTTGTCAAAGTAGAGAGATTGAGTTGTAAAAATCATAAATAATTTTACCTCACAATCTAAGACAAGTATTGAGAATGAGGAAAAAATCTTTTTATGCTTTTTTTGTTTAAAAAGTTGTGGATCTAACAACATGTTCACTAAAATGTAGTGTATGAAAATTGACTCTAAAAAGGAACTTTTTATTTATTTTAGATTCATTGCACACATTACATTAGGATAAATTTGTTATGTTTTCATTTTACTAAACCTATTATTTAGGTTTTATGCTAGTTATCCTTTTCTAAAATTTAGATTTTAAATAGAAATGAAGCCAATAAAATTAAAGTGCTTAAGGATAGTAAATTGGTGAAAACAATTGAGAACATGATCTTTTTTTGATAATTAAAACATAAATGTAGAAAATGAAGAACTTGGAGTGCAAATTTGAAAACCTCTACCTAGGAACCTAGTAGAATTTGAGGACATATATGTAACACACTATTTTCCTATATAAACAAAAGTCCATAAAAAAATTACAACTCAAAAACCTCCCTTACATGCATAGGAATTGGTGGATATTTTGAATAAACTATAATGATAAATATAAATAGTATTTTAACTAAACCACTATTATACTCAAAACATAAAATTAAAATAAGATTAAAATTAAATGAAGGGTTTTAGAGGGATTTCACCATTTATGCAACAATTTTATCTCAAGCAAATATATGTAATAATAGAGAAGAAATATTTTTTTTGGTGGTTGTTAAGGGGCTTGCCTTAGTCAAACCCTATATTGGTCATTCAACCTTCACGATAGCATTATTTTTGATAGTTTTTGAAATGAAAAATGATAAAATAATATAAAAAATAAATAGTAAATAACAATAGTAGAATCTATATTGAATACAATCCTAAATGGAAGAATTATTAGTGTGAACAAAGATTTTGACTCCCTAATGCTTTCTTGCACCTATTGGGTTTTTCACCTAAAAGGAGAAAGATGGGCCAAAATGGGAAATGTCCCCACTCAAAAATAATGCAAAGAGGGATGAAATATGCCTAGATGAAATGTTATATGCAATAAAATGATAAAGGAAATGACTTATTAATGCAAAATATAAGAAATACAAGTTGATTGAAAACATAGTGATGCATGCAAAATGACCTAAGAATGCAAACAAACAATAAAAAAAATGAACAAGACTAGAGAGACCTATGCACTTGGAAACTGAAATGTGATGCAGAGAGGTCTGGAATCCTATAGATTTTGTTGTTGAAGCCAACTAGGACACTTACGCCAAGCTAGGTGACTTAGTCCTGTTTCAGGGAGATTCTACCAGAATAGGTTTCTACCAAATGGATATTTGGAAATGCAGAAAACACTTTTCAAGCCTGGAAATGAAACTAATTTTCCACTAATGGTGACTTAGTCCACTTGGGAATCTTGAGAAATTTAGGGGAGGAAGCTATAGGTATCAGTCTACACTTCCCTTCTTGATAGGTGTTTAGTTCAGATTCTATAGAAATCAGGCTGAAAGAGGTCTCCAAGCTTCAATTAGGACTTTGTTGACTTGAATGACTTTGATGGATTGTTGACCACTTTTTAAGACTTTTCTCTTTGAAAAATAAACTTACAAGACTTGTAAAACACACATGCATAGAGGGGAAAAAGTGTTAAGGGTTAGAGAGTCAAACCACGATTTGGTAATCAAACCCTTGAAAATGAAATGAAATAAAGAGAGAATGATGAATGAACAACATGCAATGTCACAACTCACCAAACCCTTGATGTAGAAATCTGAAGATATGCAAATGGATGCTCCAATGGATGCTTCATAATGCTTAGAATGCTTGAGTGAATGCTTGATAATTGCTTGAATGATTAAGTGAATGAATTGGGGGTGAAAATGAGAGGAAAACCATTTATTTATACTTGATTTTACAATATTTCCCAAACATAACACATCACAAGCTGACCTTAAGGTTAAGAGAATAAAGATTTCCTGCTCGAAAATTAAAATAATTTTGATTTTTAGGACTAGTGGAACTAAGTCACCCCAAGTGGCGACTTGGTCCCACTAGGGAAATTTTATTGGGTGTCAAGAATTAAAGTGTACTTAATGATGTTTAACAGGATTATTCTAAAAAATACACTTAAGTAGGGCCGAAAAGTGTATTAAAGGGGTCATTTAAACATAAGAAAAGGGTTGAATTAGTGATGAAAAGCCTAGAAAAGTGTGAAAGTTTGTTACAAATCTTTAAAACACTTTGAAATAAGACTTGGTAAGTGATAGAAAGAGGTTATTTAAGTGAATTATAATGAAAGGGTCCTAGAAAAGTGTGAAAGTGGGTTATAACACTTCACAACACTTTTACAAGACATCCTAGAATTCTTAATGATTCACAAGGGTCCAAGACCTAATGTGAATTTGTTGACCACATTACAACATTAAAACTAGGAAAAATCAAGCCAAAATCACTAGGAGGGCCTAAACATGAGAAAAAGTAGAAGGGTTACTTTTTTCATGTCCATAGTTAGCCCCCACTTTAGTGAGAGGATGAAGTTGCTTCAATCTCACACTAAAGTAGCTAAAAATGCATATCAAGAGGGGTTTGAATGAACTAATGCTTAGTAAGATGAGACAACAATGATCAAGAGGGATGATCAAGCCCCCAGGATCAAGATCTCATAGAGAAATAAGCATGAGCACAAAGAAACACACAAGAAAATGATGAAAAAGAATGAAAGAGAGAAAAGGAGAAAGAGAGTCGGATCAAGCTTCGATCATTCATCCATCTTGTTGTGGATAAGATCTAGGCTATTTTTCTAGAATGAAAATGAATAATCACTCTGAGGTGATGGAATTCATGGCTGTCTGCCAAGTGAGAAGGCCAAAAAAGTGAGAAACATACACTCATGGCTGGTATGCACTCACAAAGAGGTAGGTGGCTATGGGGAAGAGTCATTCCTAGGAATGGGCTTCCTACTCAACCATACCAAAGTTATACCTCCTGATAACTTTAATAAGGTGCCACCAAAAAAATGACATTTCAAGCTTCATGAGACAAGCAAAACTTTGTATGCTTGTAGCTCATGAACAAACACGATGGAACCACATGCATGCAAGCTGTGTTATGCAAGGTGGCCATATAAAAAATCTAAAATGCAACATGCAAAAGATGTTAAAAGTAGTCTTGCTTAGACCATGTGAGGTATATAACTTAGGGAACATTATGTCTAATGTCTCCAAGAGAGGACCAATCAAAGAAGAGAAAAATTTCAACTTAGGGGATGTAGTGTGTCATATCAAGCCACCCAGAGGAATGTAATATGCTAAGATAGATCATGCTCATGAAGGAAACTACACCCAGTGTCATCCAAAAAGTGACAAAAGGAATCATATGAAGTAACAAGGTTGCACTAAGAACCAAGAAAAAAGAAAAGAAATGCAAACATGAATAATGCTAATTGATGCATGCCCCCACTTTAAAGGAATTGCTACACATCATATTGTGAGAAATTAATTTAAAGTAGCAAATGAAAAGTGCTAAAAGAAGAAAGAATACATGATAGCCAACTTGGAAATCCTCCATGCCAAGTCATATGTTTTCGAATAAGGCTACGTCATGCAAAGGAAAGGAAAAAGAAAGGGGTTCAGGTGTTGACCCCAAAATGAAAAACACCAAACACATAAGGGATCTAAGGATTTGGGGTTAGTATGTTCTTTTCTACAATGTTTTTAGAGAGCTTGGCACTATCATCATCCCCCAAATACATGGAACTGGAAGAATGACACTGTATATGAGTAAATTTGTACCCCTTATGAAAATTCCCATTTTGCCTTGCTCCACATTAGAAAACCAAGTTTGGAGGCTTAATTACACCTAAGATTGTTGCTTTCATTCCACTTGGCACCTATTTTGAGTGTCGATGGGGGAATTTCTATCAGGGACACTCGTGTGGCACGTAGACATCCATGCAGTGTGCTTATGTCCCTTGTAGATTCCTACGGATGAACTCACAAAGGTGTTACACTTCTCATTGGCGATTGACTTGTAACGCCCTCTTCGGCCGACTAACCTGAATATGGCCATTTTCTTCACCTCTCCTTCAAATTCTATCCTTCTACATGCACTTCAACTTCTTAAGATCTTCTTCACAACTTCAAGCATCCCATAACACATTCTTCAAGCATTCTAGCAACACTTTTTCACTCCATTGCAACAACAACTTCACTCAATCACTTTATTAGAGAAATTTTGGGACAACATCATTGCATTAGAGGCTTGAGTACTATCATTCTCTCCTCCATTAGCCTTAAGTGCTCTTGGTGGAGGTGGTAAGCTTCCCATTCCTCTCCTCTATTACTTGGTTGAGTAAGCAGATTTACTGTTTCGTAGTGTTTTAGTGTTCTTCATTATATTACATTCTTTATCATACTTTCTTTCTTGGCTGTCCATGGAGGTGGAAACACCTAAATGGGGGTATGAATGAGGTAGGCCCCCATACCACCACCTAAAATTTTTCCACCTCTTTGTGTGTAGGTGAACATGCTTTTGGAGAGCTAGCTAGCAAACTAATTTCTTTGTGAGATCATTCTTGCCACACTAACTCTTGCATTTTTACTTTAGCATATTAGAGAGTAATTTGTTTACTTAATAACTTTATTTTGGGCCTTTAGTAGTAGTTAGCTGGGCTGTTAGCTTGTTTTCTTAGTTTCAACCTTGTCTCTTTAGTTGTCTAGTCATACTAATGCCAACACACTTGAGAGATGTCAGTGTGCCATGCTGTCATCCTAGGAACGCGCTTCTGTCCTTGGGCAGAGAGCTTCTTGAGGCATAGTGTTGAACCCAAAAAATGGGTTGCCTAGCCCCATCCTGCATTTCAGGTCTGAAGAGTGATTGAAGGACTTCATAGTCCTCATGATTCTTGCCTCACATTTCCTAACACCTTGCTAAATTGAGGTAAGTTAGGGCAGCCTTCCGCTCTTGGCCCTCTATGACCTGGGGCCTTGAACGTGGTTGGTCCCCCTCTCTTACATTTTTGTGAACTCGATGTGAACCATTTTGGTTCTGTTTTGTGATATTGATAGTTCCTTTCCTTGTACTCTATGAGTGTTGTAGGTGCTAGTGTTGTGAGGTTGTCACCTTCCAACCCAACCTGCAACCCCTAGTTAGTGTAGTTGGAAGGTTCCGAAGGTGCTACTTAATGAAACCTTAATTGGGTCACTATATTATCCTTTAACCTTTAGGGACTCTATGAAAGTATCATCTAGTGTGCATAATGGCCTCCTTTCTGCATCAACCTATCCCCTTTGCTTACCCTGTGGACAATAGTACTATTATAACATTCACTTCATAAGACCTAGCGATGGGTTTTAACAAGGAACCATCTCCTCTCTATATCCTAGAGTGGATCAATGGGAACATCATGGCATGTGTTGTCATTGATCTGACATCACAAGTAAACATAATAACTAAGGAGATCATGCTAATTAACTTTTTACATAAGGATGGGTACAATGCACTTGTGAGTACCATCTGACACATGACATGATTTATGTTCCCCCTTTGGGTAGTATTGTTCTGTTGGTCTTGGTTTTCAACCTATATCTATGAAACTCCTCTTTGACATTATTCCTAGGTCTCAGCTCTTTAGAGTAAATTTGGGTATCCCTTGGTTGGTGGCTATGAATGTGGTACCCTCATTCATGCATAAATGTTTAAAATTTATCCACTGGGGTTTTGTACATGTAATTCATGACACCAGTTATAAACCACCAGCTGCTCGTGGTAGCATACCTTGGACTACTCTTGGCCTGCGCCCATTGGTCCTCTTCTGCTGAGGATAGACCTTCTGCACTAAACATATCAAAACTATAAGAAAGGGCATCTAAGACCAAAAATGAGATACTTTCCCTCACCTTATGCTATTTCACATAGGGCCTTCTTAAAAGCTAACAACAATGCCACTAAGGCACAAAGGAAGGAAGAAGAGAAGTGGTCCTAAGATCCTCC
This sequence comes from Sequoia sempervirens, assembly GCA_007258455.2. NCBI lineage: Eukaryota > Viridiplantae > Streptophyta > Pinopsida > Cupressales > Cupressaceae > Sequoia > Sequoia sempervirens. The sequence continues at coordinate 195,125,966 of VDFB02353493.1, read as the reverse complement.
TTCTTCATCTTTTGCTAGTCAGTCTGATGCTTCTTCTCACTCTATTGTGGTGCTGTTAGATCCTATTATGCACTTGTGGGAGAATCCTATGGTGATTGCTTGGTGAAAGCCTAAGCATCCTACATTTGAACTTCTTGTTCTACTGATGAAGCCTAGACCTATTCGGTATAACAAGAAAAAGGTCTCTCATGGAGAGTCCACTCTATCTTGACCTCTGTGGCCTCCTACTGCTTCTGCTCCCAAAGCAGTGAATGGTAACAGGCCCACTATCGAGGCTCTGGAGCTGACTCCCTTCGTTGCTACTCAACCTGCTCCTCCTGCTCCCATTCAGGAATCTGTTCCTCCACCAGAGACAACTGTAGTGGATGTTCCCATGGTCAAGTAGGAGCTTTTTGTTCCTTCATAGCCTCTAGCCTCCAACTCAAAGAGTCATAGAAACTACCTTTTGCATGAGTGCAAGTGCCGGTGAAAGGCTCTCTTTGCTGAGTAGGCCACCTCAAAAAGGAAGGAGGAAGAGACGACCACCCCTACTTCAGGGCCTCCTATAGTGTCTTCCTCTCCCCTTCCTTATGCTTCTCTTTAGTCTAGTCCTATGTTTCTTCTATCTTTTATTGCGAGTGAGAATGCACGTAACCCCTAGGGGGTACAGATGTTCATCACTCCTTCGGTGGAGCCACCTTTGCTGATGTCTGTTTTGGATATCCAACCTTTCCCAAAACCTGTGGATATGATTAATACCTTGGTTGTATCCGCTATGGTTCTCTCCTCTTCCTCCAAACCTCTAGCCTCATCTGTGGGAAGTTCGTCTCCTCCGATGAAGCAAAAGGTGGAGTATGGTACGTCTAGCAGTGAAGGATGTAAGAGGATCCCACCTTCTTCACAAGGTGGTGCTGTGTTGACTTGTTATGTCTTAGTGACAAAACCAGTCTCGACTTCCCCTGAGTTTGTCACTACTCCCGAGTCATTCAACAAGCCTAGTGATGAATCTCAGGTGTAGCCTGCCTTGTCCACTCAAGTTAAACATGATACTCCTGTAGGGTGTATATTTACTCTATGGATGAAGTCCCAGCCTTGTCAATGATCTTTGTGAAATCATTGAACCTAACTTTGCAAGAGCTCAACGAAGAAGACCTTGTAGGTCCTTCTTCGTTAGCCCTTGTTGCAAAATGGTCGAATGCTCCTCCTCTTAACATCCCACCACTACAGGCTCGTCCTCCTAACCCCTATGATGACCTAGAGTGGGAAGTGGATGACCTCTTGGTCGATAAGTGTTAGGAGGAGGCCTCTTCTTGATCTTGTGTATGTGTGTGTGTGTTTTGTGATGTGTTCCCCTGTGATCATGCTATATGTGCTTGGATGACCATTGTCACCCTTGTTGGTGCTTTGATATAGGTGTGGTTTTTGTTTCATAAACCTTCCTCTATTTGTATCACCATTTTTCCATGTTTGTGCTTGATTTTCGATAAATTAGGGATGATGCAAAATGTTGGGGGCATTTAGAATTCCCTTCCATGTTGACCCAATTTTTTATTTTTACTTTGTTTTCTTGTGCATTCTCCACATGGTCTGATATAGTAGGGGGTTGATGAAAATTCATTTATATACTATTACTATACATATATACATATATATTTAGGAGCGGTTCTGACCCCGAAATATTAGGCTACCCCTGTGCCCTTTGTTTTTTTTTCCTCTTTTGCTTTCCCTTTATCTTTCTCTCTTCTTTACTTGATTTGTCCCTCTCATGTCTGACAACTCCTTTCTTCAACACTCTGATTTTCAAAAAATGCATTCAAAAATATTCACAAAATTTCTTCAAAATCACATTCTCAACTTGGAGCCCTAACATAACATGTTTCCTTCATCATGGGTTCATAAAGAAAGGACTTGGAAACCTTCCTATGAAGAATGAATAGCTTTGACCTTCCCTTCATGTGGGGGAATATTATTCCTTTTGAAATCCTTGATGAAGTCAACATCTTTCAAAAGGATCCCTTGATGATGAATTTATTTGAGAAAGAAAATATATGCTTTCAGATTGTGCATCCCTTGAGCCCGGTGTTGCCACAATAATGGGTTACACTTTTTGGGACATCCTGATTTTTTCCTGAAATCACATATTTTTAGAAAACACAATGATTTAAGAATTTAAAGGTTCCATTTAAATGATTTTAATTAAACAAGAATTGATCAAACCCCCTTACATCAAACCCCCTGGATAGAACCTTGTTAGATTTAAACCATACCTATAATTGAGTCTCATGTACACCTATCAAAATGCTAATAAAAAATCACTTTTAATTTACCTTTTGGGTGATCAAATGAATACTTTTAAAATTTATGCTTTGTAAGCATGTAGCCCTTATTATAATCTTCCCCAAAAGTATAATTTTAAATATGTTTAATTTGATTATTACATTAATTTTTTTATTTCTTGTGAATGTAGGATTTTCAATGAACATCAAGTTCTTTATTTCACACATACAAAAAAATAGAAAAATAGAGAAAAAAATTTCTAAAAAATACATGTGCACTAGGTATTGATGTCCTTATTCCAAAAAAAAAGAATAAGTTAATTCAAATGAATACAAAAAAAGTTATGCGGGTTGAAGTACACCTCTGTCCAAATTATAATTACTCTAACTTGGAAAATTAATTAAAAAAAATATGTAACAAAAAATTATGAAAAAATATCCATGCACTAGATATTGATGTGAAAAGTTTGTATTTTAAAAATTAGAATTGTATGCTGTTGTTATGAAATAACTTGCACAATAGAAGACTATGAAATGAAATATGCTACAAATACTTGATAATAACTGAGAATAACAAGCCACTTCAAGGGGGAAAACCTCCAAATATCTATAATGAGAACACACTTCACAACTTCATGATGAAATAAGACTCACAACCTCCTATATATACATATTTATGCCAAGGATATCACCTAGGCCAACTTAGACACACCTATATAAGACTTAGGCCGACCTAACAACTAAATAACAATATACTAATGATAATATGACTTAATAGAGAGTTAAGATAGCCACAAGCTGACTATTCATAACCCAATGTACACTAATATTAAGGGCGTAGCATGCCCCCCTTCTTCAAAGAAGCATTGTCCTCAATGCTAATCAAGTTTGGATTATTTTGAATGAACTCCTCATCCTCCCATGTAGCATCTTCAATTAGAAAATATTTCCTTGTAATGAGGTAACTTGGAATTGTTGATGTCACCAGCTTCTTCATGCGTGTCTAGAAAATTAACTTCAGCTCCAAGATGTGTCTTCCCTTTACATCAAGCTCTTGATGGTGATGAATGTGTTCTTCCTTTACCTAAACCTTTTGATGTGTCATAGAGGAAGAGGTGAGGAATAATATATGGTACCCTTGCATTGGTTGAATAGCTTGATTAGGAACTTCTTCTTCTTTCACTTCTTCTTCATTGCCTTCTTCTACTTCTTCTTCTTCTGGTTGGTCTTTTGCTTCTTCTTCTTCTGTTGTTGCTTCTTCTACTTCTGCATATGCCTCTTCTTCTTCTTCCTCTTCCTCTTCTTCTTCTTCTTCCTCTTCTTCTTCTTCTTCTTCCTCTTCTTCTTCTTCTTCTTCTTTCGCTTCTTCTTCTTCTTCTTCTTCTTCTTTTGATTCTTTTTCTTCTTCTTCTTCTTCTTCATTTTTTTCTTTTTTTGGTTCTGATACCACTTGTTATGAAATAACTTGCACAATAGAAGAATATGATATGAAATATGCTGCAAATACTTGATAATAACTGAGAATAACAAGCCACTTTGAGGGGCAAAACCTCCAAATATCTCTAATGAGAACACACTTCACAACTTCATGATGAAAAAAGACTCACAACCTCCTATATATACGTATTTATGCCAAGGATATCACCTAGGCCGACTTAGACACACCGATATAAGACTTAGGCCGACCTAACAACTAAATAACAATATACTAATGATAATATGACTTAATAGAGAGTTAAGATAGCCACAAGCCGACTATTCATAACCCGGTGTACACTAATATTAAGGGCATAACAGCTGTATATAAAAAAAGTTATGTAGTCCGAAGTAAACATCACTTTTTAAAAATGTTGATTAGTAGAAAAAATAAGTTATTAAAAATTAGATAAAATAAATCACAATTTATTTTTTAATTAAAATAATAATAATAATTAGAATCTAAACAAAATATCTAACAAATAACTATTTTGATTCATCTTCAAATTCTTAATGGTTTAGCTGCTATAGGTGTAAGTAAGTGAATATATAGTGAAAAATCTTGATTTTAATGTCAAGTGTGGCCAAAAAATGTAACCCATTATTGTGGGATCACCCTAAGTGGACCCCTTCTTCATGACGAGTTCCCAAGGGACCCCTTTGCAAGTCTTCCAAATTGTTGATGGTTTGCAGGACTGTCCTCTTACTTGCCTACGTGGCCACTTCTTGACTCTCTAGAGTTTGCTTTCTTGGGTTTCCTCCATGTGAGAGATCTTGGGGGATACCTCCCTAGAGGTATGAGAGCCTGTAGGGTGCTTCCTTGAGCTTCCTCCATGTGAGAGATCATGGGGGTGGCTCCCTTGTAGGTCTGTGAGCTTGTAGAGCACTTTCTTGGGTTTCCTCCATGCAAGAGCTCTTGGGGGTTACCTTCCCTATAGGTATGTAGGTCTGTGGGGTTCTTCCTTGGGTATTATTCATGTGAGAGATCTTGGAGAATACCTTCCCTATAGGTTTTCATGTTTTTAGGGTGCTTTCCTGGCTTCCTCCATGCGAGAGGTCTTGGGAGATGCTTCTCAGGTATCCTCCATGTGAGATTTCTTGGGGGACACCTTCCTTGCAGGTCTACAAGCTTGTAAGGCACTTGATTCATAGGGCTTCCTTCATGTGAGAGATCTTTGGGGATAGCCTCCTTGCAGGTCCATGGGCATGTAAGACACTTTCTTTCTTCAACTTCATAGTTTTGAGAAGCTATGAAGTCCTTCGCTCGCCCTACACCTTCAGGTTTGTCAGATCGTGGTCTACTTCCTCAATGGTTCATGTATACATTTCTAACCTTACTCTTCTTCGATCTACTTTACCAAAGCACTCATCAGTATTCATGCTCACTAAAGTGGGAGAAAAATGTAGAGGAGTGGATTTGCACCCCTTATGCAAATTCCCCTTTTGCCTTGCTCCACTTTAGAAAACCAAGTTTGGAGGCTTAATTAAACCTAAACCCACTATTTTCATTCTACTTGGTGCTTGATTTGAGCATCAGTGGGGGAATTTCTATCAGGGATGCCCATGCAGCATGCAAACATCTGTGCGGCACACTTACATCCTTAGAAGATTCCTATGGTTGAACCTATTGAGGCATTACACTTCTCATTGGAGGTCGACTTGTAACTCCATCTTTGGTCGACAGACCCAAATATGGCCATTTTCTTCACCTCTCCTTCAAATTCTCTCATTCTACATGCACTTCAACTTTTTTAGATCTTCTTCACAACTTCAAGCATCCCTTAGCACACTCTTCAAACATTTTAGCAACAGTTTTGCACTCAATTGTAGCAACAACTTCACTCCATCACTTCAGTATAGTAAGTTTGGGACAACACCATTGGAGTAGAGGCTTGAGTACTCTCAGTCTCTCCTCCATTAGCCTTGAGTGCTCTTGGTTGAGGTGGTAAGCTTCCCATTCCTCTCCTTTTTTACTTGGTTGAGGAAGCACATTTAATTTTTTTATAGTGTTTTAGTGTTCTTCATTATATTACTTTCTTTATCATATTCAATTTCTTGGCTATACATGGAGGTGGAAACACCTAAATGGGGGTCTAATTGAGGTAGGCCCCTATACAGCCATCCAACATTTTTCCTCCTCTTTGTGTGGAGGTGAATGTGCTTTTGGAGAGCTAGCTAGCGAACAAATTTCTTTATGAGATCATTCTTTCCACTCTAACTCTTGCATTTTTACTTTATCATATGAGAGAGTACTTTGTTTACTTAATAACATTATTTTGGCCCTTTACTAGTAGTTAGCTGGGTTGTTAGTTTGTTTTCTTAGGTTCAACCTTGTCTCTTTAGTTGTCTAGTCATACGGATGCCAACACACTGTGCTAACAACCCGGGACCACATTTCCGTCCTCAAGTAGAGAGCTTCCTGAGGTGTAGTGTTGAACCCAAAAACCAGCTTGCCTAGTCTCATCCTATATTTTGGGTTCAAAGAGTGATTGAAGAACTTCATAGTCCTCATCATTCTCATATTGCATTTCCTAACACCCTATTAAGCTGAGGTAAGCTTGGGCAGCCTTCCGCTCTTGGCCATCTGTGACCTGGGTCCTTGAACATAGTTGGCCCCCCTCTCTTATAGACACAAAGAGAATGAAAACAAAGAAAAAGAAAGATTAATTTGGGTCAACATGGAAGAGACATAGGATACATCTCAACACTTTGCATCATCTCCAAAAGGAAAACATGTAAGCAAAAAGAAAATGAAAAGAAAAAAGAAAATATTTTGGGTCAACATGAGAGAGACATTTCGGTCTTAATGCCTTGCATCATCCCCAAAAGGAAAAAACAAGAAAAGACAAAAGAAAAAGGAAAAAAAAAAAGGATCCTTTTGGTTCAACATGAAAGAGACATTGTGGTCTTAATGCCTTGCTTCATGCCCAAAAGGAAAACACAAGAAAAGACAAAAGAAAAAGGCATAGAAAAAGAAAAGGAGCCTTTTGGGTCAACATGAAAGAGACATTGTGGTCTCTGTGCCTTGCCTCATCCCAAAAGGGAAAACACAAGGAAAAGTAAAAAATGTGAAAGTGATGCATGACATAGAGAAGAATGAAGATACAAATAGAGGAATGTCATAAATAGAGAGAGAGAACATCAAACAACACATCACGGGGGAACACATTATAGACATACAAACACAAAAAATAAAAATAAAAATAAAATGCCAAAGACTAGTAAGGAAAATGCAAGTCAACCAGTGAGCAAGTCATCTGCCTCCCAATCATGTTCGTGATATGTTGAGGGTGGGAAACTAGCCAAAGCGACAAGTGCAAGTGCCACACTAGGGGAAGCACTAGGTTCGACACTCTTTGTAGGAGATTTATCATTTAAGCTCAAAGAAGAGGAAAATAATTGTACCATAGAAAAATGGCTCTTGGAAATTTTCATGGTCTTTTAGGTCTTTCTCTCATGATGCTTGGTCCATTTTGCTTTGATTTAATTTTGTAACATGGCTTAAACATTCACATTAAGTCCTAAAAATTCAAATTGTGAAGTCTTGTGAAGGTGTTGTGAAGTGTTTTAAAACATTTCTACACTTTTCTAGACTCTATTCATTACAATTCACCTAAAAATCACCTTTTCATTACTTATTAAGTCCTATTTTGAAGTGTTGTAAAGTCTTGTAACAAGATTTCACACTTTTCTAGGCTTAGTTTCACTATTCACAGCTTTCTTATGCTTTATTTGACCCCTTTATGCACTCATAAGGCTTAATTAAGTGTATTTTTGAATGTATACCCGACAAACAACATTAAATGGAAGATAATTCTCGACACCCACTTACAATCCCAAGGTGGGACCCTTTTTCCATGGGTGGCAAATGAGTCCCTCTTGGCTCCAAATTCAAAATATTTCAAATTTTCTTTCAGGTTTTTATTCAAAATACCCTATGTTGGTCTGTGGTGAGGGATCATCAGGTTACTAAGGCACAAGTGTGTATAAATAAGTGTTTTTCTCCTCATTTTACATATCCTACAATCTCCTCATTCACTTGCATTCACCAAACATCAATTAGCACTTGAGCACTTTGCATCATTCAATCAAGTATCTTGGAGTAGCCATTGAAATAACTTTAGATTTCTTCAACAAGGTTGTGACTTGTGTATGCAGATTTTTCAAGCAATTAGGTGTTGAAAGGTGGCCAAGAAGTCAACAAAGTGTTTCAAGTCAACTACAACCTATTTCAAGTTTGGAAACAACCTACAGTCCATTTTTTGCAGATTTGACTCTATCAACCCGACAAGAAGACAAGTCCACATCTTGTGCTAAAAAAAGCGTCCCTGATTTCATAGAATTTTGGGAGAGGACTAATTCACCATCAGTGGTGAATGAGTCCCACCTTAAGATTGGAAATCTGGATTTTGTTATATTTTGGATCCTGACACTCAGAAACCAGTTTTCAGGACTTTTTGCCAATAGCTAGACTAATTTTCCATCAGCGGCGAATGACTCCCATTGGTGATTTTCATTGATTTCTGTTAGCATTCAGGACACTCTAGATTCAACATTTACTGCCCAGGTGCACTCTGATTCATCCTTCTTCATTTCTATTTTGTATTCATTTATGTTTTAGTTCATGCTTTCATATCACACTATGTTTTCAAGCATTGCATATTTCTTAGGTTTTTCTTTCATAATCAGTCAATTACATTTCTTAGTTGCACTTAGATCATCTCATTTAGTCTTAATTACATCAAACATACGTTATATTGAGTGAACCACATTGATTTTGGTGGGGGTTTATATCACTCCTTTTAAGTGAAAGATCCTAAGAGTGCACGAGTAGTCAATAAACCTCATTCCCAAAAATCTATGGTTTGAAAATTTTAGTGAACCTGCATATTGAGCACATTATCTTTATGATTTCATTTACATCTTGCATCCTAGGCTTCATTTGCATCAAGATCCAATTAGGTTATTGTTTTGTTTTTGCATCCTAAGGATTCTCAAATTGTATTAGTGAAAGACTCATTTAGACTTCAGTTTTGCATATCAAAACATTAAAAACCTAAAAAATTGCATTTTCATCCTCAGTTTGCATCTGAAAAGCATTAAAATTACTATAAATTTTCTAAAAAATGCAAAAAATATCATACTTGGACCCATTCGCCACCCTGGGCGAATCAGTCCACCCACGCATTCTGAACATTTTTCAGGAATTTTCTGGGTATTTCCTGCATTACAGTTTTCTATAGTTCCTTTCTATTTTTCTTTCCAGATTCTTTGTTTTCTATTACTTGCATCTTATTTTACTTTCATACATTGTCATCATGGCTTTCTCTTTTAATAAGTTTTGGAATTCATTGAAATCCTTAGTAGACATGTCTAATTGTGCCTTTGGTTGTGATCCTAATGACCTTGAGCTTCCACATGCTCCTTCAAATCCTCATGATTGTACTCCTCGTGATGTAGACATCATTGGAGAAGATGATGATAGCATGAACAAGTTCCTAAATGAATGTCTTGATAACCTTGAAGCCAATGTAACCTTTCTCCCATCCATGAAGTTACAATATCTTCCTACTATGGCACCTCCTGATCACTTTGGGTACCTAAATCATGAAACCAATGAAGGCCCTAAGATCCCTCCATCAAGTGGACCTATTTCCTCTAAACAACCACATCCTCAAACATTTTATGATCACAAAGTTACAAAAACTCCCATCAATCTTGAAGATACATATGGAAAATGATTTACTATCCTAAGTAAACAAGGTTGTGATATAAAAATGAGCATAACATTCATCAACATCTCAAAGAAAGACCAACCGAAGAAAACACAACAGGATTAGGATATCAAGATCCTCCTCATGTTGACAAACCTCCTTTTGAATATTGGAGACTTCGAGATGATGGTACAGTGATCTTTGATTCTCGTCCTGAATTGAACATTCTCCTTCCACAAGAACAACCATTACTTGATTATCATAACAAGGATGCTAGGATCCCCATGGGTCCTCTTCCTCCTTCCATTCACGAAAAAGGAGAATCTAGCAAACAAAAATGACCTTACAAACTAAAAAAACTCAAGATTCTTACTCATCCTCCACTTGAGTGTGAAAGGAGACTTCAAATGCTTTTAAACAAAGGCCTTATACTCTTACGACCTATGAATAGGTTTTTCATCCATCCTAAAGATTCAAACATACCATATTACAAATACCATTGTCTTCAAGGACATCAAATTGAAGAATGTCAAACATTGAATGACATACAAGACAAGTATCACTTTATTTATACTGATTTCTTTCCTATCATCCCTTAAAAAAAAAAATTCTCTTCATTCCATAGTAGTAGAATTTTCTATTCTCACTATTGCATGATACTCTCCGATCACCCAAACCGGCTCATTCTTACCCCACACTCCATGAGGGCGAGAAGTTGTTAGCCTTTTTCTTGTACTGCATTTTTCCTTGTCTCTGAAATGTGTTATTCCTTTTCCACTTATATTACTTAAGATTGTGAAGTCAATAACTCAGTTAATGCTTGAATTACATTTTCCTTACTCCCTCCTTTTATATTTGCATGTGCGTATCAAGTTCCCTCATCACGTGCATTTGATGTTCTCTCTCTTTGTGACATTCGTCTATTTGTACCTTTATTCTTCTATCTATCATACATTGGCTTTCACTTTTGTTATGTGTTTTCCTTTTGGGGATGATGCAAAGCATAGAGATGCCTTATGTCTCTTCCCTGTTGACCCAAAAGGTCCTTTCTTTTTCACTTTTTATTTGTGTTTTCCTTTTGGGGATGACACAAAGCATTGATATGCCCTATGTCTCTTCCATGTTGACCCAATCGACCCCTTTTCCCTTTATATTTTATTTTTCTTATGTTTTTCAGGGATGATGCAAGGCATCGAGACAAAAATATCTCCTTCATGTTGACCCAAAATCTTTTCCTTTCCTTTTTCCTTTTCATTTTATTTTTTCTTGTGTTCTCCTTTTGGGGATGATGCAAAGCATTGAGACTACAATTTCTCTTCCATGTTGACCCAAAATGGACTTTGTTTTCACTCTCTTTGTGTCATTCTTCCAGTTCTATGTACTTTTGGGAATGATGATAGTTCCAAGCTCTTTAATAGAAAACATTACAGCAACGAACATACTGACCAAAAATCCATAGATCCCTTATGTGTTTGGTGTGTTCTTTTTTGGGGGGAAACTCCCTTTCTTTTTTTTTCTCTCTCGTTTACATGAAGCAGCCTTACTCGGAAATATATGACTTGGCATAGGGCTTTCTGAGTTGGCTCTCATGTCTTGTTTTTCCTTTATGCATTTTCCCTTTTCTACTTTAAAATGATTTCTCACAAACTATGTGTAGCAATTCCTTTAAAGTGGGGGGCATACATTAGCATAATTCATTTGCATTCTTGGTTCTTAGTGTAGCCTTGTCCCTTCATACGATGTGTTTTTCACTTTGTGGATGACATTGGGTGTGATCTCCTTCATAAGTGTGATCTATCTTATGATATTACATTCCTCTTAGTGTTTTGATGCGACACATTGCATCCCCTAAGTTGTGAATATTTTATTCTTTGATTGGTCCTCTCTTGGAGACATTAGACATAATGTTTCCTAAGTGATAGACCTTGCATGAACTTAACAAGACTCCTTTGAACATCTTTTATATTTTACATTTTTGCATGTTGCATTTTTACATCTTTGCTACCTTGCATAGTGCAGCTTGCATGCCTATGGTACCTTTCTCTTTGTTCATGAGTTCTAAGCATACGGAGCTTTGCTTGTCTTATGAATCACGAATTGACATTTTCCTTTGAGGTATCTTGTTAAAGTTATCAAGAGGTATAACTTTGATATGGTTGAGTGGGAAGCCCATTAAGTTTGTGAGTGCATACCAACTAGTGTATGTTTCTTACCTTTTGGGCCTCCTCACCCAATGGACCACCATGAGTTTTGTCACCCTAGAGTGAGTATGCATTCTCTTTTTCTAACAAACAGCCTAGATCTAATCCACAACTAGTTGCGAAGACGTTCGAAGCTTAATTCAATTCTCTCTTTTCTTCACTTGTGTGTTCCTTTGTTCTTATGTGTAGTTTTCCATGGAATCTTCATCCCAGGTGCTTGATCATCCCTCTTGATCATTGTTATTCCATATTGCTAACATAAGTGCATTTGAATCATTTATGATATGCATGGCTACTTTCGTGTGAGTTTGAAGCAATTTCATCCTCTAAGTATGTGCAGGATCATCATGGAAAAAACAAGCCCTTAAGTGGCAAAAAATTCAGAAAAATCAGAGTTAGGAAACATGATGTAAAAATTTGAATAAGTTATCTATATTATTTCAAAAATATGTAAGAATAGAATATGTAAAAAATTTAATGTAGTTTCTAAACTACTAGGTTTTTTTTTTTTTTTAAATCTAGTTGGTGAAAATTTGAAATTTCAATGTAGTAGTACTTAAATTTCAGGGAAAAAATAAGAAGTAGGTGTCTATTTGACCACCCTAACGATAATAAAATGATAATATTTTCTTTTAATATTTTAGATATATGTAGAGGATTCATGTCCTAATGTGATGCATATTTTTTTGTAATTTTTTTTCAAGTAAATAATTAATTATGAATTTTTTATTACAACTTTAAAAAAATTTAAAAACTCGTATGTATGACCACCTTAACTTGGTCAAAACTTCATGAAATTAATTTTTTTTTAATCTTATAGTATGTAAAGTATAGAATGTGACACATTTTTTAGATTAAAAAAATGTGATACCATTTGAAAGCTATAGATGTTTTCCAATCAGCGTATCAATTAGGACTTTAGTCGTAATTCAAATAGAAAATGAATAATAATTATTTATTAAATTCAAAGTAAAACATGATTTATATTAGTGGAAAGCTGAGAATCTCCTTTAAAAACCCTTTTCATTTCATGAATTTTGGGTTAAAAAAAAGTCGTCAACCACATACCCTACACATACCCATCATATTGCCACTTTTTGGCCCATCATGATCTTGCAAATACCCCTCTCACTAAAGTAGGGGCTAAATATACCATAGAAAAATGGCTCTTGGACATTTTCATGGTCTTGTAGGTCTTTCTCTCATGATGCTTGGTCCATTTTTCTTTGATTTAATGTTGTAATGTGGCTTAAACATTCACATTAAGTCCTAAAAATTCAACTTGTGACATCTTGTGAAGGTGTTGTGAAGTTTTGTAAAACATTTCTACACTTTTCTAGACTCTATTAATTACAATTCACCTAAAAATCACTTTTTCATTACTTATTAAGTCCTATTTTGAAGTGTTTTAAAGTCTTGTAACAAGATTTCATGCTTTTCTAGGCTTAGATTTACTATTTACACATTTCTTATGCTTTATTTGACCCCCTTATGCACTCATAAAGCTTAATTAACTATATTTTTTAATGTAAACCCATCAAACAACATTAAATGGAAGATAATTCCCAACACCCACTTACAAGCCCAAGATGGGACCCATTCGCCATGGGTGGTGAATGAGTCCCTCTTAGCTACAAATTCAAAATATTTCAAAATTTCTTTCGAGTTTTTATTCAAAATTACCTTATGTCGGCCTTTGATGAGGTATCATCAGGTTACTAAGGCACAAGTGTGTATAAATAAGTGTTTTCCTCCACATTCACTTGCATTCACCAAACATCAATTAGAACTTGAGCACTTTGCATCATTCAATTAGGCATCAATCAAGTGTCTTAGAGGAGCCATTGACATATCTTCAGATTTCTTCAACAAGGTTGCTATTTGTGTATGTAGATTTGTCAAGAAATTAGGTGTTGAAACATGGTCAAGAAGTCAACAAAGTGTTTCAAGTCAACTACAACCTATTTCAAGCTTGGAGACAACCTGCAATCCATTTTTTGCATATTTGACTCGATCAACTTATCAAGAAGACAAGTCCAAATCTTGTGCTATAGAATTGGTCCCTGATTTCATAGAATTTTGGGAGAGGACTAATTCACCATCAGTGATGAATGGATCCCACCTTAAGACTAGAAATCTAGATTTTGTTAGATTCTGGATCCCAACACTCAGAAACTAGTTTTCAAGAATTTTTGCGAGTAGCTGGACTGATTCGCCATCAGTGGCGAATAAGTCCCACTAGTGATTTTCACTGATTTCTGTCAGCATTCAAGACACTCCAGATTCAACATTCACTACCTAGGTGCACTCTAATTCAGCCTTCTTGATTTATGTTTTGTATTTGTTTATGTTTTAGTTCATGTTTTCATATCACATTGTGTTTTTAAACATTGCATATTTCTTAGGTTTTGCATTCATAATCAGTCAATTACATTGCTTAGTTGCACTTAGATCATCTCATTTAGTCTTAATCACATCACACATACATTAGATTGAGTGAACCACATTGATTTTGGTAGGGTTTATCTCTCTCCTTTTAGGTGAAAGATCCTAAGAGTGCATGATTAGTCAATAAACCTCATTCCCAAAAATGTATGGTTCAATAATGTATTCCAATCATTATACACCTCTTTTTCTATTATAGTGATCTCATCATCATCATCCAAATTAATTATAATAGGAGGATGAATGATAATAAACAATAAATGGTGTAATTCATGTTGTGATTGGGGAGGAGGGTCATTATGCATTGCTTCTGTCAAGTGCAGATTTTGATTTTCTTTATTTTCTTCATCTTGTGACTTGCGAGCAAAGGCATGACATCTATGCCTACACTCCCTAGCTCCTCTGTTTCTTTTAGTTTTATGCTCAAGTTATGTTTGTGAAGGAGCAGGTTGATCAACCATGGCTTTCCTTTCTTCCCTAAAGGGAAGGATGGAAGGGACCATGGAAGGTTGTTCATCCACTGTCTCCTTTGCTTTATAAAATTGTTTTATATGAGGAGGCATAACAGAGTTGTTATCATTATCTCCTGGTCGTTTGGACGATGTGGGGGAAGCTTTGGATTTTGGTTGAGTTTGATGGGTTGGTTCTTGTTTGGGTTGAAGCATTGTTTCATCTAGGATAGGGGTGCTAGAAGTGGATGGGGACATGTTGCAGAGAGAGAATTCTATAATTTTCTTGGCTTTAAATTTTTGGTAAGCAATTGAAAAGAAGTTTTTATGAGGCATCATAGGTTCCATGGGTTCTTTTAAAAGACAAAGGGTTTAAGACAATATGGTCAATAGTGAATATGTCATTGTGAAATGGAAACTTAAAAAAATTGTGTATGACCGAAGGGAAAACTTTCATTAAGCAAAGCCATGGATTGCCTAGCCGCAAAAAAAACTGGTCCAACTACAAGATGATGGAGAATGTAACATATCCACTATTTTTGGTCTTGTCTGTAATGGAAGGATGATTTATCCTATCATAGGGCACACAAAACCATTGTGTGTTTTGATCCATGATGTTGGTTTATCATAATCATCTTGATAAAGATCATGTAATACCAAAAATTCCTTAGTGATCACATTCTCTCCTTAGGTAGGATCAATGAGTATCCCATTGGTGGGATTATTATAAATATGGTTGGCTATGTAAAGAGGACCTTCAGGGAGATTTGGAAGTATGTACTTAGAGGAGAAAGTAATATCAATAGATTTTGTTGGGTTGGCCATTATGAGGGATAACATCTATCGCACCTACCATTTCATCCATAGGATTAATAGTGGTAATATGTGGAATAGGATTAGGATATTCGATATTTGTATGAACATTCATCACATCATTCTTTGGAGTGTCACTAGCTTTGACAAATGACACATTATGTTTGGGCATTGGATCGGTGAAAATTTGCAAATTTTGATTTGGTGGGGCAACAGACTTATTTCCTTGACTAGTGAAACCTACAATGGGTAGACAACAAAAATCAATGAGGTCTTGCACAAGGTGTTTAAGACACTTACAATTTTCTATTTCATATCCATTTTGTCTGTGATAATGGTAGTAAGCATTGGATTTAAAGTTTGGAGGTGACTTGGCTTAGTGGGATCGGGTGGTTTAACAGCAGGTAAAGTAATCATTTGTTGTTGTAAAATTTGGGATGTCCATTGTGTTATGGAGAGTTTATAATAAAGGTGTAAACTGTCTTTTCGGATCTCCATAACTATAAGGTATCACGGCTTTAACAACTACAACTTGGTTGTTGACAAGTTGAGTTGGTTGTTGAGGGGGATTGAATTATAATAACCCTTTGTTTTGCTTTTGAAATGGTTGTGAATTTTTTGGATTGACATGTTTAGACTTCTCAACTTGGCTAGAAGTGGACTTGGCATCACGACTACTAACTGAATTGTGATAATTGCAAAGGGTGGTACACAAGTGCATAAAGGAGGGAAATTTTATCATGGTGAGTTTGTCCTAAATTTTAGTTTGCAAGTTTTCTATAAACATCTTTTGAAGATGTGGATTAGGAATCTTGACATCGATTTGAGAGTAAAGTGATTGATATCGTGAGATAAAATAATTTATCTTTTCTTCTTCATGTTGTTTGCATCTCATCAAATCAGCCAAGGTCTTCTTTGGAGTCATATGCACTTGGAAATGATTTATAAATGCATCAAATAGTTCATTGAATGAATGAATTGAATTATTTGGTAAAGATGAAAACCATTCCAAGGCAATGTCTTTTAAAGTCCTAAGAAACAATTTTTCTAACAGTGTAGGAATTAACATGGTTAGAAGGATCTCCCTTCCCTCCATATTTCTCAAATCTAGGCATCTCTATTCCTTTTGGCATCGGTGTTCACAATATTTCCAAAGATAGTGGGATGCTTTGAACATAATAGGTGGGTGGTCTATTTTGGTTTTGGTTGATGGTGGATATTTTTTTTTGCATGAAGGAGATGGTTTGGAAAAGTTGTGTTATGAGAGGGTCAGTGTAAGTGGTATGGGGTGGAAGGGAAAGTGGTGATGAAGTGTATATAGTGGTAGGGAAAGTGAATGAAATTCTTAGAGATGGTATTGTGGAAGAGGATAGAACATGCAATGCCAAATAAGAATTAGGAATGCTAGTAGGAATAATCTAGGAAGGAATCACATTGCTAACCTGTTGCATTGTTGTTGTGACTTGAGGAGTGGTATAGGTAAGTATAGATGCTACTATTGAAGGAGGAGGATTGTGAGGTCCTCCTTGACTAACCACAATGTTTTTTGGTTAAGATGTACTAGAGGTGGAAGGAACATTTTTGTGGTATATCTTAATGATTTGTTTCATAATGTCTAGGCCTTCGTCACATTCAAGAATGCAATGGATGTTCTCTATAGTAGGAATCGCAGTGGCTGAAATTTTTTCAAGACACACTTGACATTGGAGATGTGTTAAGTCCTCATGAATTTTAATTATTTTGTCTTGTGGAATGTGATCATTTTGTGTGTCAATTTGCATGTTATTGGAAGGAAAAGATTTGGTAAACGTAGGATCCATGCCTAGTGTACTAGTTACAATACCAAAAGTGGAAGCTTTAGATAACCCAAGATCCACAATGAGTGTATTATTGTGGGATAACATGAGTCTTAAAATTCTTCTAAGGTATTAGCAATAGGACAAAAAAACTCATAAAAAGGTTTCTAAATATGAGTGAATGCAAATGCAATACAAACTAAGAGAAGTTAAATGCTAATAACTAAAATTCTGGAAATTGTAATAGAGATGCAATAATAGAAAACAAAAATGTAGAAAATTCTTTGAAAATGACAAAAATGACTATGCAAAATGTGTAGAAGGACTAAGTCACCCAGTGTCGAAAATTAGTCCTAGTATTGATTTTTTTGAGTTTTTCAAAAGTTTTATGTTTTTTAAATTTTTAGATGTAGAGATAGTATGAATATGCAGTGTTTTTGGAATTTTTAATGAAATGTAATGCAAAAATGTAAGCTATATGAGCCTTTCACTAATGCAATTTTGTTAAAACCTTAGGATGCAAATTAAATAATGCAAAACCTAATGCAATGTAGATGCAAGCTATTCCTAGGATGTAAATGCACTTGAAATCTAAAGCAAAATGCTCTAATGCTAGGTTCACCAAAATGTGGACAAATATTATGGCTCCCCAATGCTTTCTTGCACTTATAGGGTTTTTCACCTAAAAGGAGAAAGATGGGCCAAAATGGGCAATGCCCCCACTCAAAACTAATGTAAAGAGGGATGAAATATGCCTAGCTATAATGTTTAGATGCAATAAAATGATAAAGATAATGACTTATTAATGCAAAATGTAAGAAATACAAGTTGTTTGAAAACATAGTGATGTATGCAAAATGACCTAAGAATGCAAACAAACAATAACAAAAATGAACAAGAGTGGAGAGGTGCACCTGGAAACTAAAATGTGATGCAGAGAGGCTATGGAATCCTATATATTTTTCTGTTGAAGCCAACTGTGACACTTACACCAAGTTGGGAAACTTAGTCTTGTTTCAGAGAGATTCTATTGGAATAGGTTTCTAGTAAATGGGTATCCGAAAATGTAGAAAACACTTTTTAGGCTTGTTAGTGGGACTAATTTGACACTAATGGCAATTTAGTCCATTTGGGAATCTCAAGAAATTCGAGGCAGGAATCTGTAGCTATCAGTTTGCACTTCCCTTCTTGACAGGTGTCTAGTTCAAATTTTGTACAAATTGAGCTGAAAGAGGTCTCCAATCCTTAATTAGGGCAAGTTGTTGGCTTGAATGACTTTGATGGATGGTTGACCACTTTTTAACACTTTTCTCTTTAACAAATCTACATACAAGACCTACAAAACACCTATGCAAAGAGGAGAAAAAGGGCTAAGGGTTAGAGAATAGGGGTTTTCCTTGGTCAAACCCCAATTTGGTAATGAAACCCTTGAAAATGAAATGAAATAAAGAAAAAATGATGAATGAACAACATGCAATGTCATAACTCACGAGACCCTTGATGTAGAAATATGAAGATATGCAAATGGATGCTCCAATGGATGCTTGATAATGATTAGAATGCTTGATAATTGCTTGAATGATTAAGTGAATGAATTGGGGGTGAAAATGAGAGGAAAACCCTTTATTTATACTTGATTTTACAATATTTCCAAAAAATAACACATCAAAGGCTAACCTTAAGGTTGATAGAATAAAATCCCACCAGAAAATTAAAATAATTTTGATTTTTGGGCCCAGTGGGACTAAGTCACCCCAGGTGGTGTCTTGGTCCAACCAGGGCAATTTTACTAGGTGTTGGGAATTAAAGTGTATTTAATGATATTTAACGCAATTATTGTAAAAAATACACTTAATTAGGGTTGAAAAGTGCATTAAGGGACCGTCATTTAAACATAAGAAAGCATTGAATTAGTGATGACAAGCCTAGAAAAGCATGAAAGTTTGTTACAAATTTTTATAACACTTTGAAATAAGACTTGGTAAGTGATAAAAATAGGTTATTTAAGTGAATTAGAATGAAAGGGTCCGAGAAAAGTGTGAAAGTGGGTTACAACACTTCACAACACTTTTACAAGATGTCCGAGAATTCTTAATGATTCATAAGGGCCCAATACCTAATGTGAATGTGTTGACCATATTACAACATTAAATCTAGGCAAAATCAAGCCAAAATCACTAGGAGGGCCTAACCATGAGAAAAATTAGAAGGGTTACTTTTTCCATGTCCAAAATTAGTACTTAGGATCCAAAAATTGAACTCAAATAACAAAGGAACAATGAAAGAATTTAATACTATTACTTATAGAGCCTGAAACCACTAAGAAGGATACTATTATATACCATAGATTGATGTCACTACTCCACAAAAATTAAATTACAATGAAAATTCTATTTAATGCATAATAGATTGGTAGAAGCTTCATGAAACTATCATGGAGATTACAAATTTTTCTTGAGCAAGATATAACTTTTATTCTAATATTTCTTTGAAGTCTAGAATGAACCTTCTTTTTCCAAATTGGTAAGAATATAGTGAAATAAGGGTCGAGAGACTGCTCAAATAGTTCACATAGTCATTGGATTTTTTACTACTCATGATGATAGGGAAAGAGTAACACTCAAATGATAAATAAAATCATGAATTTTCATGGGATGCTAGCATGTCATGTGGACATGGACATGTAGTGCAATCTTTTCTAGAAAAAAATGGATACAAAGAGCTGAGACCATTACAAAAATATAAAAAATACTATACCAACATGCTAACATCTCAAATTTAGGACAATTCATATCTAGGCACAAAAATGAATACAAGACATAATGTGAAATTACAAGGGTATCCAATTTTTGATACTACATATGCAATGAAAAGTATTTGAGTGGTGCAATTTTTAGGAGTTGGCATAAAACTTGAACCATATTTATTTCTATTTGTACTCTCTTAGGAATTTCATTCATTTCCTACCAAGGGTCTAATCTACTTTGATTTTTCCAAAATATCTAAGATCAAATACATGATAATTTATAGAAATGACCACATAACTTTTGTATTTCAAATTCAAATGATGTTCTAATTTTTTTCCCCTACACATAGTTGTTATGTGTCAACCTAAAGCATGAAAAAAAAACTTGTGCCCTTAGATTTATATGTAAGGACTAAACTTAATTCATTTATGAACACCTATAGTCAAAAACTACATTAAAACATCTTTTATACATATCAAAGAGCATCAAAGTATTTTATGTGACGTGAACATCTATATTAGCATTCTAGGGCATAATATATGACTACTTGTTGTTTTTAATCATTGTACATAATCATTAAATCAACTTACTGAAAATGTATGCTTTTAATAAAAAATATGTAATTTTTTTGACTAACTAGTAAAGTAGAATCAACATCAATCCAAAAACTAAGTATCATTTATTTATTCATTTTAATTCTACATTTATTTCAATATATTATTCTAAATAATTACATATCTCAACTTTAATCACACTTAATTAATCCACCTAAAAAAATTATATTTATTTTCTTATAATTATTCTCTCAATAAATTGTTTACTTTTCTTTGTCAAAGACGAAAAGTGAATAAATCTTGTTGTAATCCCTACTCACAAAATTATGTAAGAACCTTACATTTAAATATCACATTCTTCAATCTTGAAACATTCAATAATAGTTTTACACCTTATCCCTGTACATAATAAAAGTGTCCTACTTTTATCGACAAAGTTTACCTTGGACCATTGAATAACCATTGTAACCTAATGAATGAACACCCACACAATGACTATTTTGTATTTTTCATACAATTGGGGTTTTAAAATTGTAAATAGGATGGGCTAAGGATCACAATAACGACCCAATTAAGCAAAACACTGTTTGTAGCATGATATACAAAGCCATCAATATTAGAAAAAGGGACAGAATAAGCACTATGATAAGCGAGTACAACGAATAGTCTCTCTTCCTCTTCTGCTCAAATGGTAAACACTCTTCTATCCCCAACCATTTTCTCCTCTCTATTTCTTCTTTGTACTTATCAACATACTCAGGAAACAGTTCATCGAAAACAGGGTTGTCAGAGTTGTAATGCAAAGTTTTAAGATAATGGGCAGCTTTTGTACGTGCATCTGCTTGCATATAAGATTCCCTTTGCCTTGCATTCTCAATAATCCACTCATAAAGCTTTATCAGAAGAGTGTAGACAGAACAATTATTTGGATCCCATGACTGCAAAAAACTGTAAACTGAAGAATCTTCCATATCTACCATGGGAGGATCCATGGGTGTGTAGACATTGATGGCTTGTGGAGGGCTGTTTGGATAATCTGGAGGGAGCAGAATATTGCCATGAAAATTGCCCGAGGTTGACAGAAAAGAAGAGTCGCCTAAGAGAAGGAAATGCCATTCTCTTTTATAATGTCGGAGGCGACGTACAATGAAGTTTGGAGGTGGGTTTTCTGTGAGACGAATAAATTCTTCTTCCATTAGATTTTCCAGCTCTGAAGTAGCCATTGTTATTCAAATGCTGATCAAACAATGGGGTAATCAGCTTCGGAATAATGAAAGAATGAACTGCTATCGTTGGAAATATATATGTTTTGGCCGACTGTCAGCCCTAACAAACGTGGCGTATGGACTTAGGAATCGTACTGTTTGACAAAAGCTCTCGATATTATTATCTTGTAAATGCAAGAAAATAACAAAATCATTGCAAGTTTAAATAGTTCTCCTCGGTGGAGTTTGAAAGAAAAAGCATGTAATATTTGTAAAGAAATTATATGCTTTTCTTATAACTTTTAAGAGAAATTAATTTATTATCATTATCATTTGATATGCTACGAGAAAGAATTGGGAAAGATAAATATATTGAAATTAAAGATTTATAATTTTAAATAATAAATGTATGTATTTGAGTTTTGGTTTGATGCGGAATATAATTTTGTTTGATGCATTAATGTGATTCATCATTATTGTGAAAAAAACTGGGTTTGTTAGTCAAATGAATAAGAATTTGTGAAAATTGTGTTCATTTATCAAAGTTATTTTTGTGATTGTAGAATTGATCTCATGTGTGTGGATGTGGACTAAATCAACAAATTTGAGCAATGTTAAGTTCTAGAAATTTGCTCTCAACTCAACTCAAATTTCTCAATGTGATCTTGACATAAAAACTATGTTTATGTGGTTAAAAGTTTAGACAAGATAAGGATATTTACTCCTTTGTGTCAAACTCTTGTAAGGATGTCAAGTCAACACCTTGTGAATGAGATGGGACATACAAAATAGTCCTATAATATGCCCTAGCATGCAAATGTAGTGTTGATATCACTAGATACTTTTTAAGAATTCTAATGTGAGCTAGAAGTGGTTCAAATGCTGTATTTATTAAAACTTCTAAAGGATTTAGAGATTTTTCTGAAATGCAACACCTCAATATGTAATTTAACTATTTCATGGTCTAATTCATCTTATTGTAAGAGGGGGGGCAACCACGTCAAGGCTCTAGGTCACGGAGAGTCGAGAGCAGAGGGCTGCACTAACTTATCTCACTCTAAAGGGATGTTTTAGGACAAGGATCGAGAATGATGAAGACTATAATACACTTTGATCACTCTACATATTTGAACTTAAATTTCAGCTAGGTGAGCCAGTGTTCAGAGTCAGCAATGTGCTTCAGACAACTCTCTGTCTAAGGATGGCAACATAGTTCTATGACATCAGCAGGACACACTGGCATCTCTCGAGTGCATTGGCGTCCGTACAGCGAGAAAATAGTGAACACAAGGGTATGTGCAAGATCATGATGGGCCAAAAAGTGGCAATATGATGGGTATGTGGCTGACGACATTTTTTTTTACCCAAAATTGATGAAATGAAAAGGGTTTTTAAAGGAGATTCCCAGATTTCCACCAATATAAATTATGCTTTACTTTGAATTTAATGAGTAATTATTATTCATTTTCTATTCAAATTATGACTAAAGTCCTGATTGATAGACTGATTGAAAAACATCTATAGCTTTCAAACAGTATCACATTTTTTGAATCCAAAACATGTGTTACATTCTATGATTCACATAATATAGGATTAAAAAAAGAAAAATTGAATTTCATGAAGTTTGGACCAAGTTAAGATGGTCAGACATACGAGTTTTTTATATTTTTTAAAAGTTGCAATAAAAAATTCATAATTAATTATTTACTTGGAAAAAAATTACAAAAAAATATGCATCACATTGGGACATGAGTCCTCTACTAATATCTAAAATCTTATAAAAAAATATTATCATTTTATTGTGGTTAGGGTGGTTAGACAAACACCTACTCTTATTTCTTCCCAAATTTAAGTACTCAATTGAAATTTCAAATTTTCACCAAATAGATTTCTTTTTTAAACAAACCTAGTAGTTTAGAAACTAAATTCAATTTTATATAGATTTTATTCTTACATATTTTTTAAATATTATAGATAAATTATTCAAATTTTTAGGTCAAGTTGCCTAACTCTGAATTTTCTATTTTTTTTGCCACTTAAGGGCCTATTTTTTCCATGATGATCCTGCACATACCCACAATATAAACTACTCAAAAACAAACTTAAAGCTTATCTAGCTAATCTTGATGGTAAAAACAAAATAAGTAGATACAGGAAATAGAAACTAAAGTGATAAAACAAGTAAATGAGAACTAGGGTGAAAAAGATGATCTCACAAGGATGCACATTCACCAGCTAGATCCACACGTTCTCTCTCCTTCACACAAGAAATAAGGGGAAAATTATTGGGGGTGTCTAGGGGCCTACCTCAATCATACCCCCATTTTGGTCTTTCCACCTCCATGGACAACCAAATAGCAATGAGTGAGAAATATGAGATAAAGAAGTAAAGAAAGTAGAGATGCAATAAACACTACAAAAAAGTAAAGTGCTACTCAACCAAATCACAAAGGAGAGGAGCGAAACGTTACCACCTCCACCTAAAAGATCACAAGCCAATGGAGGAGAAAGAGGACTTGGCAAGGCCACCACAACCTCGACGGTGATGAAAGGAGGTCTCACAAGACTCCAAGCCCACATTGTTAATGGATTTCTTCACACTTGCTTTGTGGGGTTGATGGAGTATTGTTGTTGCAATGGAGTGTCGAAGTGCTATTGAGAGTGAAGAATGCAAAGTGAATGAAGTTGGATTGCTTAGAGAATGCTTGAGAATGTCCAAAAAAGATGGATTAAATGAAGAATGGATGAATTTGAAGGGGAAGAGGGACGAATCTATCATTTTTAGGGTCAGTTGGTCAAAGAGGGACGA
Organism: Sequoia sempervirens; assembly: GCA_007258455.2. Lineage (NCBI taxonomy): Eukaryota > Viridiplantae > Streptophyta > Pinopsida > Cupressales > Cupressaceae > Sequoia > Sequoia sempervirens. The sequence goes on along the minus strand of VDFB02353493.1, from coordinate 195,101,502 downwards.
TACAATTTTTTCCCAATCGAAAGTGTAATGCCTCCGCCAACTTCAGATGTAGGAATCCATTAGGATGTAAGCACACCACATGGACATCTGCGTGCCACACATGCATCTCTGAAAAATATTCTGTCATCGACACAAGAGACAAACACCAAGTGGAAGGAAGGTAGTTGGGTGATGTGGAATTTCACCTTCAGATTTGATTTTCTAAGGTGAAGGTATGTGAAAGGGGAATTTGTGTAAAGGGTAAAAATTCACTCTTATACATTTTTCCCCCACTTTAGCGAGCACGAATACTAATGAGTGCTTTGGTAAAGTAGATCAAAGAGTTATTAGGGTTAGAGATTTACACCTAAACCATTGAGGAAGCAAATCACAATTTGGTGAGCTCGAAAGCATAGGCTGGAACAAAAGACTCCATAGCCCTGTAAAACTATGAAGCTACACAAGGTACATTGAAGGCCCACAAACCAATGATGGAAAAATCTCATAGGATGAAAGCGTCTCACAAGCCCGCATACCTACAAGGAGGTAGCCTCCAAGATCTCTTATATGAAGGAAGCCTCAATGAAAGCGCTTTACAGGTTCGCATAATTGCAAGGAGGTATCCCCCAAGATCTCTCACATGAAGGAAACCTAAATGAAAGTGCTTAAAAGGCCCGTAGACCTGCAAGGAGGCATCCCCCAAGATCTCTTTCATGGAGGAAACCCAAAGGAGACTTCGTAGAGTCAAATTGGAAAGCAGCTTCATAGGTGCACTTGCAAAGTGATATGTTTACCCGTGGATAAAGCATGCTCAAAACAAAGCGGCCACATAGGAAATAAAGAAGATAGTCATGCAGACCATCAAAAATTTGGAAGGCTTTCAAATGGGTCCCTTAGGAACCCTTCAAAAGAAGAGAGATCCACTCAAGGGATGCACTATTTAAAAGGAAAGGCCTAGTTAGGCTGTCCCCAAGCTAGACACAACTGATTTTATTCGAAGGAGAAACTTTCAAAGGGGGTTCCTTCGGTAGGGAACCCTTCAAGAAACAAAGGGGCCCATTCAAAGGAACACACCAATTGAAAGATAGGGAGAAGAGAGGGGGTACTTAAGGACACATATCTCCTGAACAAGTTATCACTACCTCCAGCATATAGGGGAGAACCATGCAAGACACTTAGAACATGCAGGATAGAGGTAAACCTGGATATCACTTATCATTTGAACAAGAGGTAGGTGCATCAACAAATAGATGAGTGATGACACCTAAATCATGAAGTTTTTGTATTTTATCCTTCAAGGCCTTATATTCACTAGTGGAATGTCCAAACACTCGATGGTACGCATAGAAATAATGTTTTTCTTTATCATGCTTATGAGATTTCTTGCGTGTAGGAGGAGGAAGAGTAATTAAGCATGATTTTAGAAACCTAAAAAAAATATGCTCTTGCTCAAATAGTGGATGAGAAGTAGGAAGCAACCCTTTCTCTTGTGGAGAAATATTTGACTTCTCAGAAGAAGAAGGCATGAAGATAGTGGACAAAGGAGGATGGACCAATCTACGAGAATGAGGTTGAGTGGAATTCATGTCAGCATTCAATCATGGTTTCCATTTAGATTGTTCATTGGAGAAACCAAGCCCCAAATTATGCTTATGGGGTGTGAATTCTATAGGGACCTAAATGCCTTGTTCGTTACACCCACAACCTTTACGCCCATAGCCATATTTAGAGGCAAGCCTAAAGTTAGGGCCATAATGTGTTTGCAAATCTTGAGAAGGAGGAGGATCGACATTAAGAATATTACAATTATTGCTCACATTACCCCACGATGCTGAAGAATGATCATCCTTGACAGTGGGTTTGGATGACATTATTGGAAGGCTCAAGTGGATTAGGTTGAATTTATGTTCCCTACTGAAGGAATCCATAAATTCTAGAGAACCCCAAACATCACCAAGACATGCATGCATTCTCTTGAGAAGGAGTAGACTTAGGATTTCTTGCTTCAAAAGGATATTTTTCAGGGACATCTATCTCAAGAGTATCCTTTGTAGTAGGTACTACTGAAGTAAACATCGACACAGTGGAAGACATTGAAGGAATAAGAGTAGGCACAACCGAGACCTGACCGATAGCTGCCATCTCACATAAGTCAATAGCATCAGGGTTAGCCTTGACTGTGACTACTTGATTACCGCAAATGAACTTAATAGATCTATGCCAGGTAGATGGGACTTCACCCATAGCATGGATCCACAGTCTACCAAAAAGAAGGTTATATGGTAATTTTTCTGACATAACATATACAAGGGTGGGTACGGTAACAGGTCCCAACCTCAAAGGAAAAACTATCACGCCTAGGGATTGTCGACCAACATTATCAAACCCACGAGTGACAATAGAAGAAGCATTAAGAGAAGATGAACCAATATTAATCTTAGGTAATAGATCAATGCTACATACATTGAGCATTGAACCAGTGTCAACAAGAGTACGTCTAATGCTGATATTATTAATGTTAACTATAACCATTAGAGGATCTGCTTGCTTTTGTACTTACATAGGTGGGAATTCTTGCAGATAGAATGTAATATTTAATGAATTTGCATAAGTATGAGCTATCAACACATAAAAATCTGACAGCATAGTAGAAGAAGGTGAGAGGATCTTTTGCAAGGATTCCTGAAGCATACCTTGATAAATCAGAGTAGACTGAAGCAAGTCCCATAGTGAGATCTTAGCCAGAGTAACTCAAAGTTGCTCAACAAGATCATAATCATCGGGTGCTTTAGTCATAGGTTTAGGATTTGGAGGAAGGCTTGATTGTTTATTCATTCTATTCTTATAAGTATGGGCTACCGCTCTATAAGAGGGAGCCATAGAAAGATCAAGAGAATCTCTATCAACTGGGACATCGTCAATAGAAAAAATCCTCTTAGGAGAAGGACTAGTTGGGGTTAGATAAATAATAGGTCTCTTGGGCCTTTAAGGGGAAACAAAGACATAGATTATATTTACAGACTCATCACAACTAGTGGAGTAATTATTTGAAGACATATTCTCAACATCAATCCAGGGAGGATCAGATGTGGAAGGAGGTTCATCATTCACTAGTGCAACATCTCTAGAAGAAAGTGCATTGGAAGGAATATGAGATTCATCATTCACAAATGCATCATCTCTAGAAGAGAGTGCATTGGAATGAAGGGAAGGTAGAGTAATGTTAAGAAAGGTATCAATGATTTCATCTTCTTCCAACAAAATATCCTTCGAAGCAAGAGGAATTTCATGAGAAGGATCAAAGATACCAAGAGACATGGGAAAAGCCAAGTCACTATCACATGCATGAAATGGAACATCATTAAAAATTTGAATAAAATCAGATACTGAACTAACAAAAGAAGATATATTAAATTAATTTTGAAAATAATAAGTTAAGATATTAAATTCTTCATGTTGGGTTCACCAAGAATGTAAGAGAGGGGGACCAACCATGTCAAGGCTCCAGGTCATGGAGCGCTGAGAGTGGAGGGCTACCCTAACTTACGTCACTCTAAAGGGATTTTTTAGAACAAGGATCAAGAATGATGAGGACTATAATACACTTTGATCACTCTAAAGATCCAAACTTAAGTTTAGGCTAGGTGAGTCAATTTTTGGAGTCGACACTATGCCTCAGATAGCTCTTTGTCTAAGGATGAAAAAATAGTTCTAAGATGTTAGTGTGGCGTGCTGGCGTCTCTCGGGCACGTTGGCGTTCATATAGTCAGAAAATAGTGAACACTATACAAACTACTCAAAAAAAATTTTACAGCCTAGCTAGCTAATCTTGACAGTAAAAAATAAATAAGTAGATACAAGAATAGAAACTAAATTAATAAAAAAAGTAAATAGGAACTAGGGTGATAGAGATGATCTCACAAGGATGCATGTTTGCTAGCTAGCTCCACACGTTATCTCACCTACACACAAGAAAGAAAGGGAAAATTGTTGGGGCTGTATAGGGGCCTACCTCAGTCAGACCCCCGTTTTGGTGTTTCCACCTCCACAGACAACCAAATAGCAATGAGAGAGAAATATGTGATAAAGAAGTGAAGAAAGTAGAGATGCAATAAACAAGTTACAAAACAATAAAGTTCTACTCAACCAAATCAAAAAGGAGAGAGAAATTTTACCACCTCCACCCAAAAGCTCACTAGCCAATGGAGGAGAAAGCGGACTTGGCAAGGCCACCACAACCTTGACTGTGATAGAAGGAGGTCTTGCAAGACTCCAAGCCCATGCTACTAATGGCTTGATTCACACTTGCTTTGCGGAGTTGATGAAGTATTGTTGCTATAATGGAGTGTTGAAGTGTTTTTGAGAGTGAAGAATGCAAAGAGAATGAAGTTGGATTACTTAGAGAATGCTTGAAAATGTCCAAAAAAGATGGATTGAATGAAGAATGGATGAATTTGAAGGGGAAGAGCGAAGAATTTTCCATTTTCGGGGTTGATTGGTTGAAGATGGACATTACAAATTGTTCCCAATCGAAAGTGTAACACCTCTGGCAACTTCAGACACATGAATCCGTTAGGAACATAAGCACACCACATAGATGTCTACACACCAGGCGTGTGTCTCCAACAAATATTCTATCACTGACACAAGAGATAGATGCCAAGTTGAAGGAAGGTAGTTGGGTGATGTGGAAATTTTCCTTTGGATTTTATTTTCTAAGGTGAAGGTATGTGGAAGGGGAATTTGCGTAAGGGGTACAAATTCACTCCTATACACCTATAATGGTCAAATGGGGGAAACAAACTAGGGCCAATTTTTAATTTAATTTTGAAATAAAGAGATCATTTATGCAAGTCTAGATTTGATCCATTTTTTTAAATGGACACATTGAGGATTACAATTAGAGCCTACGAATGAGGGTAGGTGCAAGAAATTGGGTCCACAAAATGTGAAAAAAAGTGAAAGTATGTTTCTTGATTTTATAAATTTTTCATAGTTGAAGTAAAAATTTAAGCACTTACATATAGAATATTAAAAAAGTATATTAATATAAAATATAGTATTTTCAATCTAGTTTTCAAATATGTAATTTATTCTAATACCTAGACAATACAAATTAATTTTTAATAGGCATGTATAAAACCACTTTTTAAAAGTCATTTTTTTAGGACCATAACATACATGGGTACGACCACTATAATTTAACCCAAATAGATCTATTTTTCTAATCATTTTTGTGGAAAAATGTATATTATACTAAAGATTGATAAGAATTTTTTTTTTTATACTTTTTTCCAAATATTCTTTTATTAATTTTTTATTGGCTCTAATTGTTTTTTTTTTTAAACCTCTCATGTATGACCACAAAAAATTTAGCTAAACTAATCATTTTTTGATTTTTTTAAATAATTATGTGTAGATTGATGTCTCATAAGTTTTTTTACAATAAACTTGAGAAATTAAAAGTTATAAAAGAAATATGAAAAACTAACATTTCATGTTTATGGACCAATTTCCTCATAAATTAATTAAAAAATAGAAAAACCAATCCAACCATAAAAAATTACATATTTAAAAACTAAACATCCCCATCTATAATGAGTTTTAATTTCATAAAATAAGTCTAAATTTTTTTTTAGCCATATTGTTAATGTTTTTGTTTTGATGTTTTCATGATATTGTACTTGTAGGTCTAAGGTTAAGGAGTGGATTTCCAAGCCTAAAACAAAAGAAAAGACGTGTTTCAAATTTTAAATGTTATGAAACACATTCCTGCTCTAAAATGTGTACTCATTTAAAAGTATTATGTAATTAGAAATAGGTACCCTTTTTGAAAAGCAAATTGGATACCCATTTTAAAAATTTAGATTTAAGAGTTGAAGCCTAAATAGATACCCATTTTTATGAAACGAGTACAGTTTGTTTCTATCAAGATTTTTTCCAATCTTAAATATTCCCCCATATGTTCAACAGGTTCTTGATTTTACCAATGAGTGTTGGTTGGAATAAAATCCTAGATCAAGTTACTTGTTGACAAGTCATTTTTACACATTACTTACTACATCAAGGATTAAAAAATTAGTGTGAGTCCAAAATAAAGGGGAAACACACAAGGTATGTAATTTTTATCATTTCATTTTTCCTCACTTTGACTTGTGTGAACTACCATGAGAATTCTTATTAAATTAAAATACACATATTAGGAATGTAAATATTCCAAACACATATTAAAAAGATAGATCTATGGGTTGTAGCTGTTTCAATATGTGCTCACTTGCGATTCTTTACCTACTTGAAAAAATATAATAATTAAAGAAAAAGATCAAAATAAATAACATCCATAAAGCATTTCAAAATAATCATAGATTTAACTACTAGCTATTTTCCCAAAAAGTAAATGGTACTACCTATTAGTGGTTATATACTATATATATAACTAACATGGTACTACATATTTAGCTTGATATTTCACTTGAAAACTTAAATGATATTGTACTCAATGTTAGGAAAAGGTGTGTTTTCCACCTTGCATAATTTTATAATGCAATATTTATTTATTATGTGGTGCACCTAGGGGATCTAGGGATGCATGCATCACATGGGTCTAGCATTCTTGGTGCCACATTATGTGTTGTATTTAACATTGAATTAAATATTTAATGTGGGGTTGCACATGGGAATAATATTTAATATTGGAAAAATTTACCACCAATATTAAATGAGAGGTTAATGGTTTTATAAGCTCATGGTATAATTAGTCATATGGTTTTATGTAATACCACTTGGTCATTTTGTGTGAGCTTGTTTCTATAAAAGAAAACACATGGGTAGTTGGAAGGTTGGTTAGTTGGTACATTAGCTCTTGCTACCATTTGTGAGGGTTGAAGCATGCCACATGGATGTGTGGTTACACGCTTGTTCACATGGATCTCTTGTAGAGGGCTTGATGTTTTAAAAGTGTTCATCAAGGACTCTAAAGATGTATTGTAATGTTTATTTTTGAATAGTACATTAGTGATAGATATTTTTGGAGGCTAGGTTTTTCTCTCTTGATGGTTTTACCAGGGTATTTCTTGTGCCATCTTTGATGTTATGTTGGACCTATTCTTTTGTATATGGATTTTGAATATTTTTTGTATAGATTTCTCTATTTGGGTTATGTGGAAATTATCTTGAGTGGATGCATATTTCCTTTCATTTGGTATCAAAGCTATGGATTTCATTTGTGTAACCCTTGTTGCAGTAGATTTGGTGTATAGTTGAATCTAGGTCTTACATGGAAAGAATGAAGACATTTCAAGATATGAGGGTTTTTTGCAGGTGTTTTTTTGTAGATTTGGAGTTTTGAGGTTGCAAGTTTGTGATTTTTTTTGTAGATCTAGGTTTATGAATTTTTGTTGGAAAAAGGTTTTTATGAATGTTCAATATGAGGGCTTTGTAGGGGAGTTTTTAAAGATTACCCATTGGGATAAAATAGAACTCACCATTGGATCGAAGAGGCCTTAGAGATGAAAATTGACATAAAATTTGGCTTATCTTGGTCACTATGAAAAAATAGAAAAAAAATTCCCTCCCTTCCTTGTTGTATGGTTGTATGGCCATAAATTTATCTATAGATTAAAAATAAATAAATAAATTTTGTGATTAAACAAAAAATTTCTTGCACATTTGAAAAATAAAAAATGATTTTTTGGGTGGTCCACAGATCTCCCACAACTTCTACCATACTTGCAGCCCATAGTTTTTGATACTGATAGGCCAATGATGCTATTAGTTGACAGAATGGCACTAGTCAGTGGGCTTAGCCCTTGTTTTGGCAGGGTTGGGCTGCCAATTATAATTTTTTGTTTATTTCACCATATTTTTACTAAAAAATCATCGGTGTTTACCAAATAAAAAATAGGTGGGTGAAACCACCTGGGTGGTGCCGCCACCACTAGTGGGATACCCTACCACTATCATCATTGATTTTATAGAAAAATTGGATACATGTTTACTAGGGGCATAACTTTCTTCCAAGGTGTCTATTTTTTGGCTTGTTATACTTGTTGGAAAGGTGGTTCCAAGGACTATGCTATGGTATTAGTGGTTTTTCCATTTTTTTCTAGTTTGATAGTGATTTTCTTGTTGGAAGTTGGATGCTTACTTCAATCTTGGAGAGGTTATAACTTATGCATATAGAGTCGGATTGTGGACTTCTTATAGTTGACAAAAAGATTTTTCAGAGTACTACACAATGGTTTAGGTTTGGAGATGTTTTGGTATGATTTATTTGTTGTTATTTCCATCTGAGTTGTTTATGGGTTCTTTTGACTATGGTGATTTTGTGAGCTTATGGATTATTGGATCTTGGTGATTTGATGTTGGAGTCATTACATAATCACATGTACATCTCTAATTGCTCTCATTTGACATGGTTATCAATATATTGCTTGATTTGTATGTTGCATTGTTGTATCTACAAGTTGTATACTATTATAGGCAGCCTATACTTGTAGGTTGCATTTATGGCTTGAATATGAATTGTCTATGCCCATAGATACTTCAGTGATGTTATATACTCAATTTTTTTTCTTGGTTTAATCACTTGGTTTATTGGTTTGGTTGTCATGTTGAGGAGGAGAGATGGTATTACCATGTGCAGTCATGATGTGAGACCTATGTAGTTGACTATGTGATGCAAACATGTGTGACATAGTTGGATTATTTTTTTGGTACATTTGGTGGTGATCATGGTGTTATGGATGTTCCTTATGGTTTAGGTAATTTGGCATGACATGATTGTTTATGTAGTTTCTTTTTTGGTGGTGTTAGATTGATTATAGTTTGGTTTATGGTGGTGTATCTTCTTGGCTTGAGGATCATGGTTTTGGTTGATCTTTCTTGAGGAATTTGTTATCATGATATCAAAGATAACTTGATTACACTATTACATGGGATCTTGTGATAGTAATAGTTTGGAGATCATCATTTGTACTCTTCCCTTTGGGATCTCAGTGTTGAGTTCTTTGATTGCATTGGGGCCATGGAGGATATTAATTTAGAGGATGGTTATCATGTTTCTATGGAGATCTCAATATCATGGTTTAGTGGGAGCTTGTGGCGATGATGTGGATTCACCATTTGGTGGTGGATGATCTTCTACATTGTGTTGGTGTCACGGATGGAATCTTGGATCCTTTTTTTATGTAGTGAAGGTTATTTAACATCTTGGATTTCATTCAAAGATAATGGTTTCCTTTATGTTATTTGGAGATCTTGACATCTTGGTTAGCCATGGAGGAATCTTTAATCTTGGGTTGAGGTGTCATAATTTTTCACTTGTTATGTGATCCTTGTTTGTTAGGATGGTTATGTATTATTTCATGTTGTACTCTTGATTATGCATTTAGAATTTTGGCATGATACAAGTACATGATATGTTTATTGGAGAATATGATATTATTTTGAGGAGATGTGAGATTAGGATATCATGATTGAGTTCCTAATTTGTGATTGGGGCTTTGACTTTCATCTTGGTTGGTTCTTTGTATATTGAGTACTTTGATCATTTGCTTGGGAGGTTCATGATGGTGCTATGTTGTATTTAGATTGATTGGTTACAAGTACTCATGGATACTTGGAGACATAGGTGAGGCTAGGATATCTCTTATGATTAAGGAAATTTGTTGAGACAACTGCTCATTGATGAGGTTTCAGCTGGAAGTCCAAGGAGCCTACACCTTGGTTGGACATGAGTTCAACATGGATCTATGAGGATATTGTTCTTAAATGATTTATGATGACTTGAATAGCTTAAAGGAGGAGTATTCACATTCCCTATTCCTGCTCTACTCAGTACTTTATCGTTTGAGAGGTATTACCAATTGCTACATTTAGATGCATTATATTTTATACTCTCTCTTCTCATGCATATGGATCTTGGGCTATGGTTTGATAGTTCTGAAGGGTTCATTTGAGGTATGCTAGCATGTTCATATCCTTCTGCATTGTGATATTATTAATTTATGTTGAGTTTTGGAGATGTTATTGGGCTTATTTTGTTGCTTCAGGAATGAATTTGGTTTGATAGTCCTTTGGTTTGAGATGCATACATCTTGGTTATGGTTAGATGTGGATAGTGTTATTCTCTTTAGAATTTTATGGAGGAGATCATAATTATCATAGCTTAGAATTTAGAGGTGTGTATAGAAGACATTCTACAAGTTTTGATTTGCATGTTCTCTCTTTAGTCTTGTTCTACTTACTAGATGTTTGTATTCACATGACACTATATTTGAAATCTTGTGTGGAGATATGGTGATCACTATGTTTGTGGTCATTTTTTGTTCATTATTCTTTGGTGGCGACATGGATGTTCCTTTATATCTTTCCTTTGTTGGGTGTACAGAACTTGGGAGAGCTATGGAGACTTGTGGTGCAAGTTGTATTGCATCATATTGGTTTGTAGGATTTACATATCTTTGTGGATGTTCCTTGGTACTAAATGGTGTTTATTACACTTCTATGTGTTGTTATTGGTGGATATTTGAATGCCTTTATCATTTTCATATTTGATATTACCTTATGTAGTGGGAGTTCCTAGATGTGTATGTTCATTATATTAAAATTTTTGCACTTAGAGCATGTGATTTCATGTTATGGGTTGTAAATGTTTATGGCATGAGGTTCACTTGTTATGATTTGTATGTACCTTTGAGGTATGGTAGTTAGATGTGTTAGCATTTATTATGGATGCTATTTTCAACTATTGTGATAATAAATTGATAGCTATCAATACATACTTATTACCTTTGGATTGAGTGCTTGTGTATTTGGATATCAGTTGGAGGCAAGAACTATTCTTTTTTATGATAGTTAGTGTGGCATCTTTTCTGATGGTTTCTTATCTTTGTGAATTGGCATGATGGAAGATAAGAGAATTCATGCTTGAGGTGGTGGTCACCTTGACTCTTGTTGCAGGTATCTTGATGGTGTATGTGGCTAGATGGATAGTTCCCTTGTTCATTTTTGAGTTTACTTGTTTACCCCCTATGCAATGTATGCAAAAAGTGGGAGAATGTTAGGAAAAGGTGTGTTGTCCACCTTGCATAATATTATAATGTAATGTTTATTTATTATGTGGTGCACCTGGGTGATCTATGGATGAATGCATCACATGGGTATAGAATTCTTGGGGCCACTTTATCTATTGTATATAAAATTGGATTAAATATTTAATGTTCAGTTACACATGGGAATAATATTTAATAGTGGGAAAAATTACTACCACTATTAAATGAGGAGTTAATAATTTTGAAAGTGTTAGAAGCTTGAGTTTTTTGTGAGCTATTTGGATGTTGTCAGTGATGTCAAACCTTTGTATGAAGAGAGTGTTGAAATTTTGTTGGTGTTGATAATGTCAACCCCTAGCATTGGATTTGTTGGAAGCCTCGAGTTGTTGGTGTTGTTATTGATGTCTTAATTCAGTATAGTTGTAGAAGTTGTGTTTGGAGAGATAGTTTGACGTGATATAGTTGATGAGAGTTTTTGTAGATGTATCAAATGTGTTGCAAATATGTTAGTAGTATTTTTTATGCAATTGGTTCACTTGGTTTCCAAGTTATTTTGAGAAAAAATCAATAAAAGAGAATTCATTGTGATAGAGTGGTGTTAATTGTTCTACTCCAAATTTATTCATGGTTGAAGATATCCATATGTAGTTTGGATATGATGATTAGAAATATTTAAAGCTTCTATATCTATATTTTCAATTTTTGGATTGATCTGAAATGAAAGTTATGTTTTGCAGTATGACTGTCTGGTAAAACAAGGTGTTTGGGTGAAATGAGTTTGCTCTACATTTCTCTGTAGTGAAGATTCTTGTCTTGCAGATCTAGGAACATACTTAAATATTGACTATATCTATAAGTTTCCTTGAGGTTTTAGGTTTCAAGGTGTTTCACAAGGTTGTTTGGTGTATTGGATGTTTGTGTGGTGTGTCTGGTTGTACAAAATAAAGGTGTTCTTAAGTTTCAATTGGTTGTAGTAGTAGTGGAAAATATTTTGATGATGTAGAATATTTTGAGATGTTTTCAATTTTTTTTTGTGGTCCATCTCAAGATGTTTCTAGACCTAGAGAGGTGTGTTTGTGGTTTCCTATTAGTGTTAGTGTAGGTTTGGCTACCTTGGCATGCTAGTACTAATTATAGAGGATGAATATTATTTTTGGAAGTGTTGAGAAGCATGTCAATGTAGATTTTGGTCCCAATTAAGATGTGGCATGTTGTACCTTCACTTATTTACACCGTGGAAGTGTTTGGTGCCAACCTATTTGATGTTGCATGGTTGAGGTGAATACATTTGTTGAAGGTTGACCTAATTAAGATTATTTTAGGTCACAGATGGTATAAATACAAGGAAAGTTGTTATGTGGATTAACAAGATGGTGTGTGATTCAAAAGATGTGAAATTGATCAAGTGTTGTGATCTAAGTGTGAGATTTAATCCCTATGACTCTCAAATGTAGCTAGAAAAAGGTGTCTACATTTGAGTTTGTTGAATGAGTTGTTTGTGCTTCAGTGGAACTATACCTTCGACATAAGAGAGATGCAGTGTAAGCAGTTCAAATTGGTAGTGACACACTCCTTCATCTATCTTCTTTCTTCTGGAAAATGATTCCTTTGGCAATGAGCCCTTCTTTCTTTCAGGCAATGAGCCCTCTGATAGTGAGCCTATTACATTCGATGTTGCAATTACTTTATATTGTGAGCTAATCCTCACTCTATTTTTTCCCTTGGATTTTCCACGTAAATCTGGTGTTCTATTGTGCATGGTGTTTTGATGTGTTGTTGTTTCACTTGTTTACTTTCATGCTAAATCTGATTAAGGGTTTGAGAGCTAATAAAGATCTGAATATTAATGAGGGTTTTGATGTTTCAATGTACAATAGATTCACCTTCTCTCAGTTGTCCTATGCATCTAAAAATTGGTATCAAAGAAAGGTTCCTTGGCAGAAGCTTAATCACTTGAGGTAGATCCAGATGGCACACAGGAAGGAGGATCTCATGTTTGATGGGACAAATTAAATGAATTTTGGAAAACTAGGATGTAAATTTTTCTTATTTCCCTAGGGTTTGGAGTTTAGAAGTCAATTGCAGATGGATATATCATTCCTACTAATGGTCTGACAACTAATGATGAGATCAAGGCATATGAGAACAATGGAAAAGAAATGAATTATCTTCTTAGTGGTCTTGTTGATTCAAAACTTGTGAAGGTTATGGGCTAAAAATCTGGTAAAGAAATATAGAAGAAGATGGAAAGTATCTATGAAGGAGATGACAAGGTCAAGCAAGCAAAGATGCAAAATTTAAGACTAAGTTTGAAACCTTAAGGATTTTAGAAGATGAAGATATTGCAAGATACATGCATAGAGTAGATGAATTTTTCAATTCCATCAATAACTTTGGTGGAAAAGTGGAATAAGATGAGGTGGTAAAGAAGGTATGAAGAACTCTTCATAAATACTATAGTTCTAAAGATTCTACTATTGAGGAACCTTGATATTTAGACCATTCTTCTAGAGATCAGTTGTTTGGTGTTTTAACTACTTTTTAATTAAGATATTTTGGTCAAAAATGATTCAAGAAAAGATACTACTTTTAAAGCTATCAAAACAAAGAAGGATGATGGATCAAATCTAGATGATCTTGATGAGATAAAAGAAATTTATTTTAGGAGAATGAAAAAGCAGACTAGAAAATATAGAAGTAGGTTACCTTTCAAATGTATTAACTATGGAAAGATAGGTCATTATGCTTCAAGATTTTTAGCCACAGTTTTAGGTGATATATATAAGTATAATAAAGGTAATCTATTAAAATAAGTTATTATGTTAAAGAAGATGCACTAGCATATTTGATGATGAATCTAACTACGGTCCAAAAGATGAAAATGATGAATTCTTGTTCATGGCTCTGAATGTTGGAAATAATTCTACTGACTTTGAAAGATGTATGAAGGAAGTTACTCTCAAAATAGGTCACAACATCAAAGGGACTATAGTGAATAATTTTCATGTTACAGAGGAGAAAAATCACTAGATAATTGATAGTGGATGCTCAAATCATATGATAGGTGATAAGAGTAAGTTTGTTAAACATGAGAAGTTTGAAGGTGGTTTTGTTAAGTTTGGTGATGATACATCTACTAAGATATGTGGAAAAGGTTAATTAGTTTTGATGGAAAGAATAATATAGATTATTTTCTTTATGTAAAGGGTCTCCAACATAATCTTTTGAGTGTAGGATAAATGTGTAGCAAAGGATATAATCTTGTGTTTCAGGATGACAGTTGTGAAATCAAAAAATGAAGATCTGAATCCCTGGTTGCTGTAGTAAGGAAAAATCAAAATTTTATTAACTCAAAGGTGATAATGGTAAGTGTTTTATGACTCAAATCATTTAAAGTTAGCTATGGCATAGAAGAATGTGTCAAATCAATTTTGATAGCCTTGTGAGGATTAGCTCTCCTCAAGTTGTGAGAGATCTTCAAAGAATTACAAAGCCTATCAATTCAATTTACAAGGAATGTCAAGTTGGGAGACAAACAAGAAAGAGGTTCATCATCAAAGAATATTCTACTATAGGACCTTTGGAGTTGGTACATACAATCCTATGTTGATGGTGATCCCACAATACTGGTTTAGAATTTTTGTCCAAACTAGACACTGAACTAATTTTTTCTAACTATATCTTCACTTTCGGGTACCTATAGCGGCTAAATCGTGAGGAATTTGATGATGATGCAAACTAGTGATTTGTGAAATTTTGTCTGTAGATTCTAAAATATTCATTTCAAAATTTTTGGAATCAAATTGCAATTATTTTTCCATCTCCTTCAAAAACTAGTTTTTTTATTTCAGTAAACACCATTTTAAGGAGTGACACTCACCGTATAAAACATAAATTTTTTTCCATGAAGAATAAAATTCTATTTTTTTCAAATTTAGTTTTGTAACTATGATATATAGCTCTTCCAATTGGTTTCTTAATTTTTTATTGAATATTTTTTCCTTAATCAAGTTTCTAAGTCAAAAAAATTACAATTCAGACATAGGCAGATCATATACAACATAAATTTTTTTGTATCTATCAAAATTCAATTTTTTTTTGTTGGATCAAGGACTTCAATATCTAGCACACTCATATTTTTCAATTTTTTTTTGATAATCTACTATTTTTGCACATATGCAAAACAAAGAGCTTGACTTTTAGTGAAAAACCTATGTTTAATCAAACTAAAAAAACAAATACATAATAAAACCAAACATATTAAAATTATATTTGTTGGATAGCTCATTTTGAGGACTAACATCATCCAATTGGGTTTGTGAAGTCTCCTCCATTTTCATGCTCAACTCGAGCTTTGAAGGGAAAAATTCTAGAGCTTTTTGGTGCTAGAGGGGGAGAAGGGGGAAAAGAGGGGTTCAAGCGAACCCTGCTTGGAGGTTCACTCGAACTAGGGTTGAAGCCAACCTGCTTTCCACAACCCTTTCCTTTCCTTTTTTTCCCCGAGAAATGTGGGACTCAACATTTAATGGGTTTGCTCGAAGGGGGGTTCTAGCGAAACCCCTTTAGGTTCACCCGAACCTAATGTTTGTTCAAACCCCCAAAAACAATTTTTTTTTGCATGGGGGAATTTTCGCAACTTTTCCTTCCTTACTAGAATTGTAAACTAGTTTTGTGGGTTTACCCTTGACCTACAAGAAAAAAAATATTTTAAGGTGACGGGTATTTCATCTTGTTAATTGATGATTACTCTAGAATGACTTGGGTAACTTTTCCTAGAGAAAAATTAGATCTAGAAAATTTTAAATAATTTAAAGCTATGGTTGAGAATGAAATGTATATGAAAAAAGTGCTTAATTTTTGATAGAGGTGGATAATTCACCTATAATGAGTTTAACGATTTTTTGAAGATCATTGAATAAAGAGGCATTTTTTAGCCCCTAGAACTCCTCAATAGAATGAAGTTGTGTAAAGAAAGAATAGGATAGTTTAGGAAGCATAAAGGACAATGATGAAGGGAGAAAATCTACTAGATGTCTACTAGAGAGAAGCTATTCATAATACAGTATGCATACTCAATATAGTACAAACAAGAGTAAATAGTTCAAAGATTCCCTATGAATTATGGTATGGAAGAACTACTCTCAAATATTTTTAAGTGTTTGGAAGAAAATGTTATATCAAGAGAGATAAAGAAAACTTGGGAAGGTTTGATGCAAGATTAGATGAAGGAATCTTCCTTGGACATTCTACAAGAATCAAGGCTTATAGGTGCTACAAAAAGAGGCTGAAGAAGATAGTTGAAAGTGTAAGTGTAAAATTAGATGAAGGACCATGTAAAATCTTAGTATTGACAGAAGGATATGAATCTAACAAGTCTTCTTGCAGAGAAGAAGGAAAATAAGAAGAGAAATAAAAGGAGATACACATTGGAGAGGAAGATGCTTCAAAAAGGATTCTTAAGACTCCTAAGTATGTGTAGAAGAATCATTCTAAAGATCAAATCATTGGTGATAAGAGAAGAGTCATACCGACAAGAAGAAAAGTTGTTGTGAAAGAACATGTAAATTTGTGTCTACTTTCCAAAGTAGAACCTAATATAGTGATTGAGTCATGTAAGGATGAGAATTGGACCAAATATATTGAAGAAGAACTGATATAGATTGAGAAGAATTAGATTTGGGAATTAGTCCCAATATAAGCACACAATAATGTAATAGGAAATAAATGTGTATTCTAGAATAGCTGAATGGGAATGGAGAAGTTGTTAGAAATATGGCTAGAATTTTGTGTAAGGGATACTCACAAGTGGAATGAATAGATTTTGAGAAGAAATTTTCTCTAGTGGCAAGAATGGATACCATTACGATGTTTTTGGCCTTTGAAACACATGATTTTTAAAGTTTATTAAATGGATGTGAAGTCTACATTCTTGAATGGTGAGTTGGAAGAAGTATACATTGAACACTTGGAAGGATTTCAGCTATTAGATAATCCTAATACGGTTTTTAGATTCAAGAAGGAATTGTATGGACTCAAGAAATCTAGTAGAGCTTGGTATGCAAGGTTGGATAGGTATTTGTTGTAATAGGGTTTCAATAAAGGTATCATAGATAGTAATCTTTACTTTAAAGTTGAGAAGGATCAAATCTTAATTGTGGTTATGTATGTTGATGATATATTCTTTGGAGGAAATGAGGAAATATGCAAGAAGTTTGAGAAAGAGATGTAGAATGAATTTAAGATGTTAATGTTTGGGGAGATGAATTTCTCCCTTGGGCTACAAATTAGTTAGATAGAAAAAGGAATATTCATTTCAATCAAAATATTTCAAAGAAATACAAAAGAAGTTTGGATTGAAATACTCTAAAACAAGTATGTACTCTTATGGTTACTAGTTGCAAGTTGAGAAAGAATGATGAATATCCTAAGACTGATAAGAGCAAGTGCATATCAATGATTCGTGGGCTATTATATTCAACTTCCACTAGACTAGATATCATGCATGTAGTTTATCTTGTGTCCATATTTCAAAAAGATCCTAGAGAGTTTCATGTGGTGGTAGTAAAGAGGATATTCAAATATTTGTAGGGCACTCTGGACTATGGCATATAGTATCCAAAAGATACTAATTTCTCTTTAAGTTCCTATACTAATGTAGATTAGGTAGGTTGAGTGAATGAAAAAATAAGTACAAGTGGAGGTGCTTTCTTTCTTGGAAGCAAGTCAATTTCTTGGCCAAGAAAAATGAAATATTTGGTATATCTATCTACTGTAAAGGTAGAGTATATTGTTGCAACATCTTGCTGCACATAGGTTTTCTAGATGAAACAGACCTTGAAGAATATCATTTAATGAACCTATTTCTATCTTGTGTGATAATACACTTGTGCTATCAATATATCAAATAATCTAGTGACGCATTCAAGGAAAAAGTATATCTCAATCTGATATCGCTTTCTAAGAGAGCAGGTTGCAAAAAATGAGGCGAAGTTGGAGTTTGTGCATACAAAGGATCAAGTTGTAGATATTTTCACAAAGGATCTTCCTAAAGATACAGGTGATCCCACAAAGCTAGTTTATAATTTCTAGGAGATTCTAATTTTTTGCTAAAATCACATATTTTTAGAAAATATAATGATTTGTTGGTGTAATTAAATGTGTTGTACCTTGTCCTAGGTCACGATTACACCTTAGTTAAGTTTACTTAGGGACCACATGGGAGGTTGTTGGATATTTTCCACTTTTGGTGGACTTGACATGTCATTACTTTATCACTTCCACCTTTTGTGGGTGATCCGCCTTTTGTGGTGATTATCACATTATCACCTTTCCACTTTAGGTGGAGTGATAGCTTTTCATAGTTGTCTCATGTCATAAGATTACAAAACTTGTCATAATCTTATGCCCTTCTATGTTCTCACCTTGGCTATATAACCAAGGGGTCTCCTATGTCAAGCTCATTCCATTCTATTTACATTATTGGTAGAATATAGTTTATTCTTGTCATCTTGTTTCTATCTCTCTTATGCTTGTTCTTTCTATTAGGCCTCTAGATCTTGGGTGGCTAGCTTCATAGCCAATTCTTACATGGTATCAGAGCTATTGGAGTGCCTTTAGTTAGTCATTTGGAGAGATTCTTGGAGGGTTCTATTTTTGGCCTTGTATTGCAGGTGCATTTTGGGAGCTTGTTGCATCAGATCTAAGCTCGCTATTGCGTCTGAAGTGTTTGAGATAGTCAGATTTTCCTTTTGTTTCGTCTTAGTTGGACATTGGAGGCCAAATTTTCAAAGGGTTGAAGATTGAAGGTGGTTGCCAGATCCAGGAACTAGCTGCTACTTCAGAGCATTTTCAGCAAAAACGGACATCGCCATTGTGTCCAAAAGGGCCAAAAACCCCTAAATCAACTTTCAAATCATCGAATTTGGACAAGTTGCTCTTGGAGGCAAAAAAATTTTAGTAGGCGGGTCGTACGGCCCTACCTACATAGCAATACGATTTTTCATTTAAATTTTTTTTTTTCAATTTTCTGCAATTTTTTTTAATTAAATTTGAAAAGCAAAAAACTTTAAAAAATTATTGTTTTTTTGTTTTAAATACAAAGTTTTTTTAAAAAAAAAAATATATAAAATTTTTAAACCTGTCGACGCAGGTATTGCAGTACCTGTGGCCACAGGTCTGCAACCGGCAGCGGCGACAGGGCTGTCTGCCACCTGCACGACCACTAGCCATTGTAGGGGGTAGCGTACCTACCGACCCCATTGGCCCCTATTTTTTTAATTTTTTTTTTAAATAAAAACTTTTTCATTATTATTTTTTATTTAAGGTTTTTTTCAAATAAAACCTTTAATGTTTTTTATTAAGTTTAAAAAAAACTTATAATGTTTTTATTTCTTTAATAATTTTATTAAAGTTTTTTTATAATGAAGAAAACAAAAGTATCTTTTTCTTTATTAATATTTAATAAAGTTTTTCAAATTTTTTAAAATAAAATTTCTTTATTAAGATTTTTAATAAAGTTTTTTTAAAATAAAAATAATTTTTTTTTTTTCTTTATTTCAATAAAGTTTTTTCATAAAAACAATTTTCTTTATTATTTTAATAATAAAGTTTTTGAATAAATAATGTTTTTAAATTAAACTTTTTAATTAAGTTTTTTTTAAAAATAAATCATGCAATAATAAGCAAACCTAGGAAAATAATTTATTCTACCGATCGAGCCTTGTCTTGGACCATTTGCTTCTTCAACAAGCAGTCAATGGGGGTGAGTTGCTCCTATCGACATCCACTTGGAGGGCTTTCTTCACCATCTTCAGCTTTGAGTTTCTTTTGGTTGGCTTCTTCATCAACAGTTCTAGAGCATCTCTCAATCAACTGCTGCATCATAGATTCTAGAGTTGTGCTAGTTTGCAAGTTTCTCAATGTTCCTTGGCATCGAGTCTGATGTTGCTTTATCATGATTCTGCCTTGAGTCAATTAGTGACTCTAATATGGTTTCAATAGCAAACAAAAGTATCTTTCCTTGATTGCCGCATTCAAGATTCCAGTGTTACTCCACAGTGTACTTCCAATGCCTCTTCTTGTAGCAGGTTATCTCTTATGGGGGGTTCATATGATCTCTCTTATGGATAAAGATTGATTGGATTTGTGATGGATATCATTATTGTATTTCATCTCTCTTTTGAGGGGGAGTTTTTCCCATGAGGTTTTCTCCCTTTCCTCACTTGTGAGAGATTGCATTGTTTGTACATGGGTACCTAACAAGGCCTAGTAGCCAAGGCCCATCTTGCATTGTTTGCATTTGTGTACATTCTCCCTAAGTTGCACTTAAGGGGGGGTGTTGTTGTAATTAAATGTGTTGTACCTTGTCCTAGGTCATGATTACACCTTAGTTAAGTTTACTTAGGGACCACATAGGAGGTTGTTGGATATTTTCCACTTTTGGTGGACTTGACATGTCATTACTTTATCACTTCCACCTTTTGTGGGTGATCCACCTTTTGTGGTGATTATCACATTATCACCTTTCCACTTTAGGTGGAGTGATAGCTTTTCATAGTTGTCTCATGTCATAAGATTACGACACTTGCCATAATTTTATGCCCTTCTATGTTCTCACCTTGGCTATATAATCAAGGGTCTCCTATGTCAAGCTCATTCCATTCTATTTGCATTATTGGCATAATACAGTTTATTCTTGTCATCTTGTTTCTATCTCTCTTATGCTTGTTCTTTCTATTAGGCCTCTAGATCTTGGGTGGCTACCTTCATAGCCAATTCTTACATGATTTAATCATTTAAAAGTTTCACTTAAAGCATTCCAATTGAAGAGGGTTTGATCAAACTAACTTAGATCAAACCCCTTTGGATAGAACCCCATTAAGTTTAAACCATACCTATAATGAAGTCTCCTTTACACCTATCAAAATGCAGATAAAAAAAAACTTTTGATTTACCTTTTGGGGGATCAAATGAATTAATTTAAAATTTATTTTTGTAAGTATGTATTCCTTATTATAAGCTTCCCAAAAGTATAATTTTATTTTGTTATTATATTTATTTTTATTTTTGTGAATGTAGGTTTTTCACTGAAAATCAAACTCTTTGTTCTACACATGTGGAAAATTATAATATTGTCATTTTTTTTTGAAAAATATGAGTGCACTAGATATTGAAGTCCTTGATCCAACAAAAAAAATAAAATTGAATTTCAATACATACAAAAAACATTACGCGTTATATGGCTGCACTATGTCTGAATTGTAATTGGTTTTACATTGAAACTTGATTAAAAAAAAAATATTCAATTAAAAATATCTAACCAAGTGGAAGCACTAGATATTAGAGTTACAAATCTAAATTTGAAAGAATTATAATTTTATCCTTCATGAAAAAAAAGTTATGCATTGTACAGTGAGCGTCACTTTTTAAAAAAGTTGTTTTCTCGAAAAAAACTAGTTTTTGAGGGAGATGGAAAAAAAGTGCAATCTGATTCCAAAAAAATTGAAAAAATTATATTTAGAATATATATATAAAATTTCACGAAACTCTAGTTTGAATCATCTTCAAATTCCTCATGGTTTAGCCACTATAGGTGCCCGAAAGTGAAGATTTAGTTAAAAAAAATATTTCAGTGTCTAGTTTGGCCAAAAGTTGTAAACCACAATTGTGGTATCACCCATACATTTGAGTATCTCAAGTAGAAGTTAGGGTTTATTTCCCCTCCTTTCAACTATATGAATAAGATTGTGGATCATTTTGATGGAGAAATTCAAGATTTATTCTTTTTTTGGGACTAATGAAGGCTACCTCTCAAGGGGAGTAAGTGGTAGTATTGATGGTTGGTAAATTCAGATGGAGCATATTTTTTGCCCCTAAGGGGGAGTGTGTAGAAAAGGGAGTTTAGTGAAGTTTCTTGCTAGTGTTGCAAGTGGTGTCAAAGTAGTGTATGTAGATGTAAAAAAAAAAATCCTATGTAGATGATGTGTGAAAGGTGTAGTTGTTTCCCTTTGAATGTTATCAAAGGGGGAGAGAAAAAGAGTTCAATATAGGAAAGAGAGTTGGATGAGTCTATGGCCCTATTCCATTGATGTCAAAGTGGGAGAGAATTGATTGAAAAACCATAGTATAGAAGAGAATATGGTCTAAAGACCACAAAGGGAGAGTGTTCAAGAGCAAGAGAATGAAAATATGAAGAATGAGAGATGCCCACATTAGGGGTAGTGTTGCTTGTTGCTTGTTGCAGATTTTTTATTGGTATGCTTTTGTTGTTGATGATTTTTCAAAATTGATGTTGCCATCAATGACAAAGGGGGAGATTGTTGGAAGCTTGAGTTGTTTGTAAGTTGTTTGGGTGTTTTTATTGATGTCAACCAATTATATGAAGAGAGTGAACATGGAATTTTGTTGGTTTTGATAATGTTAACCACTAGAATTGGATTTTTTGGAAGCCTAGAGTTGTTGGTATTGATGTCAACACAATGTTTCTGGTGTTTTCATTAATGTATTACTCTAGTATAGTTGTAGAAATTATGTTTAGAGAGATAGTTAGAAGTGTTATAGTTTATGAGAGGTGTTTTAGATGCTTGATATGTGTTGTAGATATATTATTAGTACTGTCGATGCAATTGGTTCAATTGGTTTCCAAGTACTTTTGAGAAAATTTGAATAAAAGAGAGTTTAACTAGTGTGATAAAGTGGTGTTTAGTGTTCTGCTCCACATTTCTTCATGGTTGAAGATATGCTTGCATGGTTTCAATATGATAATTACAAGTATTTAGAGGTTCTATATCAAGAGTTTTAGGTTCTGTATTGATTTGAGGTAAAATATGTGTTTGACAATATGATTGTCTAGTGAAACAAGGCGTCTGGGAGAAATGAGATTGCTCTGCATTTCTCTATAGTGAATATTATTTTCTTGCTGATCAGGGAACATACTTATATTGATTTTATCTATCTTTCCTTGAGGTTTTAGGTATTGATATGTTCCTCAAGGTTGTTTGTTGTATTGGATGTTTGTGCCTGTGTGTCTGGTTGCACAAAATAAATATTTTTTTCAGTTTTTGGTTGTTGCAATAGTAGTGGCGAATATTCTAAGATATTTTAGAATGTTGTGTGGTCCATGAGATGTTTTTTCACTTGAAGAGGCATTTTTTTGGTTTCTTGTTAGTGTTAGTGAAGGTTTGGAGGACTTAACATGCTAGCGATAATTATAAAGGATGATTGTTATTTGTGGAAGTGGTTAGAAGCATGTTGATATAGATTTGGGTCCTAGTTAAGCTGTGGCATGGCCTTCCTTCACCTTTTTATACTATGGAAGTGTTTGGTGTTGACCTATTTGATGCTTCATAGTTGAGGTGCATACATTTCCTTAAGGCCAATCTAATTGAGATTTTTTTGGGTCACATACGGTATAAATACAATCTAAGTAGTTGTGTGGATTAAGCAAAGGGTTTATGATGCAAAGGATGTGAAAGAAATCAAGTGTGGTGATTTCAGTGTGAGCTTTAATGCCTATGACTCTCAAATGTAGTGAGAAGAAGGTGTCCACATTTTAGTATCTAGAATTGAAGTTGTTTGTGCTTTAGTGGAACTATACCTTTGGCATAAGAGAGATGCATTGTAAGAAGTTCAAATTGGAAATGAGCCACCCCATCTTCTATCTTCTTTCTTCTAGAAAGTGATTCCTTTGGTAGTAAGCCCTCCAATAGTGAGCCTATTGTATTCGGTGTTGCAATTACTTTATATTTTGAGCTAATCCTCACCATCCAATTTTTCCCTTCTTGGGTGTTCCACGTAAATATGGTGTTCTATTGTGCATGGTGTTTTGATATGTTGCTGCTTTACTCATTTACTTTAATGCTAAATCTAATTAAGGGTTTAAGGGCTAATAAATATGAGAATATTAATGAGGGATTTGATTTTTTAATGCACAACTGATTTACCGCCCCTCTCATTTGTCCTATGCATCTAATATAAATTTCATGGTATTAGTCACATGGTCTTATGTAATACCACTTGGTGGTTTTGTGTGAACTTGTTTCTATTTAAAAGAAAACAAATGGGTAGTTGGAAGGTTGGCTAGTTGGCATGTTAGCTCTTGTTCGCATTTGTGAGGGTTGATGTGTGGTTACATGATTGTTCACATGGATTTCCTATAGAGGGCTTGATGTTACAAAGGTGTTCATGGAGGACCCAAAATATATATTGTAATGTTTATTACTGAATAATACAAGAGTGATGGATGCTTTTGGAGGTTGGGTTTTTCCCAAGGTATATCTTATGTCATTGTTGATGGTATGTTGTTTATTATTTTTCATATGGATTATGCATACTTGTTTGAATATATTTTTTGTATTTGGGTTATGTGGAAATTACCTTGGGTGGATACATATTTCCTTTCACTTAGTAGGTATATATTGCACTTAATATCTAGATATTGAATTCAAAAATTAAAATTAGACTACATTTAGTAGCTATATATATTGAATGAATATGTGATAGTGAAAGATCAAATAATGAACCTTGGGTTAATAATATTGTACAACTAAAATAAACTACAACTTAGGTGATCACTTTATTCCTTTTCTCTAATTTAATAGAAATCTAATTACTAAATTAAATATAACAATAAATATGATAGTAAACTACCAATTATGAGGTTTTATATTCAAATATATGTGATGCTAAATTTGGGAAATGTAAAATAATAAATAATTAAGAGTAAGGTATAGAATTAAAATCCTTGGTGTGCTTGAAATTTATTTTTGACTAGATGGACTAACTAAGAAATATTTACAACCTAATATAATAGGAAACTCCTATAGCTTAATAAAATAAGCATGACCCTCAATGCATAAAAAAATTGGCCTTTTCTTCATAGCCTTCCTCTCTTTTATATTAGATCCTCCTTGGTTACCTCCCAAAAAATTTCCTCATATTGGAGGAGCTCTTTTTCACACATGAAAACCATCAATAAAAATTTTCCCACTTCAATCCTTCCAAAAATCTCCCTATTAAAGTTTGTTAAAACACTCTTTTATACTTTAGGCTTGAAGAAAGTTAAACCATTGCAATATCAACAATTGAAGGTAATTAAATCATTGTAGAAAAGAATGTCCAATAGTATAATAAGTTTTACTAAGTGACTAGTTCATGTAGGAAATTTTGCATATCTTGTTCACTAATGTGATATTTTATTATTCTTTATAGATAGAAATCCCAAAAAGTGAAGATATCATATTATATAAGTCATTTTTGTGAAACTTTGGTATTCATCCAAACAAGATTATTACAACTTGTTCATAAGTTCTATTCACTTCAAAATGCCTAGATCCCTACCTTGTTGACATTATCATTGTACAATCTTGTGGAAGTCTATTATACATCTAAATATGATTGTTATAATTTTATAGTATCATAAATTGCACCTCGTGGCAATTTCACACTTGTGTATTTTTCCCCACACACATTTATGGTATCTAGTCACATTTATGGAAAGAACCTTATGAGTTAGAATTTTACAATTCCAAATCCATAAAGGGGTAATGATGAAGCATCAGTAGTGTGCTACCTCATTTCTTGCAAAGTTATGAGTTGGATGCATATATGGGCACACAGGTATGTTCATGTGACACATGACAAGCATCCCTGTACTTTATGAGTTTCAATGAGGGAATCTTAAGAAATTTTTGCATGACACACATCATAATGATGGAATTCAAATATAATGGTTCTTCTCACCCATTCACCCATACAAAAATCCCTCTTTCACCTTCATTCTCATTCATTCTCACCATTTGGCTTCACAACTTTCTTTCTCACTTCTCTTCTCTTTTTCATCTTGTTTCTATCATGAAGCTCTGCTAGAATCACATCTTTTCAACAACCAAATCTCTCTTAGAAGCACTCAACATCATGTCTACCAAGCCAAGAGGGAGACACAAAGTATTGGTAGCACTCTCTTCTTATCTTGTCTATTTTCTATCACATTCATTGTGTCTATACTTTGTGATGCAAATTCTCCTCCATAGTGGGCTTTTCTTTTATCACACATCTATATTTTAATGTGATATGGGCTCTCCTCCATTGTAGAGTTTTCTTTTATCACTCATTGTTTCTACTTTAATTTATGTCTTTTATGATCTCTATCTATCTGGCTATTTGTGAAGGTGGAAACACCAAAGTAGGGGTAAGAGCCCCAACATTTTTCCTCATTCTCCTTGTGCACTTGTTTGTGCGAAGCTTTGCAAGAGGCTTAAAAGTGTGAGACCTACTATGAGTTAACATTTTTCCTTGTTATTTTATTTCATTCCCACTTTCTGTTAATTAATTTGAATAGTTAGACTTTATATTCTTAGTAGATATTAGATTCTTAGAGTTATGTGCACGTATTTACCTCTATCCATACAAGACACCATCACATCCACTAAGATGACAATGCACCACCTTATCATCCAATTTTCACATTGACATCCTTTGGTCGAGAGCTAGCTTGTATATCTTAGAAATTTGTGTAATATATTCTTTTGGTTCTTGAAGTCCTTTATTTGTGAACGTATCAAGAACTCTCTTTTAAGCACATTTTTGCAATCTCTTTCATCTTGAACATACATTACGTAGGTTTGCTTCATTGAGGTGACCAAGGAAAATTTTCTCCCTTTAGAACTTGTTTGTCTTCAAACTTGGGAGTAGCAAATCCCGTCCTTTACATTTTCGTAAACATGACGTGAAGGAAATCATGTCAAATATTTTCTGTAATGCTTTAATACTTTTGATATTTATTTTTCTAAGGATGACTTTGATATGCTAGATGATTCCTTACATGATTTCTTAGAGACATCAATATCCTTTTCTCAGATCTCCTAAGCAAACTTATTGCAACCATCTACTTCCTCTTTACAAGTTGAAGAGTTCGTTAATGTAGTTGTAGTCTCTGTGACTCCTCAAAGGCCTAAGAGACCCATCATTTATGTGCCTCTAGGTAGCCCATATCCTAAGATAATTCATTCTATTCACTGGGTTCTAGTGTCTAATGACTCGTTGTACCTTTACATGAGATTAAATTGAAAGTTATGACTCCTCCTTATAATGTCATAGGTCATACATGTAATGCTAGAAGGAATAAAAAAAATTGAATCAACCTACTTCTATTCCTACCTCTTTACCACCTTCTCAACCAATTCTTCCTCCAACACCTAAACTTACAATGAAATCACTTGGTGATTATGATCTTGTCGAGCAACTTCACATTACTCCTACCAAGATCTCACTATGGCATTTTCTTTAGTTTTCTTTGTTTTATTAGGGTATACTTTAGGAAGCCTTAAAAATTATCCTCTTTCCTTCTTCCACTAGGTCAATAGATGTTAATGAATTTATGGCTCATATTCATGTTGATTCACCAAATATTATGTTCTATCTGTAGGAACGTCGACCTCCAGAGGTATAGAAGCAAGCATATTCTCTCATAATTATAGTTAATATTAATAACATTGATATTAGGCATGCTTTGTTGACACCATTTCTTCTCTCAACATATGTAGCATTGATATTTTTCCTAAGATTAAGATTGAACCATAGATTTTTGGGAACCTTTGGATCTTTCTAACACCTCTAGTGTTTCTCACCTAAAAGGAGAAAGAAGGGCCAAAAGATCTAGCTAGTTCACTCAAATTATGCAATGTGTAATGTAATTAAGGATAAATGGAATGATATGAATGCAACTAAATGAACTTTTTGACTGATTATGAATGCAAATTCTAAGAACAATGTAATGTTGGAAAACATAATGATGTTTACAAATAATTAACTATGAATGAATAGATGTAAAACAAAAAAGAAAAGGGTTGAAATAGAGAGCACCTAGGAAGAGATTGG
The DNA here is from genome assembly GCA_007258455.2 of Sequoia sempervirens. Classification (NCBI taxonomy): domain Eukaryota; kingdom Viridiplantae; phylum Streptophyta; class Pinopsida; order Cupressales; family Cupressaceae; genus Sequoia; species Sequoia sempervirens. The sequence continues at coordinate 195,073,594 of VDFB02353493.1, read as the reverse complement.
AGAATTTGGAATATTCTAAATGATGTCTGAAATCACAAAAAATCACCAGTGGGAATCATTCACCATTGATGGCGAATTAGCCCCACTTCTGATGAAAACTATCAGAAACTAGTTTCTGAGTGTTAGGATCCGAAAATTGACAAAATATGGATTTCCAGCCTTAAGGTGGGACTCATTCACCACTGATGGTGAATCAGTCCTCTCCCAAAATTTTGAGAAATTAGGGGACCAATCCTGTAACACCAGATTTGAGGTTGTTTGCTTGTTGGGTTGACGAAGTTAATCCTACAGAAAACAGGTAGAATATCTTCTCTGAGCTTGAAATAGGTTATGATTGACTTGAGACACTTTGTTGACTTATTTTCCACTTTTCAAAACCTAAATGCTTGATAAATCTGCATACACAACACATGCAAAAAGGGAAAAAATGGTTAAGGGTTAGGGCAAAGGAATTTTCCTTGGTAAAATCCCACTTTGGTAATCAAACCCTTAAATAAATGATGAAATGAAAGAGAAAGGTAAACTAATAACATGGAAATTCTATCAACTTACCAAACCCTTGTTGATGAAAATCTAAAGATATGTCAATGAATTCCTTTGAATGTTTAATTAATGCTTGATTAGATGATGTAAAGTGCTCAAAATGATAATTGAATGCTTGAATTTTTTGAATGAATTATGAGATTGTTGGGAGATGTAAAATGAGGAGAAAAACACAAATTTATATACAATTGTACCTTAGTAACCCAATGATACCTCATCACAGGCTGACATAAGGTAATTTTGAATAAAAACCTGAAAGAAAATTTGGAACCAAGAGGGACTCATTCACCACCCATGGAAAATGGGTCCCACCTTGGACTTGAATGTGGGTGTTGGGAATTATCTTGCATTTAATGTTATTTGTTGGGTTTACATTAAAAAACACACTTAATTAAGCCTTATAAGGGCATAAAGGGGTCAAATAAAGCATAATAAAGGTGTAAATAGTGAGATTATGCCTAAAAAAGTGTGAAATCTTGTAACAATACTTTACAACACTTCAAAATAGGACTTGATGATGAATAAAAAGGTGATTTTAAGGTGAATTATAACAAATTTAGAATCTAGAAAAGTGTAGAAATTTTTTACAACGCTTCACAACACCCTCACAAGACGTCATTATTTGCATTTTAAGGACCTAATGTGAATGGTCAAGCCACATTACATCAATAAATCAAAGCAAAATAGACCAAAAATCAAGAGGAAAGGCCTAAAAGACCATGAAAATGACAAGGGACAGTTTTTCTATGACACAAATATTTATTCATCTTCTTTAGATACTTCTTCTTTGTATATTCCTAGATTTGATAATGTTGGTCATCAAGCCTTAGGCTTGATAATATCACCTTTAAGGATAGGACTCATTACCATACCCACCTTGGTATATGTTATGTCTAGATTTTACGTTATAATATTCTCTTGTGAAGACCCTGGATTCACACTTTGGGGGTTGCAACCTCTAATTTACATCGTTGTATAAATTTTTTTACTAATAATGAGGTCATTAGAATCAATGATAACCCTGATGCTATACACCTTTGTGAGATGGTAGCTACTAGTTACTAGGCCTCAATTGCTTCTACTCTTAAAAATTGCATCTCATTGTTATCTTCTAGTGCATTGACATCCTCTTCGATAGTGCCTTCCTTGAAGGTTGCTCCTGAGATAGATGTCCCTCAAGAAGGTCATCCCAAAGTAGAGAATCCTAAGTCTACCCCTTCTACTTATTCTTTTGAATCAAATGTGTGTCTTGGTGATGATTAGGGGTCCTTGGAATTTACTAAGTTTTTCATCAAAGAGTACAAAGTTGAATCTATCCACCTTGACCTTCCAACAGTTTCATACACCTCTATTAAGAAATATGATTGTCCTCCCATTGAGGAAAGAAATGAAGCTCCTACTAAGGAGAATGATTGTACCCCTACTAAGGAAGATGATCATGGTTCTATTAAAGAGGCTAATGATTATAGTCTTATCAAGAAGGATGATGGTGATCCCATAGATGAGTATGATACAAACTATTGGAATGATGCTCTCTAGGTAGATCCTTCCCCTTCTCAAGATTTATAGACACATTACTACCCTAGCTCTAAACTTGTTTCAAAGTATAGTTATGGATGTAAGGGTTGTGGGTATAACAAACAAGGTATTCAAGTCCCTATAGAATGTATACCTTGCAAGCATAACTTGGGTCTTGGCTACTCTAATGAAGAGTCTAGGTATAAACCATGGTGGAGTGTCAAAATGATTTCCATCAAACCTCTCATTCTAGTTCACCCTGAACTGATTGAGAGAAAATTAGAATCTAATGAAGTCCCTCTAGACATTTTCTCTTTAGGGGAAGTGCTATAAGAATTCTTAGGTGTATATTCTCATTTAGCTTCTTATCACCATAAAAAGTGATTCCCATATAGCCTGCATAAATAAGCTTACATTGGAGAATCTATTATTAGTATTGATGAGGGGGTATGCACAGGATCATCATGGAAAAAGTAGGCCCTTAAGTGGCAAAAAATTTAGAAAAAATAGAGTTATGCAACTTGACGTAAAAATTTGAATAAGTTATCTATATTATTTCAAAAATATGTAAGAATAGAATCTATAGCAAATTGAATGTAGTTTCTAAACTAATAGGTTTATTTTGAAATTTGAAATTTCAATGGAAGTACTTAAATTTGGGAAAAATAAAAGTAGGTGTTTATGCGACCACCTACTCCCACAATAAAATGATAATTTTTTTATAATAATTTAGATATAAGTAGAGGACTCATGTCGATGTGATGCATATTTTTTTGTAATTTTTCCTAGTAAATAATTAATTATAAATTTTTATTACAGCTTTTTAAAAATATAAAAGCTCATTATAAACCACCTTAACTTGGTCAAAGCGATGAAATTCTTTTTTTTTAAATTCTATACTTGTGTGAGAGCATAGAATGTGATACATGTTTCAGATTAAAAAATGTGATACTATTTGAAAGCTATAGATCTTTTCAATCAACCTATCAATTAGACTTGAGTTGTAATTCAAATAGAAAATGAATAATAATTATTTATTAAATTCAAAGTAAAGCATAATTTATATTGGTGGAAAGCTGAGAATATCCTTTAAAAACCATTTTTGTTTCATCAATTTTGGGTAAAAAAAAGTTGTCAGCAACATACCCTACACATACCCATCATATCACCACTTTTTGGCCCATCATGATCCTGCACATACCCAAGGAGGATCCTTTATCTAATGTGGATGTTGATGTTCCTATTCCCCATCCTAAATATCGTAGATCTCTCATTAGAGGGGATACTACCAATGTTCTCATGGATCCTAGGTCTTTTGAAAAGGTGATTAAGATTGGGAAGTGCCTTTATTCAGAAGAATCTAAACAACATTTTGAATTATTACATTCTCATCTTGATATATTTGTTTAGTCATATATGACGACATGCTTGGTATTTATGAATCTATAGTGGTTTAGAATATCATTCTATATCCCAATTCTAAGCCTGTTAAATAAAATATTTGAAAGATGAATCAGAAGGTCACACTATTAGTTAAGACTAAGATATCAAATCTTTTAATAGCTGGCTTTATCCATCCTATTGACTATTCAGCTTGGGTATTGGTGCACAATAGAAAAATGGCCAATTGTCATTTTCATGGTCTTTTAGGCCTGTCCTCTTAATGTTTTGTCTATTTTTCTTTTATTTATTGATGTAATGTGGCTTGAACATTCACATTAGGTCTTTAAAATTTAAATAATGACATCTTGTGAAGGTGTTGTGAAGTGTTGTAAAACATTTCTACACTTTTCTAGACTCTATTAATTACAATTCACCTAAAAATCACCTTTTTATTCATCATCAAGTCATATTTTGAAGTGTTGTAATGTCTTGTAACAAGATTTCACACTTTTCTAGGCATAATTTCACTATTTACACCTTTCTTATGCTTTATTTGACCCCTTTATGTCCTTATAAGGCTTAATTAAGTATATTTTTGAATGTGAACCCAACAAACAACATTAAATGTGACTTAATTCCCAACACTGACTTTCAAGTCCAAAGTGGGACCCATTTGCCATGGGTGGCGAATGAGTCCCTCTTGACTCCAATTTCAAAATATTTCAATTTTTCTTTTGGGTTGTTATTCAAAATTACTTGATGTCAGCCTGTGATGAGGTATCATTG
>VDFB02353493.1:194908474-195069264 GCA_007258455.2 Sequoia sempervirens | reverse complement strand
TGGTATTTGCCTTGGAATACCAACCCAAAGGCTTGGAGGGCATTCCCAAAGACCAGAGACGTGTTTTTTTCCAAATTCAACAAATTTTCACATAATCGGGTTCGTGCTCACCATCAAGATTGCATCCGGTTCAATATCAAGAAAATCGAATACATGGGTAATGTTAGGTTCTTTATTAGCTTTCGAACGATGTAATTTTTTTCACTTTCTAACAATGTTAAACTTTTCATCCATAATTTCTTTTGATTGTATGTCTGTTTTTCTTCAAAAAGTAGTGTTTGGTATTTTTTTTCGCTATAAATTAACCGTTCATCGAAATTTGAAATAAATTATATTTTTAGAAACTAGACTCCATTCTACAATTTAAAAAAAATAAAATTTTAGAAAAATCTTTTAGTTTCAAAAAATTTAGGGGGAGCACGGCCAAAATTCTGCTTTTAGGAAGTGCCCACTTAGAAAATTAATAAAAAATCAAATATTCATTAAAAAATTATCAGAAAATATCCAGTCCTTACTACATACTGTTATCTAACTTCTGACTAGAGCGATTTTAAAAATACTACAAAAAAGTCCACCGTGCTCGGGTCACACAAGAGTTGTTATGTTATGTTTTTCTGACAGAAACAACAGCAATTTGTGTGTGTCCTCTTTTGAACCCCTTAATCTCAACCATTTTCAAAATAAATTAGTAGTTTAGAAAGTAGACTCGGGGCACTATGGTCCTTGTTTTTGTTCCATCAAAAATTTTTGAGTGTAGCTATCCTCAATTTCACGTCCAAGGTCAGTATTTCTTGATTTCAGAAAAAAAGTGGCCACTTAAGCCCCTTTTTTGGGAACCATCTTGGTGCACTTACCCAAAAGGAAATAAATAAAATGTTGAACATCAACGAAAAACTATGCTAAGATGAAATTCATAACAGGAATAAAATATCTGAGCAAAAAATAGGAAACTACTCTATCTACTTTGGTTGCAAGAATCGACACATAATGGACTTTTAGTGGCTGCTGAAATAGTCGATGCCATATTTCTAACTAAGTACAGAACATGAAATAATAACTAAAATAATTACTCTAAAGAAAAAATTACTCACCAAGTGAGCCCCCTTGGATGAGTATCCACTAAAACTAATACAAACTCAAATGCTTAAACTTATACTATCATCTTATTCATTGAAAAATATGTAAACAAAGTAGTAGCATGGTTGTACATTGAAAAATGGAGAATGCTTAATACATCAAATATTTCTAACAATAACAGTCAACAACTAAGAACCTCCAAGAGGAAGATTTAAATCCTTATTTATACTACTAGCTAAATAGGGCGGTCAACTCCCACTAACTAATAGGATGCCATTTAGGGAAAACAAGGAAAAGAGTGGTAGAGCGATTACGTTTGCAGGGAATCTAGTCAGACATGCATGCCCAAACCTGGAATCAGTGTTGTAGTAGTGCCAGCGATTTATCAATGCCACAAATACAAGGTGGTTACAATTAACTATCATGGGGAATCCATTGCTATCATCTTTCAGTTGACTCCTTTGCATGATTCCCCTACATGACCATCTGTTAATTTCCTTTCTCAACTTAGCATCCAAAAATTGTGTTCTGCATAACAATGTTAGTATGCATAATAATTGCACATCTATAATCACCTTAAAGAACATTCATCAACCATACACAAAATCAATATAGATAATCCACATAATACATTCCAATGTCATTAAAACTTCACAGAGATAGGGTTAAACCCAATGTCAATGATTTGAGGGAAACATTATGCAAATTTTAACATTCAACTACCAAAGTTCCTGACACTGCCAAAAAATGGACTATAGATTCTACCCAAAATTTGACCAAAAACTAGGCTCATCATTCCCCCCAACGTAACATCTTGTTGGTCCTCCAACAGTGGAAGGTCTGTTCTTTTGTTTGGTCAAAGCTCTAAAGTTTGCAACTGATAACTGGCCAACATCTAACTCAGTGGAGCATGAGTCTGGATCCCAATAAAATCCTCCCAATCTATCAAATTTGTTCCATCTTTTCCTTTCTAAAACAAAATCATATTGGTAGAACTTGTAGTTTGGTACTGGCCACATGAGAATGGGTGACTGGAAAGTTAGGGGAAGCCAAAATATCCCCTTTGTTCTACCAATTTGGATATACTGTCAGTTCACTTCAATGCTGCAGCATAATTGTGAATAGAATGGGGCTCAACTTGTTTTAGCTCATCTATTAAACTATTCCATCGTTGGGTCAGGTGTCCTCTTACAAACTCCTCTTTTGTTGTTGCTTTCACCTCATATTCAATGTAGAAAACTTCAATCCAAGGCATGATTCTGTCACCATAGCTTGGTCTAAGAAGTATCCTGAGCCATTCTCTGCGAATATCCCTTGGGTGGCTTGACTTAGCCCTGATGGCTAAGGGGATGTTATATTCCATTTTCTTATAAGCATTGTTTTGCTCACCCCAAAATCACATTTTGTACCCAAGACATAAATGCTCGAAGCTGAATATCCCCAACATATACCAATGGGTTGCAATCATGATCTTGCATGACAACATAATTGTGCAAATAGAATTCACATAACAAATTTTTCATCTCAAGGGAAGAAATCATGTAGGCATTGAAGAATTCAGTAGGAGTTTCAATGGAGGGGTTTAAATTTGAAACAATTTTTGATAACTTGAAACAAAGATATTTCTCTCTCAAGTGTAGGGCATAAACCCTTGGAGGAGCTCTACATTCTAGAATTTGTGGCACCAGGGTCACAATGCTATCTACTTTCTTCTTCAAAGTAGCAATCTCCTTATTTTTCTCCTCAATAACCTCATCCTTCTCTTGGATTTCCTTTTTCAGTCTCTTCCTCTTCTATTTCCATTCTTCCTCCCTCGTTTCTATTTCTTTCCATAAATTTAAAATTGTTGCATGAACTATAAAATTAGGGGGTTATGAATTCCTACTAGTGTTTTTGTTAATGGTTTCTCCCCATACAATACTATCTGCATGAACTCAGGCTGTCCAATTGTCTTTGGCTACGGGGGTACCATTTCTTCGCCCCCTACTTGCTACAAGACCTCTTGTTCCTGTTCCTAGTGTTTCTCTAGCTCTTATTGTGCTTCTTGTTGTGCTTCTTGATATGGCTATAGGAACTCCTACTCTTGTTCTTGATTTTGCTGTAGGAACCCCTGCTCATCCTCAAACTCCTCTACGATATTATCAAGGTCTTTCAGTGTTATTTTTGCTGCCTTCTCAAATATATCCTCTTATTTTTCTTCAACATGCTCTTGTTCAATTGGAGCTTCAGTGTCCCCATGTGATGTATCACCATGCCTAGGGATTTCCTATGAAGGAATACATAAAGCTAGCCCAACTAGTTTTGATTTCCTAGGGGTGCTCTTACGTTTTCCTTTGGCTGCAAGATGAATAGGGTTAGCCTTTCTCTTCCTAGCACTCAACACCTCTTTCTCTATAGGCTGTGTTTGGGATTTTTCTTTTTCTTTTCTTTTTTCATCATCTTTCCTTCATGCCCTAGTTCTTATTAAGGTTTTTAGGGGGACATCATCATCATAATCAGATGAAGAGCTTTCTTTTTCTAAGTGCTCAATTTCAGAAGAACTAATGTTTATGGCTTCTTCTATTGTTGTAGGAGGATTCATAATAGAACTAGCACTAGAAGTTGAAGCACTAGGAGCAGCTTCAACTATGCTTAATCTTTTGCTAATGCTATGGGGTTGGGGTAAAACCCTAGGTTGTAGTTCCTTAGGTCTAAATTGATCAACATTTAAAAATTCTTCCCAGGACATCTCAGATACGATCCCATTGTTTGGAATCACTATCACTCTACAAAATTTCTTTCCTCTACAATTTTTGTTTGAAAGCCAACACCTAAATCTACTAAATTTACACTTCCAGTGTCAACTCAATTTCCTTCTGTCTCTGTTTTCACCATTTACTGCTTATAACTCAAGACTACGACAGGGCAATCAAAGCGATAAAAGGGGTGATAAATGAGAGCAATGATGGAAAGAATTGACGGCTCAGTTAACATCACCTCACACATGTGACCTAGATTTTTAAATCAGCTTATTTAAATTTTCTGATGTAGCCAAATTATGATTTGAAACATGAGTAGTATATTTGTATTTTTTATTCCCCCCCAAACCTAAATTTAGACACATGTTTCCACACATGTGAGAAGGGAGTGGTGAATTGATAGGAAGTAATGACATATTATGTAATCACCTATAGTATCATGTCATGATTAAATAAATGCACTTAAAAGGTAATTAAGAGATGATAATTACTTCATACATACCTGAGCATGTGAAGCACGTGTTGCAAAGATCATGTAGAGAAAGTACCATTTCACCTTTTTTAGAAATAATTGAGCAATTAATGAAAGTGAAGCAAAGTGAAATGAGGCATAATGAAATGATGGAAGAGAGAGAAAGGTGATATGGATGGATGGATGGGTGGATGGGTGAAGAAATGGATTTCCACTAAAGTGGAAATCTTTATTGTGAAAATTACGTACCTTAATTTAGCCGAAAGGTGGGATGCTAGGTCCACCACTTTCAGGTGCAGGAAGCTCATGTGTTAAACGCTGGGTGAATTGCTATAGGAACTCTTCCTCAATCTTTGCAGGGTTGACTTGGATTCCTTTGTGAGAAATGTAGTGGCCAAGAACTACACCTTCCTGCATCATCATGAAGCACTTTTCACTATTCAAGGACATGTTTTGGTCTTCACATCTCTGTAGGACCTTCCTAAGATTCTCAAATGCTTCATTAAAATCAGCACCATAGATATTAAAGAAATCCATATAGATCTCCATGCAGTCAAGGGAGATGTCTAAGAATATGATAATGTCTGCCCTCTAGAAAGTTGTAGGTGCATTGCATAGGCCAAAAGGAAGTACCAAATAGGCATACATTCCCCATGGGTAGGTGAAGGTCATCTTCTCCTAGTCCTTAGGTGCAATTTGAATCTTATTGTAGCCACTGAATCCATCTAGGAAAGAAAAGTATTGCTTTCCTGCAAGTGTGTCCCAAACTTGATCAATGAATGGTAAAGGAAAGTAACCCTTCATGGTGGTAGAATTAAGTTGTCTATAATCAACACAAACTCACAATTTTCCTCCCTTCTTTGGCACAATCACTAATGGAGACACCCACTGGCTGTCTGAAATAGGATAGGTAAATCCAACATCTAACAATTTCTACAGTTTTGTTTTAACAATTTCTCTCAATGCAGGGTTGATTCTTCGTTGGGGCTGCTTTACTAGTTGACAATCATCTCTTATGTAGATCCTATGAGTGTCGAGCTTAGGATCCAATCCTTTTGTATCATGGTAGTCCCATGCAAATGCATGTTGATGAGACTTTAGTAAGTCTGCAATTGCAACTATTGTTCTTAACTTAACTTATTGTTAATATTCAAATATCTTCCTTTAGACATCTATATTTGAATAGTCAATTCTATCATAGTTGCCCTATTAACACACAGTACCTTGAGTTCATATCACAGCATGGTATGGAAAATGCCTGCTATTGTAGGAATTTTATCTGTAGACATAGTGGGTGTAGGAAGAGTGGCTGCAGGAAGTTCGTCCACAGGAGAAGTGGCTATAGGAAGAGTGGTTGGAGGAAGTTCATTCGCAGGTGGAGTGGCTGTAGGAAGAGCAATTGGAACATGCAGAAGTGTTTTTTTATGGGATTAGAAAAACTAGATGTGTGAGAGGATGATGCTTCCCCAAATTCACAACGGTTCTGAATTATACTAGATAAATCTTCATCTTCATCTTGAAGTTGCAAGAAAGGGCATCTACCTAACATCATGAGTTGTGCCACTAAGTTAACTTCCTCGGCTTCTTCACCAACATGTGGCCATATAGAATTCTCTTCATTATGGGTCAGCTGAGCAGCAGAATAAAGAACAAGCTTTTTAGTATTCCTACCATCAGAAATAGTCATGTCACCCGACTGACACCCAATATAAGCATTTGTTGTTGCTAACCATGGCCTTCCAAGAATGATAGGATATCCTCCTAGGGTGGCCTTAGGAGAGAGAGTCATGAGGTCTGTTGGATACTCCCAAGAGTCTAGAATTACCACAAGGTCTTCTACTATACTATCAGGCTTCATAGTAGGACTATCAGCAAGCTGCAAGATAGTAGGAGTAGATCTCACGCTTGCAACATTTAATTGTTGTAGGATGTCCTTAGTCATCACATTGATTTCTGACCCCAAATCAATTAGGGCATTCTTCACTTGAATTTTTTTTATGACAACTACTACCACAGGACTACCAGGATCATTGTACTTGGGAATAGTCACTTTTCCAAGCATGATGTGAGTGAGATGTTCCATCACATGGAATGTAGTTAGGTCTTTCTTCTTTCTACCTGGCTTCTTGAGGCATGCTTCCTTGATTGCCTTGCCATGTATATGAACATATTTTATGGCCTTAAATAAGGGTATCTAAACACATATATGCTTTATCTGATCCAGGATGTCAAAAGTGGTATCTCCTTTCCTTCCTTATGCTTGGAAACTTTCAATCTCTAAGGAAATGGTGGCTCTTAGGCAGTCTTCTTGGCTGGAACTGGTTCAAGATTTTTAGGTACAATTGGTTGAATGGGATCATTCAAAGGTTCCTCTTCCTCTTCCACAGGTAGCTCACTAATGATAGTTGTGGAAGGAGTTGATAAAGTGGTTCTTGAATGCAACTGGATGTCACTTACACTCACAACATATGCACGAAATTTATTTGAATCAACAAAATATACTGGTTGTTGCTATGGTTTGTTATTTGGGTTGGGTATGGGCTGAGCTGGTAGTTGAGTAGGTTTGGGTGCATTAGAGCTTGAATTAGTAGGTGGAGGCGTTACAACATACTGCTAGGGTTGAGACAATGGATGCATGCAACTGGCTATCTAGTTTGGACCAAAAAAAGATAGTGGATTTGATCACATACCTTGTCTTGGAGCCCATCACTCCCTTTGTGCAACAAATTAGACTTGATCTTCCTTAGTCTGAATTGGTTTGAACTTAGGTGGAATCTTGTTGTCAATGTTAGCTATGATCTTGCATCTGCAATCCCTCTTCTTTTGTTTGCAATGAGGACAATATTTTGTCAACATTGCTTCTACCTCCTCATGTTTCTTTTTGGCCTGAAGTGTATCCAACTGAGTACCTGTGGATTGTTTATAGTATCCTGCTTGAAATCTACCAACAAATTAGTAATCTCCATCCTTGAAACTTCATTGGTAGATGACTTACCTTTCTTTGAAGCTGCTCTAGAATAGTTCTGGCATATTTTCTTGATATCTTCCCAAGGAACTTGAGTGATATCTCATCCTTCCTTCTGCTACATCCTAGAGATATCACCTCCTTTCATATCACTTCCCCTACAATATTCTTTGTATTTTTAAAGGAATTTTTTCTTCATGTCCTCCCAAGTCTCCATAGTGTCTCTTCCTAGCATCATAAACCATCTTAGTGCAATTTCTTTTAAAGTGGTAGGAAATAGCTTAAGTCTAGGAGCATCAGTGGTGCAGTCATAACTCTTGCAGAGTATTTCAAACTCAAACAAGAAGGTGTCACCCATGTCTTCTTGATGGATTCCCTAGGAAAAGGGTTATCAATTTGGTTTTGATCTTCAGTGGAGGCTTCAGAACTAGTCAGATCAGGATAGGCATCAGCAAAGGGAAATGATTCCTCTTCTTCTATGCATGTAGTACCAACTCAACATCAGCTAACTCACACAAAGAATGAGCAAAAGAATAGCAGATCATTACTTGTCTAAGGGGTATTCTAAGAACAACTCAAGAGAAGTGCTATAATAGAGAAACTATCAATGACTCCAAAGAACTTCCTAGCTAGACACCATCCCCAACAATGACACCAAAAATGTCAGCCTCCTACAATGATTTTAATAACTAGCCTTTACAACCATGACTCAGAGATTGGACATCTAACCTAAATAATTATCTCAATCAGCATGAAGGTGCATTTAAATTGTCAACCCAGGGATGTGAACTTCAAATGGGCTAACACAGTATGTGCACTAGGAACTCTCAAGTAGCCATTTCTAGTCTATGGCTAAGAAACACAATACTGAAAGTAAATTGCTCGAAAAGGAAATAAAGAAAATGTTGAACATCAACCAATAACTGTGGTAAGATAAAATGCATAATAGGAATAAAAGATCTGAGAAAAAAATAGGAAACTACTCTGACTACAGGAACAAACACATAATGGACTTCTAGTGGCTATAGGAACAGTCGATGCCAAATTTCTAACTAAGAATAGAACAGGAAATAATAACTAAATTAATTAATCTAAAGAATGAATTACTCACCAAGTAGCCCCCTTGGATGAGTATCCACTAAAACTAATACAAACTCAAATGCTTAAACTCAAACTATCATCTTATTCATTGAAAAATGTGTAAATAGAGTAGCAACATGGCTATATTGAAAAATGGAGAATGCTTAATACATCATCAATATATCTAACAACAACAATCAAGAATTAAGAACCTCCAAGAAGAAGATTCAAATCCTTATTTATACTACCAGCTAAATAGGGTGGTCAACTCCCACTAACTAAGAGGACATCATTTAGGGAAAATGAGGAAAAGAGTGGCAAAGCGGTTACGTCGGCAGGGAATCTAGTTAGACATGCATGCCCAAACATGGACTCAGTGTTGTAGTAATGTCCGTGATTGCTCAATGCCATAAATACAAGTGGTTATAATTTACTATTGTGGGGAATCTGTTATCATCGTCCTTTAATTGACTCCTTTGAATGATTCCCCTGCATGACCATCTATCAGTTTCCTTTTTCAACTTAGCATCCACAAATTATGTTTTGCATAGCAATGTCAGTATGCATAATAGTTGCACATCTATAATCACCTTAAAGAACATTCATCAACCATACAAAAAATCATATAGATAATCCACATAATATGCCAATTTCATTAAAAATTCATAGAGATAGGGTTAAACCCAATGTCAATGGTTTCAGGGAAGCATTATGCAAATATTAACATTCAACTACCAAAGTTCTTGACACTACTAGCAAATGGACTATAGATTCTACCCAAAATTTGACCAAAAATTAGGCTCATTATGTATCACGAGTTGTGGTTGTTGTATGGGATTTTTTTTGCTATGATTGGGGAGGAGGGTCATCATGCATTGCTTCTATTAAGTGCAGATTTTGACTTTCTTTGTTTTCTTCATCTTATTATTTGCAAGCAAGGGCACGATGTCGACGCCTACGCTCTCTAGCTTGGTTTCTTTTGGTTTTATTGTCAAGTTCTGCTTGTGAATGAGCAGTTGATCAACCATGGTTTATTTTCTTCCTCAAGGGGAGGAACAAAAGGAACCATGGAAGGTTGTGCACCCACTTTATCCTTTGCTTTATAAACTTGTTTTATACGAGGAGGAATGACAAAGTTATTATCATTATCTCATGATTGTCTAGATGATGTGGGGGAGGTTTGGGTGTTGGTTGAGTTTGAGGGGTTGGTTCTTGTTTAGGTCACAACATTGTTTCATCTAGGATAGGAGTGTTAGAAGTGGATGGGGATGTATTGGGAAGGGACAATTCATAAACTTTCTTTTCTTTAAACTTTTGGTAAGCAATGAAAAGAAGTCTTTGTGAGGTGTTATGGGTTCCATAGACTTGTGCCAAAAAGCTTCTAAGGAGAAGTTTCCTTTAGAAGACAAAGGGTTAAAGCCACTATGGTTAATAGTGAATATGTCATTGTCAAGCAAAAACTTTAAACATTTGTGTATGACCGAAGGGACAACTTTCATTGAGCAAAGCCATGGATGGCCTAGCTGTAAATGAAATTGATCTGAATGCGGGATGATATAGAATGTAACATCCATTTTTATAGGTCCTATCTGTAATGGAGGGATGATCAATCCTGTCGTAGGTAAAGTGAAACCATTGTTTGTTTTGATCCATAATTTTGGTTTATCATAATCATCTTGATAAAGATAATGTAATACCAAAAATTCCTCAGTGATCACATTCTTGCCATAGGCAGGATCTATGAGTATCCCATTAGTGGGCTTATCATAAATACGACTGGCTATGTAAAGAGGGACCTTCAAGAAGATTTGGAAGTATGTATTTAGAAGAGAAAGTAATATCAAGAGATTTCTTAGGTTGGCACTTACGAGGGATAATATCTATCACACCTACCATTTCATTCATAGGATTATTAGTAGTGGTATGTGGAATAGGATCAAGATGTTCAATAGCTATATTAATATTCATCACATCATTTTTTTGAGTTTCTCTAGCTTTGACAAATGACACATCGTGCTTGGGCATGGGATCATTAAAAATTTGCAAATTTTGATTTGGTGGGGCAACAGATGTATTGCCTTTAATGTTAACATTTGAAAAGGATAGATGTCCATAATCAATGAGGTCTTCCACAAGGTTTTTAAAATGCTTACACTATTCTGTGTCATGTCCATTTTTTCTATGATAATGGAAATAAGTGTTAGGTTGAAAGGTTGGAGGCAAAGGCTTAGTAGGATCTAGTGGTTTAACAATAGGTAAGGTAATCATTTGTTGTTGTATAAGTTGGGACATCATGTTATGAAGAGTGTCTGGTAGAGGTGTAAACTTTCATTTTGGATCACCATAACTAGAAGGTATCATGGCTTTAACAACTACTACTTGATTATTGACAGGTTGAGTTGGTTGGTGAGGTGGATTGAACTATAACAACCCTTTGATTGGTTTTTGAAATGGTTGTGAATTGTTTGATGTTCTATGTTCAGATTTCTCAACTTGGCTAGAAGTGGAATTGACATCATCCCTACTAACCAAATTGTGATAGTTACAAAGGGTTGTACATAAGTGCATGAAAGAGGGAAATTTCATCATGGTCAATTTATTTTGAATTTGAATTTGTAAATTTTCAATGAACATCTTTTGGAGATGCAGATGAAGAATATTGACATCGAGTTGGGCATAGAGTGATTGATAGCGTGAGATGAAATCAGTTACTTTTTTATCCACATTTTTTTTGCATCTCATTAAATCAGCCAATGTCTTCTTTGGAGTCATATGCACTTGAAAATGACTTATGAATGCATCAACTAGTTTATTAAATTAATGAATTGAATTGTTTGGTGAGGATGAAAACCACTCTAAGGTAGTGTCTTTTAAATTCGTAGGAAACAATTTGGCCAATAGTTTATCATCAAGGTCAAAGTCATTGCATAAGGTTGTGTAAGAATTAACATGATTAGTAGGATCGCCCTTCCTACCATACTTCTCAAATCTAGGCATTTTTATTCCTTGTGGCATCAGTGTTCTTAGGATTTTGAAAGATAGTGGGATACTTCGGACATAATAGGTGGGTGGTCGATTCTAGTTTTGGTTGATGGTGGATATTTTTTTTTGCATGGAGGAGACTATTTGGAAGGGTTGTGTGATAAGAGGGTCAGTGTAAGTGGTATGAGGTGGAAGAGAAAGTGGTGATGGAGTGTATGTAGTGGTATGGAAAGTGAATGGAATGCTAATAGATGGTATGGTGGAAGAAGAGAAAATATTTGATGCCACATAAGAATTAGGAATCCTAGAGGGATAATCGAGGAAGGTATCATATTACTAACAGATTGCATGACTGTTGCAACTTGGGGAGTGGTGTAGGTAGGTATGGATGCTACTGTTGAAGGAGTGGTAGGTCCTCCTTGACTAACCATAGTTTTTGATGGTTGAGATGTAATAGAAGTGGAAGGAGCATGTTTGTGGTATACCTCAGAAATTTGTTTCATAACGTTTAGGCCTTGGTCACTTTCAATGAGGTGATGGATGTTTTCTATAGTACGAATCGTAATGGTTGAAATGTTTTCAAGACAGAAGTTTTGTTGTAGATGTGCTAAATCCTCATGAATGTTAATGACTTTTTCGTGTGGTATGTGATCATTTGATGTATCAACTTACATGTTATTGGAAGGAAAAGCATTGCTAAAGGTAGGGTCCATGCCTGGTGTACTAGTTACAATACTAGGAGTGGAAGCATTAGACAATCCAAGATCCACAATGAGTGTATTATCATGGGATAACATGAGTCTTGAGCTTCGTTTCACTAAGGTATTAGCAATAGGACACCAAACACTCATGCAAAGGTCTCTAAATGTAGGTGGAGTAAAATGAAAATTAAACTAAGGGTAATAAAATGCTAATAACTACAACTCTAGAAATTATGATAGCAAGATAATAACAAAAAACAAAAATATAGAAAATGTGGAGAAAATGCCAAAAATTACAATGCAAAATGTATAGAAGGACTAAGTCACCCAATGTGGCGAATTAGTCCTAGTGATGATTTTTTTGATATTTTTTTGAAGTTTTAAATGCACTTTTATGTTGTTCAGATGTACAGATGTAGGTACAGTGTGAAAATGCAGAATTTTGTTATTTCTCAATGAAATAAAATGCAAAAATGCAAGCTATATGAGCTTTTCACTAATGCAAATTTTAAAACCCTAGGATGAAAATTAAACAATGCAAAACCTATTGCAATGTTGATGCAAGTTAAACATAGGATGCACTTGAAATTAGAAGCAAAAATGTTCAAAACTTGGGTTCACCAAAATGTGAACAAAGATTTTGGCTTCCAAGGGTTCTCTAACTCTTCTATAGTTTTTCACCTAAGAGGAGAGAAGTGGGCCAAAATGCAATGTACACATTCAAGATTAATGTATGAATGGATGTAATATGCCTAAATATGATGCCTAAATGCAATAAACTAAAAAATAAAGGTGATTATTGATGCTAAACCTTATAAATGCAAAGTGATGGAAAACACAGTGATGTATGCAAAAAAACCTAAGAATGCAAGTAAATGATAACATAACTAAAAAAGAATGGAGAGGTGCACATGGAATCTAAAGTATAATGTAGAGAGGCTCTGGAATCCTACAGAGTTGATTGGAAATGTTGATTGGGACACTTACGTCAAGCTTGGTGACTTAGTCTAGTTTCAGGGAAAATCTGTCAAAATAGGAATCTCCCAAATGGGTACTCAGAAATATAGAAACCACTTTTTAGTCTTGGAAGTGGAACTAATTCACCACAAATGACAACTTAGTCCACTTGGTAATCTCAAGAAATTTGGGGCAGGATTCTATAACTTTTAGTCTACACTTCCTTTCCTAATAGGTGTTCGGTCCAGATTCTGCAGAAAATGGGTTGAAATCGGTCTCCAAGCTTCAATTAGGGAATTTTTGACTTTGATAACTTTGATGGGTTGAAAACACCTTTTTGACACCAGACTCTGACAAATCTGCATATAAGACCTACAAACACACATGCAAAGAGGAAAAAAAGGGGTTAGTGATAGAGAATAGGGGTTTGCCTTGGTCAAACCCTGATTCGATAATCCAACCCTAGATAATGAAATGAAATAAAGATAGAGTGATGAATAAAAAAAATGAAATTTCATAAACTCACCAAACCCTCGATGTTGAAATCTGAAGATATGCAATGAAGTGCTCCAATGGATGACTTTAATATGCTTAGAGTGCTTGAACGCTTGATATTTGCTTGATTGATTAATTGAATGAATGCTTGAATAAATGGCCATTAAAATGAGAGGAAAAAACCTTATTTATACTTTATTTTTCATTATTTCTCAAAAATAACACATCACAGGTTAACCTCAAGGGTAAGAGAATAAAATCCCGTTAGAAAATTAAAATTATTTTAATTTTTGTGCCTAGTGGGACTAAGTCACCGCAAGTGGCGACTTGGTCCCACCAAGGAAATTTTATTGGGTGTATAAAATTAAAGTGCATCAAATAAGGTTTAACAAGAATATCCTCAAAAATACACTTAAGTAGGGCTGAAAAGTGCATTAAGGAGGCCATTTAAACATAAGAAAGGTTCAATTTAGTGATGAAAAGTTTAGAAAAGCCTAAGAGTTTGTTGCAAATCTTTACAACACTTTGAAATAAATACTTGGTAAGTGATAAAAAGAAGTCATTTAAGTGAATTATAATGAAAGGGTCCTAGAAAAGTGTGAAAGTGGAAATTACAACACTTCACAAAACTTTTTCAAGACATCCTAGAATTATTAAAGATTTTCAATGGTCCAAGACCTAATGTGAATGTGTTGACCACATTACAACATTAAATCTAGGAAAAATAAAGCCAAAGTACACTAGAAGGGCCTCAACATGAGAAAAAGTAGAAGGGTTACTTTTTTCGTGTCCATAGGATGCATCATTTTATTCTTGTTAATTAATTCAAAGAGTTGATGTAAATGCTTGAATGGAGCTATAGGTTTATGTTGAATCATGTACTACGATGTTAGTAAGAAGTGATGGTTGAGATGTAATGTTGAAGTATTGTAATGCAGTATCCTCAAGGCTTTAAATAATGTCATGTGTGAAATTTCTATCAAATCATGTTAATTTTTGAATTGACTTTGTTCCTAGGATGAGGCATTGATCTAAGTGAGGTGACCATGCTGTATATTGTTGATTAATTTAGTAACAACCATTTATTAAATCAAATTCTCTAAAATTGGTTACAATTATGTTAGGTTTTAACATTCTTAGGCTCTAAATATGAACTATTGTTAAGAAGCATCTAACTCCTTTGGTACATTCTATATGTTGAGCCACTATATGAGAACTATCCATGTCTTGCAATGTTTATGATAAAATGACACATGAATATCATGTAAACATTATTAGGATCACCCTCTTGGGTTTCATAGATCCAAAAGAGTAGAAGTAAGGGCCTAATAACCCTTACTTTTTTGTTGTCCAATCCTTTCCTTTACTTATCATTGGATTCTAGAAAATTCATAGCTAAATGGAGAGATTAATTTTGGTTCTAAAAAATAACCAACAGACCATTCCATTATTAGCAAAGTGAACCCCTAGTTAGTGCATAATCAAATTACTCCATTAGGTAGAAAAGTTGACTAGTATCATAACTAAGAAAATAGAAGAATATGTTGCCAATAATATATATACTATTGAAAACATTTATAACTAGGTGGGATTTATTTAGGGCTTTCTTCAAGAACTAATTTGAATGAATTCCTTTTTGTAAAGCATGAAGATGGGACCTAGAATAAAGTGGTTTTGTTTAAGTATTTTGTGGATACATTATTGGTTGAATGGATAGAAAAGATGAATGATTCTAAAATTCACAAAATAACTACCTAACCTATAAGAATTATCCATTGAATAAAACAAGGATATAACTAGTTATATATTCAAGTGGTTACTTCATATACTTAAACAAGGGGAAAAAATGAAGTTAGCCAATATTTAAATGAAGAATTTGAGCCCATGGATATAAAAAAGTTCAAGGGATATTTTAATCATAAATACCAAGCTATTTGTTAAGTCATACAAAATTTATGTAAGAAAAAATGCCAAAGGGGGCCATGATTTTAGCTTCCGATTTGGCCTTTTAGAATAATAAAATATTTTATTATGAAGACTTCTTAGTAAAATACATACAATCTACTATTTGACCAAATTAAATCAACAAGGAGAAAATAAGTCACTTGAGAGGCACTCTTTATTTTTTTTTTATGTTCAACTTTATGTATTATCAAGTGAATTGATTTTATACCCTACACATAATTGGCATATCCAAGCCAGAACCCCTACAACTTCACCTATTATCAGTTTCTTTGATGAGATGATATATTTATGTATGAATAATATGATAAATTAATTTTTAGTGATGGCTTCGTTTAAATAGATGATGTTAAAATACTTGTTTTCATAGTGTGGGAAAAGATATTAGGGTTGAATGAGCTAATATGAAGCATGCCATATTTTTAATGGAAGAAAAAGATGGAGATAAAATTTCATAATTAGTGTATTAGGTGAATACTAAAGGGATGTTCAAAAAACAAGCAAGATTTTAGTGAAATAATTTTATTTTTCTCCTTCTCTAAGGGTGGTACATACTATCAACAATAGTTTTTCCTATCATGAGGAGAATAATTGAACATGGAGATGTATTTAAAATGTGAAATAAGACAAAATTTTATATTCTATCTTGGAAGATAATTCAACTTATAAGAATTTAGAATTATTTATTATGACCACAAATAATGAAAATATTGAAGTCCATGGTGACCCATAGGGATTTCTTACATAACTTACTGTGAGTGTAGGTGATATTTATACTCTAGAGATAATATCCTTGAAATTTCATACTACTCAATGTAATAAAGAAATAATTTAAATATTATATGATAATTACAATCAATTGATTAAAAAATTGTAGAATAACAAAGGATAGAATGACGAAAAAGGTTAAGGAAGATTAGTTCATGGTATAAATCTTGGAAATTATCCTTAAGCTATATAAACCTCCTCTAATTGTATCTCAAGATACTAGTACTTTACAGGACAAGGTGAGTAAACTAAAATTTCTACTAAAATTCTTAGAAGAAAAAATAAAAAATAATTGATGACAAGGGCCCAAAAAATATATTGAAAATAGTCAAGAGTATTTTCAAGGCTAGATTAATAAAATTAATCAACATTTTGATGATATGTGGGAGTGCAACAAAAGTATATAAATCAATATGATATAATCTTTGTATATCAAATCAATAGAGATAAATAAAATTGTATTTCTTAGGATGGTACCTATGAGAATGATCTACATGAAATACAACCATGCACTAGGAAACTTAAATAATATTACAGCTATATATGAAATAACTAAACCATTCAATCATGTATCCCTATTTATACACAAAATAAAAACCATTTTGAAGTAGAAACATAGGATATTCAATCTCTCATCACCACTAATATACCGTGCCCATTGGAGACTCAAATGAAGAGAAGAAAAAAAAAATGATATAAATGAAGTAGAAAATATAGGAGTTACAATCTGTCATCACCACTAATCAACAACATTGTTCTTAGCCTTTAAATATTGAGGAAAATTTAAAATTTTCATTATTTAGTGGTTGAAAGGATAACGTCTTCACACTTAAAGTAGGATTGGATAGCTTGACCAAGGAGACCAAACTTGTATTGCATGCTAGGTATAAGACCACTTTGAATAAGATAAAATAAATTATAGAAATATATTGACCAAGTCATGAAGAGTGGGAAGAATGGTCAAAGGATTTTAACAAGAATTATTAACTCATTATATTCTTCATTGTTTTAAGTTAACAATTCTTTAAAATTTGTACTGTGTATGTCATAGTATAAAAGATCTCACATAAGAGGAAGTAAATCCCTAAAATGGTTTAGAAATATAATAGAAAATAATTATAAGAATTAGTCAAAAAAATATAATATGACCACACTTGGTAGCTGCAATAGATAATATTGAGTTGCTAATGCAATATTAGTTTAAAAAGTAATATAAGACAACAATAATTAAAATATGTAGAGTTTATATAAGAGAATTCACATGGAAACCAATATAGATGGTTCCAATGAGGATATTTCTTTATTGTAATGGTATTAGAAATAATCCACATTTTTGTAATATTTTTAGTAAGGATTCCATTTGATTGTCTTCTACTAGGTATAATTTCAATAAGATAATATTTTAAAGAGAAGAAATCACTAATTATCAAGTTATCTAATCTTGAGAGAGATACAAGATATGTTTTTGGACTTGTAACATAGGTGAAGACAATGTCTTGGTAAATCTCAAGGTCCAATTAGGCTAAAATGATCTCTCTAGAACATAATTATTTATTGTTTAAGGTTGTAGCAAGGGTAGATGAGGGAAAAGGTGTCCTCTATGAGCAATTAAATTTCATGTGAGAAGATAATTTCCACCATGTTGAGGAATTAATTATTTTCCCAAATCAAGGAGGTTGAAATAAACTCATTTCATTTGTAATACATTATTGTTAGATTAGTATATTCAACTCCTTAGAATGCTAGTCATTTCCATTAAGAAATCTATTATATCTAGTGGATTTTATACCTTCTCTAGAGCATCTTTAACATAAAGGTAGTACCATGTTTTTTGAGAGAATGGATACAAGTATCACTTTATGAAGTCCTAACCACACTTTCAAATAGATCGTAACACTAAGTGATAAGTTCCAATCATCCATGAGATTCACATTTTATTATATCTACATGCAAATGGGTTTTGAGATTTATAAATGAAATTAGAAAAGTTGTATATGTATTGGTATAAAGAAATTATATTTTATTAGAGCATTAGGTAGAGTTATGTTTCAAGTAAATGTAAATTATAAATGTACATGTATATATTCCTCAATAAATCAATACATGACTTATTTTTATTTTTGTTATTTAATTTTTCTCCCATATTTTATTGACTATTTCAATAAATTTCTAATTTCTTGACATACATTTTCTTGATGGGTATTGGGAT
Source organism: Sequoia sempervirens (assembly GCA_007258455.2). Taxonomy (NCBI): domain Eukaryota; kingdom Viridiplantae; phylum Streptophyta; class Pinopsida; order Cupressales; family Cupressaceae; genus Sequoia; species Sequoia sempervirens. Next base: position 195,050,858 of record VDFB02353493.1, on the reverse strand, counting down.
CTACTTAGTAATATAGCAAAGGATTGTATGGTAATATTTTTAAATATTTTATATGGAATAATTGAATTGACCAAGGGATAGATATAGAATGAGTTTCATTATAGTGAATGGGAAAGGATAAACAAAGCCTAGAATACCAGGTCTATATAAATCTATTGGTTGCTTGTGTAGTCACTTTTGATTGGCTTTTCTATGAATCTATTCAAATAGGATAAGACACTAGTCTATATTTTATAGTCACACACTTTACAACTTCAAATAATAAACTTCCTAAAGAATATATTATTTTATTATCACCTATAATCTACTTAAAGGTGTAAGAGAATGCCTTTCTATGTCTTAATGTTAAAATCCCTCCACTCATTAATCTCTGAACGATTCATTAAAAATAAAAAAGAAGAAGAGGAGATGTCTTCACGTTTAAATCATTTGATTAGCACAATGTGGATCAATGATTAAAAAATTAGTATATTATTATACCTTGAAGGCCCAATTTAGTGTTGAATATTTTAAGAAGAATTGATCAATATTATTTGACTCTTTCAATCTTTTTAATATGGAAATATTTTTTATAGTTTCAAATGAACTAATCAAAAATGTATAATTATTTGTTATTTATATCTATTATCTAAATTACATTCATAGAAAACATTACATATCTTCACAAGATCTCCAAAGGATTATCCTCTTTATCCTACCAAAGCTTAAAGTATATGAGAGAAGAGCACTCTTTCATTGTTTTACTTGTTCACCCACCCTTTCTAAGCATAGAAACTTAATTTATTATATTTACATACTTTAATCAGCAAATATTTGGATATATTCTTAGATGACCTTTGTAGGGAATACTTTTTTTTTGATAGAAGAATCAAACAAAATAAATATTTTAAAACTATAGAATTTGTATTCATATATTTACACTCAATATAATTTTTATAGGATTCTTAGGTATCAATTGGTATTCAATATTGTTAGATTGTGTATACGATATAAAAGGATTAGTAGAAATTATTTAATTTTGATTTTGTGGAGAAATTGAAAGCTAATCCCCTATATTTCACACCAATAGAATGAATTAAATAATTTCCAATGACATTAGATTTTATGCTTGAATATCAAAAATTTGAATGTTATGTCCACTAATTCTTTAGAAATTAGAAATTTTAGTTGCATTATAGTCATTAGGTAATTCTCTAGTATTATTCAAAGGATGAACAAGAGGAAGGATGGCCAATTTTCTAGTAAGGTTTGAATCAAAATACCCACTAGTTCACTAAGCTTTGTAAATATTATAGGCCCTTGAGGTTTTAAAAATATAGCACTAGAAGTAACACCCACCTTGTTGGCACATGGATTAGATTATTTCTTGCAATTTCCTTTTGAAACCCATGTTATTATCTTACAATTTAAAAGGATAAGAAAATGTGGAAGTGGTATAAGTTGATCCATACTTCAAGCCATTAAATTTTACTAATTTATTGTTATCGATTCTCTATAAAAGATGCAAAGCCATTTAGGTAAACTCCCTTTTTTATGAGAGGAAGGATACTTTAAAGAAATATTGATTATAACTCATTAGATCATTGAGTTGATCATGCTCCATTTTACCACATAAAGATTGGAAGTGAATAACATAATCATTGATGGGTTCATTATGTCCTTTGGTACATTTAATCAAATTAATCATTATTATTTTCAAACCCATATTGACACAAAAGTGGAGTTCATAAGAATGGTATGATTGGTTCATGAAAAATAAGGTAGAAGAAAGATCTAAGAAGTATAACTATTTAAAAACATGGCCACTTAAGGTTTAGGGAAATAATTTGGCTAAGAATTATTTTTATATATAAAACCTAGGAATGCAAATTTAAAATATTTTAAATAAACGTTACGGTCTCCTATTCCAAAGTATAATTCAAATCTAAGTGATGTAAATCTAGTGGGAAATGAATGTGTTAGGACTTCAAATGTAAGAGGCATGTGATATGGAGGATTGTATGTATTAGACTCATAGCTAATAGGTATATCATCCACTTATTAAATTGTTCCTTCAATAGTGTATCCAATGTAGAGGTGGAAATAGTAGTATGTGTCACATTAAAAATAAAAGATGGAATGGATGTGTACTAAGAGGTAATGTCATGCTATTGGGAGGAGAAGTTGCACTATAAGGTAAGGTGGTTATGAGAATAAAAAGGAGGAATAATATAAGGAATATGGGTGTAGGGGATGGTTTTAGTAGCCACATGGATAGGAATAGATGTGGAAGTCCATGAGAGGTGAGTGGAACATTAGTGGAGGGAAAGGTGGTGGTGAAATTAGAGGTAGAAATGGAAGAGGAAAGGGTGTTACTAGGAGGGACAACATGGTTGGTGGAGGTTAAGGAAGTGGTACTTGAACTTGATGAGACAACAAAGAATCAAAAGAGGATGAGGAGTGAGTGGGTCGATGAGAGAATACACCACTGACAAAGTCATGAGAGTGTCACTATTATGAATAATATAGTGAAGAACAAGAAATACTGTATTAATAATTAATTATAAAATAAGATAAGAATGTTGCTAAATACATATTTTTAAGTTCCCCAAATTGAATGTTGTTAGCCCTCGTATTTAAAGGGGAATCAAGATAATTTGTGAGGCTAGTTATATTAGGGTTAGAAAGAAGAATACAAAAAGAAAAAAGAAAAATAATGTTTCAAGCAACTTGAGACATAAACATGAACAATACAAAAAAACGTTCCAAACTGACAAACGACAATCCATAACATTGCTATACCCGGTGGATGCGCAACTGGCTGGATTCGATACGTTAAGAAATCGTTACAATACTTTGCGAAATATTGAAAATATCATTTCTTGTTTTAGAAATAGACCTGAAATTGATATTTTTAACGGGTTCGAGTGATCGCTTTCTGCGGGCTTCACAGGTTTCCAAATAAGACACTTCCACAGTTGTATGGTGTGAACAAGAATATAGGATGCGCAAGGGCCATATCGCTCTCAAAAAATCTATTGGGATTCACGACCTGAATTCACCATGTGAGTAACAAACTGTTATAAGTTATTCTTATCTATAATGGTAGCAGTGCAGAGAAATAGATCGCACTGTGGTCTGAGCTTGTTGGAAGGCATAATGTCTGGGGAGTATTTTCCTTATCACACAGTAGAATATATGTCCGCCTTAAAAACGGGAATCTTGGAATTAGATCAAGAGTTGAAGAATGAAGAATCGAAAAAAGAAGAGACTGTGGAGATGCATTCTGAGATATGGAGCAAGCTTCCACAAGAATTATTAATGCGTGTAATAGCTCAGCTGCCCACCCTTTTCAGTGGGAGATTCAGGGTTGTTTGTGAAGGATGGAAGCATCTTCTTTCTCCAGCCTACACTTGTCAAATGTTATCATCGACTGTTGTTCAGTCTTCATTCCCTGCTTTTCTTATCAGCGGCGTACGTTTCTCTGATATACGGAACCTGGTTCAAGAAGACTTGAGTCTATTGCAAGTAGTGCCTTCTCCTCGTATGTACAGGTTTTCACTAAATTTTTGCCCATATGAATTAAAGAGTGTAGTTACTTCTTGCAGGTCTTTTCTCTGTTGTTCTGGTCCCATGAGGGGAAACAGTGCCTTAGTCATTTGCAACCCCGTGACCAGGACATTCAAAACTCTGCCTTTTATTTCTCTTTATAGATTTGATTTCGTTGGGTTCACTTTTGATGCGTCTACAAGGTCCTTCAGCTTAGTCATAGGACTGAACAATTGTATGAATCGAGTGAGAAACAATATGGAGATAAAAATGTATGATTCAGAAAGTGATTCATGGACCCAATTCGAGATGAGTATTCCCATATCGATTTGGCCCAGAGGAGAGGGGGTATATTCTAGAGGGAAGTTTTATTGGATCAATGCTAACCGCTTGGCTCAGGGCAGGACTATGATTTTTAGGTTTGACGTTGCATTCTTTGATGTAGCAGCGAAGAATTGGGATACTATTAGGCAACCACAGAAAAAGGATGCAGAGGCTTCCGGATGGCCTCCAGCAGATTGTTTTTGGAAATTAACTGGACATGAAACGAATGTGGTTTTGGTGTATCTCATAGATATGTCTATGTGGAAGTTGAATGAAGATGAGGAGTATAGCTGGTCAGAATTGCAGGCATTTCCTCGGATACTGTATAGACATAATATTTCCAGACAGCACCATATCCGATGGTTACAGTTCAAACATCCAGAAGTAATTGTGAATAGTTGTGGGTGGGTTTTGTTATTGATGCATGGTAATAGGTTTGTTATATTTGATGCAAAGGGAAGAATGATGATGAACACTAAACTTAAATTCGACAGATTTTATGCAGAATCTGATTATCAACTGTCTCTTCATGCTTACGAAATCAACAATATTTGGTGGCCTTAGCCTAAAAGTTTCCTTCACCTGGAACTGATTTCTTGGTCTTTTCAATGGAGCGAGCCCATTGCATCAATATTTTTCATAGCTGTCTAATTGAGGAGCATTATCATGAATTAAAAAAGGTGAAAAAGAAAAACTTCCCCTCTTGGTAGGCCTTTTGTGTAAGAATGAGCTGTGATTAAGGAAACACATGATAGGATTGTATATCTGTGTAATGTTTTAGAGGTTGACTAATGATCTAGGACTTAGGATTAGAATAATAATTTTAGATTTGAGTTTATGAAATTTGAGTAAATAAAATATAATATTTAGTTGTATTTTAGATGGAAGAATATATTGTTGATAATATAAGGAGTTGATTTGTCAATGTGTTAAAAAATAAGATTTTGAATAAATAAATATTACATAATTTAAATTTTGATTTTCTTTATTCTAGTTCAGATATATATTTGTGGAAGTGATCCTCTTATTTTTCAAATTAATATGATATGTGTAATTTAACCAAAATTAATGAAAATGAATTAGTAATGTGCGGATGATGGTAACAAATTTTTTATAGCTCATTCTAGCTATCTTTGAAATGGCATGACATTTACAAACATCCTTTAGGGAACTTACTATGTGAGGGTGTTGTTCCCTTTAGTCAAGCCTCTAGGAAGACCAATTCAATAACAATGGATCAAGATTGAAGATAATATAGAAGAATACAACATGCTTAGGATGATGATGCAATTAGGATGGCCTCATGTGAATGTTCTTCTATGTATTTCTAATCTCCTATATGATTTGCAAATGAATAAAGAATGTCCTTAAATAGATAAAAGTAGAACATAAATCCACACAAATGTGTAATAGATTAGGTCACAATGGCTAATAAAAAGGTCAAAATGGCATAAATTTAAATTTCAAAATTTAAAAGTTTGGGGATTAGATCAATGATTGTGGAAATGACTTAGGTTAGTTTATCACATATACATTTTATCTAGGGTGAGAAATGAGAAATCTAGGGATCAATATCAATTTCTAAGATTGAATGGTAATGGGGGACAAGATAGTTTAAAGTCATGAATAGTTATCCAAGGACTATATGTTACTTTATAAACATTGGATATCATTTTACTATCTAAAAAATATTCAGTTTTACATGTTGTGCCTATTTCCTTTGGCATGCATTGACCTTGTAGTTCATATGTGTATCAAAATAGTTCAAGTGTATTGGTGAAATTTGCATACCCATACCATTTTTCCTTGTGATTTGGACCTAAATTGATTAAATTGTCATAAATAAAATATTTATCTTACAATTGACATAATTATGCATGGAATTGTTTTATGACATCACATATCCCCATCCCTTCATCATTAATCCCTCAATTCAGATCCCTTATAACTAATCCTATTTTTCACCACATTTGATTATATTCACTATTGCAAACTTGAACTTGGACACTTTGGTATTCATAGACATAAACCCTACATTTCTAAAATTTAAAATTCAAATCATTGCTTCAACCACATTTTCATAAGCCATTGTGAGTCAACCTAGCATAGGTTATGTTGATTTCTTGCTTGATTGTTGTATTTAAGGATACTTATTCATTCATTTGGAATTAATTTAGGACTTGTTGAGCACATTTATATTTTTATTTGTAAAGGTGGAATAAAAAGGATCGTAACACATAATCATAGATCAGTTCATCCTTTTCCTGCTACATAATTGTTTGTTCTTCTTGATCATTTCACTTATAATTATTAAGCCAAGTCATCAAAAGGTTTAACCTAGGTGAACACGAACTTGGATCTAGTTGATTCCTCAAAGATGTTCATAAAAATCACTAGCCCTTATATCAATTTAGATATCAAGATCAAGACAAAAATCTAAGTTAGACCATATTTTGTTAGATTAGACCCACATGCACTAGATTAAGTCCACACACACTAAATTGAATTTGTACCCACTAAAATAATTCTTGTAGATGTGGAAGTTAAAGTCATTGATTGATAATTATTACTCAATATTTGTCCTTTGTAGATGTAGCCCACAAATATTTTTCAAATAATAATAATATATTTGTTAATATCCAAGAAAAAGGCATGGATCTAGAAGTGGAGACCAGGTAGAACATTTGCACCAAAAGAGATGGAAACAATTTGGTCACCATGGAAATCATGACATTGTTGATTTGGGAAAGGAGTGTAATTGTTTGTATCAAAGAAAATAGGATTCCAGAGGTTCCCCTCCTGTGCCAAGGAAAAAATTTTGGTCTTTCTTGTCTGGATCTAAAAACCCTAATAGAGTAGCTTAGTGGGTTAGGTAGTGGGAAGATAATTCTATTTTTTTACATAAGGCTAGGAATAATCAATTACCTTATAAGTTTAGAGCAAAGACAATGTGGAGGACGAAAGTGTTGGAATATCTAATTTTGAGCAGCAATAGAAAAGTGCATTTAATGCACAGTCAGATGAGATCTGTTGGGATCCTCCAACCCCTATGTCATGTTTGACAACCTTGTTGGCTAGTTAATGTTTTGGCAGCTAATTAATTGTGGTGGTTGAATTTGAAATGAGCGGAAGGTTCTGGAAAGGGAAACAAAAGAAAAAAGTAGAATAGAATGTTTTTACTCTTAGAGGCAACAATTAGTTTTGAGTAGTAGCAAACAAGGAGGAATGTTCAATAAAACAGGAAATGGAATGTTCAATAGAACCTGCAGTAGCAGAATACATTGACAGAGAGTAGTGTTCTAGTGCAGTGGAATATCTCTAGCACTCAGCAACACACAGAAAGCTCTAGTGCACCAAAATTTATGCAGTTTGTTGTATGAAGAATATATAGACCTTTAGCTCTAATTTTTTTGTAATCATTTTTTAATGTAATCCTTTTGTGAATGAATGAAATAGAATATTATTCTGCCTCCTTGTCTTGTTTGTCTCCTTTGAGTTGTGCGTGTTTTCTTCTTTGCCCACTGTAGTTGGGTTTATTTTTCCCAACAGTTTGGTATTAGAGCCCCTAAGTTTTATGGGCATTCAGTTTTTAAAGCTCTAGCTTTGTTCCTAGGTGTGCAATAATATAGCCTTAATTTTTAGGTCTTTAGGAAAGCCCTAGTTTTCTGGGCAGTGAAGAAAATGCCTAGATTTTTTTTGAGTATTTTTTTTCCCTCATTTTGCAAAATGACTAGAGGAGATAATAGGAGTTAGTAGTAGCCACCTATATTTGATGGTAAAAATTATGACATATGGGAAAAGAAAATGAAAACCATTTTAGTGGCAAATGATTTGTGGTAGTTAGTAGCAAATGGGTTCATAGATTTGACTAACCCAAATGCATTTACAGCATTGAGCAATGCTCAAAAGAACTAATTGAAGGAGAGAAAGAAAAATGATGCCAAATCCCTTAGTCTTATTGAGGCAGCCTTGACAGAGGCTATTTTTCCTTGAATAGTAGTAGCTAGTTATGCAAAAGAAGCATAGGAAATAATCCAAACCACCTACAAAGCGACTGAGAAAGTCAAGGAAGTGAAACTCCAGCTACAAAGGAAAGAATTTGAGACCATGCAGATGAAGGATAGCGAGTCCATTTTAGATTTTCATGCAAGGGCTTCCACCTTGGTTAACCAATTGAGGATAAATGGAGAAAACATGGAAGAGCAAAAGATTGTGGAGAATATTCTAAAAAGTTTACCCACAAAAATTTGACCCAATGGTTATTGCCATATAAGAGGCATAGGACCTCTCACAAATGTCAGTTGATGAGTTAATGGGTTCACTTCAAACCCATGAGCAATGCCTAAATAGGTCTACAAATTCTTCCCAAGAGAAAGCTTTCAAAGCTCAAGCCAATTAAGAGGTAGGGGAAGAGGAATAAATGGTAGAGGAAGAGGTCAAAGAGGTAGAGGTAGAAGCAACCCCAGAAGAGGAGGCTCAAATAGACAAGAGGAGGCCAACACCTCCCAATTAGACTTCTAAAACAAAAAGAAAAACAACAAAGTCTCAAATCAGAGGAGTGATAAGAGCAATGTACAGTGTTACTATTGTCACAAGTATGGTCACTATGCAAGTGAATGTAGGAAGAAACAATGTGACCAAGGGAGTCAAAATGAAAATGTGGAAAATGAGAGCAAGGCTGAAAATGAAAAATAGTCACAAGTTTTTATTGCATGCAATCTTGTAGAACAAGGTAGCACTAAAGTTTGGTATTTGGACAATGGTTGTAGCAACCACATGACTGGTAACAGAAATTTATTTGCCTCCATAGACAATATCATTAAGTTTGAAATCAAAATGGGGAACAATGAGAAGGTTCTAGTCATGGGAAATGGCATAGTGTGCCTACAAACCAAGCATGGTGAAGAAAGACAAATACACGATGTCTTTTATTCCCCAGGAATGAAACACATTCTCTTGAGCATTGTATAGATGGCCCAAAATGGTTATAGAGTGCTAATGGAGAAAGGGGAATGCATCATGTATGACAAGGATGGAAGCAAGAAAGTTATGGTAATGGTTCAAATGACAAAGAACTGAATGTTTCCCCTCAAAATGCAAATCCCAGCACAGTCAACAGGCCTGCAATAGTCAACCTTCAAAACAGTCATCCAAAACCCATCCAAGCTTTGGCATTTGAGGTATGGGCATCTAAGTTATTCTAGTTTAAATCTTTTAGCTAAAAATTATATGGTTAGGGGCCTACTAGCAATTGTAGAGCCTGATGGAAAGTGTGAAGCATGCATCCTAGGTAAACAACATAGGCAGCCCTTTCAATCAAGGCATTCTAGGAGAGCTAGAGCCCCATTAGAGTCGGTGCATACAAATTTGTGTGGTCCTATGAAGACCCCAACCTAGGTGGAAATTTTTATTTCATGACACTCATAGATGACTATAGTAGAAAAATCTGGGTGTATTTTTTGAAGAACAAATCAGATGCATTTGAGAAGTTCAAGGAGTTTAAGGCCTTAGCTGAAAAAAAAAATTGACCACTATATCAAAGTCCTTAGAATGGACAGAGGGAGAGAGTATATCTCTCAATATTTTATGAATTTTTGCAAGTCTCAAGGTATTCAGAGACAACTCATAGCCTAGTATACTCCACACCAAAATGGAGTGGCTAAAAGAAAGAACAAAACCATCATGAAGATGGCAACAACATGTTGAAGGAAAATGGTCTATCTAATGAATATTGGGGTGATGTTGTAGCAACATCAGTCTACATCTTGAACAGATGCCCCACAAAGGCCATTCGTGATAGGATCTCATAAGAAGTGTGAACGAAATGCAAATGGAGTGTTGAGCATTTGAGAATATTTGGATGTGTGGAATATGCACTTGTTCCAAAAGAGAAAAGGTAGAAATTAGATGGAAAAGGTGAAAAATGCATTTTCATGGGCTATAGTGAAGAATTCAAAGCCTACATATTATACAATCCCATCACCAAGAAAGTGGTGATCAACAATGATATTGAATTAATTGAAAATGAGTCATGGGATGGAAAGGTGGACAACAATACAAGTATTTCTATGTCAATACCTTTTGACGATGAAGAAGCTATAGAAGGCAGATGAGCCAAAAAATCTATAGCAAGGTAACAATTCTGAAAACAATAGCAGCAGCTTTAGAAATTCTTAGCAGAGAAGCTGCTCTAGAAATTTCTAGCAGGGTAGATATGCCAGAAACTTTCAACAAGGAAGTTGCTCTGGAAATTTATAGTAACAGTCTTCTTCATTAGCCCAATAGTCAAGTAGCTCTAGAAATTTTGACCCTACACTTGCATCATTAATGCCACAGAAGACTAGAAGCATGAGGGAAATTTATGACAACACAAGGTATGATGACTTTGATGACAATTCAAATTTTGCTATGTTTTCTTATAGTAATCCAATGTATTTTGAAGAAGTCGTGAAAGAAGAAAAATGGTGTAAGGCCATGGATGAAGAGCTAGACACTATAGTGAGAAACAAAACTTGGGAGCTCACTGATTTACCCAAAGGGAAATCAGTCATTGGTGTTAAGAAGGGTCTATAAGACCAAATGTACTATTGATGGTAAGGTTGAGAGGCATAAAACAAGGCTAGTTGTTTAGGGATACAAATAGCAGCCTGAAAAAGACTATGATGAGACATATGCACCAGTTGCAAAGCTGGAAATAGTGCGGGAAGTATTAACAATTGTAGCCCAACACAAATGGAAAGTATTCCAAATGGACGTGAAATCAACTTTCTTAAATGGAGTGTTGAAAGAAGAGGTGTATGTGGAGCAACCACCTGGCTACAAAGTCCCAAGGAAAGAAGACAAGGTCTACAAGCTCTAGAAATCTCTTTATGGGCTGAAGCAAGCACCATGGGCATGGTACAACATAATTGATTTGTACCTTTTGAGCAATGGCTTTAGCAAAAGCAATAGTGAGCCCACACTCTCCATAAAGGTGGCCAATGGTGAGATTCTTATTACTATTTTGTATATAGATGATTTAATTTTCATAGGGAATAGAATATTTTCATTGTTGATTTCAAAGAGGTAATGAAAAATGAGTTTGAAATGACAAACCTAGGTTTGCTAAAATATTTCTTAGGCATAGAGGTCCAACAAACAAATCATGGAATCTTTATTTCTCAAAAAAAATATGCTAAACAAATCTTGAAGAGATTTAGAATGTTGGACAACAAATCAGCCCCAACCCCAAGAGCTACAGGTCTGAAATTAAGCAAAGAGGATAATAGTAGTAATGTTAACCCAACCCTCTACAAGAGCATGGTTGGAAGCCTCATGTATTTGATAGTGCCTCAACAAGACCTGATTTGATGTACGCAGTAAGCTTGAATTTTAGGTTCATTAAGCAACCTAAGGACACACATTGGCAAGCAGGAAAAAAATTCTAAGGTATGTCAATGGCACGAAAGACTGTGGAATTATGTATACTGCATCCAATGAGTTTCAATTGGTTGGGTAAACAAATAGTGATTATGTAGGAAATATAGATGACATGAAGAGTACACCAGGATATTTGTTCCACATGGGTTTAAGAGCAATATCATGGCCATCAAAGAAGCAACCCATAATTTCTCTCTCCACAGTTGAAGTGGAGTACATAGCTCAACAAATGCAACAACATGTCAGGCTATTTCGCTTAGAAGAATCCTTGCAGATTTGAATGAGCAGCAAGAAGATGGTACAACCATATTTTGTGACAACGTGTCTTCTATTGCATTGACTAAGAATATTGTCTTTCATGGACGAAGCAAACACATTGAAATCTGCTACCATTTCATAAGGGAGTTGGTGGAGCATGGATAGATTGAACTTCAGTACTACAAATCTAAGCAACAACTCACTAATATTTTCACAAAGGCATTGTCAAATGAGTCCTTTGAACACCTACGAGATAGGCTTGGTATGATGGAATGCACCAAAAATTTAATTCTGGAAAACTCATAAAAGCATCGATGCTCCAAAAATTTAGTTCTAGAAACTTAGAAAGATACAAGAAATCAGAATAGGTGCAAATAGGTATGCTCTAAAAAATTTGTGCTGGTGCTCCAGAATCTTTGCTTTGGTGCTCCAAAAATTTTGTAAAGTGATGAAAAATAGGGACCGGTGCTTCAAAAACTTTGCTCTAAAAAATTTAAATAATGATGAAAAACATAATGGCTCAAAATTAAGGGGGAGTGTTTGAATATCTAATTTTGAGCAGCAATGGGAAAGTGCATTTAATGCATAGTCAGATGAGATCTATTGGGATCCTCCAACCCCTTTGTCATGTCTAACAACCTTGTTGGCCAGCTAATATTTTGGCAGAAAATTAATTGTGGCGATTGAATTTGAATTGAGCGGAAGTTTCTGGAAAGGGAAACAAAAGACAAAAGTAGAATAAAAAAAATTTATCGTTAGAGGCAACAGTTAGTTTTCAGCAATAGAAAATAAGGAAGAATGTTCAACAGGACATGAAAGAGAATGTTCAGAAGAACCTGTAGCAGTAGAAGACATTGACAGAGAGCAGTGCTTCGGTGCTCTAGAATATCTCTAGCACGCAGCAACACACATAAAGCTCCAGTGCACCAGAATTTGTACAATTTTTTGTATGAAGAATATACAAAGCTTTAGCTCTAATTTTTGTGTAATCCTTTTGTGAATGAATGAAATAGAATATTATTCTGCCTCCTTGTCTTGTGTGTCTCCTTTGAGTTGTACATGCTTTCTTCTTTTCCCATTGTAATTGGGCTTATTTTTCTCAATAGAAAGTGCATGCTCTCAATGAAGAGAAAGTGATTGGTTTTCAAAACGAATCATCAATGTAGTGCCCCCAGATTCATCTACCAACAAACATTATTTTTTTGCATGTTCAAGATCTTAAGAAGTAAGCATTATGGGGATCTTTCAGAAACATGATACAGAGGCTTTCTAGATCAAGAGGTGCAATTAAGGTTTTGTATTTTGGTTGATGTGATGAAACTTCCTCCAAGATCTGTTGAAAATTTCTCTATTAATGGGTGTTAACAGGTTTCAAAATAATTTAATTGTTGGTCCGCAATTTTTTTTTAGTTGTAAACATCACAATCCTTGGTCAGTAGGTGTCCTAGTAATAAGTAGATCAACAAGGTTTGTGAGGATTCAAAATCCAATCTTTAGCCCCCAATGGTTAATAAGGAAATCGGGAATGATTTTGGTAATGGAGTTGGTATGGGTGTTCTTTGAGGTTCAAGATAGTTGAAAAAATTGTTGTCCAAGTTTAAGGAATTGGGATCAAGAAAAGAATGTAGATACTCTTAATCTTAAAATAGATTTTTGGATGTATCAACAAATTTTGGGATTAGATCAATGAGTGTGGAAATGTCTTAGGTTAGTTTATCACATATACATTTTATCTAGGTGACAAATGGGAGATCTAGGGATCAATACCAATTTCTAAGATTGAATGGTGGTGGGGACAAGATAGTTTAAAGTCATGAATAGTTATCCAAGAACTATATGTTACTTTATACACATTGGATATCCTTTTACTATCCAAAAAATATTTAGTTTTACATGTTTTTGTTTACTTTGGCATGCATCTACCTTTTAGTTATATGTGTATCAAAATAGGTACAAATATATCGATGAAATTTGTATATACCCATATCGTTTTTCCTTATGTTTTGGGCCTAAATTGATTAAATTGTTATAAATACAATAATTATCTTACAATTGACATAACTATGCATGGAATTATTTTATGAAATCACATATCCCCAACCCTTCATCATTAATCCCTAGATTTAGATCATTTATACCTAATCCTATTTTTCACCAGCTTGCATCAAATGCGCAAGTGCAAAATTGAACTTGGACACTTATTTATTCATGGACACAAACCCTACACATCTAAAGTTTAAAATTCAAATCATTGATTCAACCACTTTTTCACAAGCCATTGTGAGCCAACTTAACATATGTTATGTTGATTTATTTTCCTGATTGTTGTATTTAAGAACATTCATTCACTCATTTGGAATTATTTAAGCCTTGTTGAGCACATTTATATTTTTTTTTCTAAAGGTGGAATAAAAAGGAATTTTTAACACATAATCATAGATCACTTCATCCTATGCCTACTATATAGTTGTTTGTTCTCCTTGATCATTTCACTTAGAATTATTAATCCAATCCATAAAAAGGTTCAACCGAGATGAACATGAACTTGAGATCTACTAGATTCCTCAAAGATGTTTATAAAATCTATTAGCCCTTATATCAATTTAGATATCAAGATCAACAAAAATAAATAAAATTAAACTATATTTTTTTAGATTAGATCCACAGTCACCAAATTGAATTTGCAGTCATCAAAATAATGTTTGTAGGTGTACAGGTTAAACATATTGATTGATAATTAATAATTAAAATCTAAAATCATTATCACAAAAAAACTTTAAACATGTGGAAGTAAGTTCAATTAATTGACAATATTTGTTTCATTATTCTTTGTCATCAATAATAAAACTAAACATTATCTTTTACAAATATTAATTATTAATGCATACTCTTTTATTTAAGTTAATTTCTACAAGATGAGATTAAAATAAATTTAATATAATAAAAAATAAAAATGTAATTTCTTGTTCTAGATGAAGACTCAATATTGATATTTTAATAGGCCTGTTTCACATCTTAGTAGGACAATTCTATTGGTCTATGGTGTGAACAAGAATATGAGATTTTCTTGGGACTTTTCACTATCCAAAAGATTTTACGAGGACTCATGGTGTGATTCGAACGTTTGACTAAAAAATTGTTAAAAAATAATTCTTATCGATAATGGTGGCAAGGAAGCGAATTAGTCACACTGCATTCATGTCTTGGGAGTTTAAACTATCATTCAGTAGTAGATTATATGTCAATGTTAAAAAATTGCGCTCCTGAAAATAGTTCAAGAATCAAAGAAGAAAGCTGAAACTAAAGAAGAGACCGTGAAGACGCATTGTGACATATGGAGTGGATTACCACAAGAATTATTAATGCTGGCATTCACCACTAGCAATTTATCAACGGAAAATTCATCTTTAAAAATTCACCGTCATGATAATTCATCTCAAGGAAAATTTGTCACCAGCAATTCACCACTATTGAAAATTAATCCCAAACTTTTAATTCGATGAATTTTCCACGGCGGTGAATTGCTGGTGGCAAATTTTCCTTCGTCGGTGAATTGACTGGCTGTGAATTTTCCTAGAGCCAGAATAACTATCAGTTGGAGATTTAAGACTGTTTGTAAAGGATGGAAATGTCTTTTCATACTTACACTATTCAAAGAATTTCTTTTTTAACTTTTCTTTATTAATTATATTTTTCTGGTATATTGAATTTAGTCTTCGAAGTCTTGAGTTTATTGCAAGCAATGCTTGTTTCTTGTATGTATAGACTTAAATTTTTTGACACATAAATTGATCAATGTAGAGATGTCATAGCATTTCTAAGCATTTGAATTTGTATGTATTGGAGATGTGGAACTAATCATTCAAGGGTGATCATGACAAGAATTATAGTATCATGAATCTAGTTTCTAAATTATCAAAAAATAAAAATAACTAATTTTAAGAGGATGAAATGCTAAGTGCATACGAAAGGGTTTTATTTTTCATCACTAAAATTAACCTATTAACTACTGTGTACCCGCCTTTTTTTGTATTAGCTATTTTTTAAAATTAATTGGTAGAAATACAACCAAGAGTGAGTATTACAACTTGTGTATTTTCTACACTTTCTAACAACATTCTATTTTTATATTATTTTAAGTTTATGCATCTTAAAAACTGTATCATTGAGCATGTGCTGTCAAATAAATTGCATGAAAATAATTGAAAATATAATTTTTTAATGTGTAGAATGAAGTGAAGAACAATCCTATATTTTTTAAATTTGAATAATCAAATTAAATTTCATAAAATAGAATCAATATATGTATTTGAGGGCAATAAAGAAACTATTCAAAGAAAAATAAAATACCTTAACTTATTTAAAATATTAAAAATTTGTGTATGACTAGAAATTCAAGACAGGCATGTCATTTTGGAGGTGGTTTTATCAAATTTTGTCATAAAATTAGTAAATTTGATGATGTTGAAGTTTAAAATTATTACTGACTATGAAAAACATGTCCTCTTGAGTTATCACCGAGGTCCAACCATTAGGCTTGGCCTCCAAACCTATTCTAATCCTAAAACTTGGTAAGTGCATGGAAATGGGGGACATTAATTGCCAACCTTGATATTTTTAGCAAAACATATTCGCATTATGAAAAATATAATATGAATGTGTTTTAATGTGTATACATTTTCAATACCTTCAATTCAAATTTTGCATAAGATACCACCCATTAAGGCTTGGATTTCAAAGCTTGGTGGTTGGAAATCTCTTTTGGATCCTAATTTCATTTATTTAATATTAAATAGTTTGAATTAAAACTTCAACCTCATCATGTTTATTTGTTTTGAAATAAAATTTAATGTAAACACCACCAAAAGGAAGAGCCACTTCTTATCTTTCTAACCATACTCTCTTTTTAATATTTGAGATAAGTTAAGGTGTTTATTTTTATTTTCATTGAAGAGTTTCTTCATATTCATCTAGTACATACATATTAAAAAAATTTAATACTTTTGACTTGCTTATCCAAATTTAAGAAAACTTATATAAGATTTTTCTATGTTTTATTCTATACATATTCAAAAAATAATTTTTTTTTTTAATTTTTTTTGTTCAAGTTATGTGACACACAAACTTAGTGATGCAATTTTAGGATGCATTGACTTCAAAAAATCAAAATTTTTTTTTATTAAATATAATACATATACAACTTATAATATTCACTCTTAGCTATATTTATATCCATATATTTTTAAAAATAGCCAATGTAGAAAAAAATAGGATGTTGCAAATAAGACATTATTTTATATTTTTGTGATAATGATAGAAACACTTTTGTGTGCAATTAGCATTTCACTCCCTTAACCTTAAGAAATTTTAGAAAAAATTATAGTTTATAATCTATATTTAGATTGACACAATTGTCGTTGTTAATATATTTTCAAATTTTGAGTATACACATCTTGAATTACTAGTCTAACTTCAACTTTACCTTATTTTGAGAAAAAATTACCACTTTTGACCCCTTCTTGTCCCCAATTTCTATGTACTTACTCAAGTTCTTGGGTAGGACCAAATTTTAAATAAATAATTTGTTTATGTTATGTATTTAAAGTGTTATGTGCATCACCTACAAATTAGATAAATGCATAAAAAAATATGGTAACATATATGATATAGTATTTATCATGATTTTGTCCCCCTCTCTATCCTTCCCTTTCAATATCTCTCTATCTATATCTCTATCTCTATAGATCTACAAATATTTGTATCTATCTTTGTCTCTATCTCTCCCTCTCCCTATCTCTATCTATTTATCTTTCCCTCTCTATATTTATCTCTACCTATATCTTTATATCCCACCCTTTTTCTCTCCATCCACCTCTCCCTCTATCTCTATCTTCATCTCTCCCCATCTTTATCTCCCTCTTTCCCTCTATCCCACCCTTCCTTTCTCTCTACCTCTCTCTATCCCCCTCTCTATCTATGTCTATCTCTGCCCATCTTTATCTCACTATTTCCCTCTCTATCTCACTATTTATACCTCTCTCCCTCTTTATATTTCTTTATCTCTCTATCTATATCTAACTATTTCCCTATTTCTCTCTTTATATCTCTCCCTCTCCATCTGTAGCTATCTATGTAATTGTTTATCCCTCTCTATATGTCTATTCTCTCTCTCCTTATCTCTTTCTACCTTTCTCTCATTCGCCCTCTCTATCTCTCCCTTTCCCTCCCTATAACCCTCTATTCCTCCCATTTTCACTCTATCTTTCTCTATATCTCTATCTCTCCCTCTCTCCCCACCTCTTTCTATGTCTCTTCTTCAATCTTATCTCCCTATCTAGGTGATCCCACAAAAATAGTTTTACAATTCTGTTGAGGAAGGAAAATTGCAAAAAACACCCCCATGAAGAAAATTTTGGGTTTTGGTGGGTTCAAATGAACTTAGGGTCCAAGTGAACCCAAAAGGGGGTTTTCTCAAATCACCCTTCGAGCAAACCCTATTCAATGATGGAACACAAATTTTCCACATTTTCCAGAATGGAAACAACAATTTTTTTTTTTAAAAAGGGGCGTTTTCTCAAACCCCCCTCCAAGCGAACCCCCCTTCATTTGAAAGCTCAAGGGGGGTTCGAGTGAACCCCCCTTTTTCCCCCTTCTCCCCCTCTTGCACCAAATTTTTACAAAAAATTCCTTTGAAGCTCAAGTTGAGGATGACAATGGAGGAGACTTCATAGACCCAACTAGATGATGGTAGTCCTCGGAACGAGCCATCCATTGAATATAATTTTAATATGTTTTGGTTTTATTATATTTATTTATTTAGTTTGATTAAACATAGGTTTTTCACAAAAATCAAGCTTTATGTTCTGCACATGTCGAAAAATAGTAGATTATCAATAAAAAATTTGAAAAATATTAGTGCACTAGATATTGATGTCCCTGATCCAACAAAAAATAATAATTTTGATACATACAAAAAAAGTTATGATTTAGCCAATGAATCATGTCTAAATTGTAGCTAGTTTGACTTTGAAACTTAATTAGGAAAAAAAATAATCAATGAAATGCTATGAAACCAATTCCATGCACTAGATATCTTAGTTACGAATCTAAATTTGGAAAAATTAGAATTTTATACTTCATATAAAAAAGGTTATGTGTTAGCTAGTGTCGTCACTCTTTAAAAATGGTATTTACTATTTAAAACTAGTTTTTGAAGGAGATTGAAAAAAGAAGTGCAATCTAATTGTAAAAAAATTAAAAAATATATATTTAGAATCTACAGACAAAATGTCACAAATCACTAGTTTACATCATCTTCAAGTTCCTCGTGGTTTAGTTGATATAGGTTCCCGAAAGTGAACATTTAATTAAAAAAAAAAATTCAATGTCTAGTTTGGCCCAAAATTGTAAATCAGTATTGTGGGATCGCCCATCTCTCATTATCCCCCTCTTTATCTACCCATCTATCTCTCTTTACCTATCTACCTCTCTAACTCTCTCCATATCTCTCTCTCTCTCTCTCTCTCTATCTATATATATATATATATATGTATATATATAGGGTATGTGTAAGATCATCATGGAAAATACAGGCCCTTAAGTGGCAAAAAAATTAGAAAAATCAGAGTAAGGCAACTTGATGTAAAAATTTGAATAATTTATCTATATTATTTCAAAAATATGTAAAAATTGAATTTATAGAAAATTGAATTTAGTTTCTAAACTACTACCTATTTATTTAAAAAAATAAAAAAATCTATTTGGTGAAAATTTGAATTTTCAATGCAATAGTACTTAAATTTCAAGGAAAAAATAAGAAGTAGGTGTTTTTCTGACCACCCTAACCACAATAAAATGGTTTTTTTTTATAAGATTTTAGATATAAGTAGAGGACTCATGTCTCAATTTGATGCATATTTTTTTGTAATTTTTTTCCAACTAAATAATTAATTATGAATTTTTTATTACAATTTTTTAAAAATATAAAAACTTGTATGTCTAACCACCTTAACTTGGTCAAAACTTCATGGAATTCAATTTATTTATTTTTAATCCTATATTATGTGACGCATAGAATGTGACGTATGTTTTATATTAAAAAAATGTGATACCATTTGAAAGATATAGATGTTTTTCAATCAACTTAGCAGTCAAGACTTTAGTCATAATTCAAATAGAAAATGAATAATAATTATTTATTAAATTCAAAGTAAAGCATAATTCATATCGGTGGAAAGTTGAGAATCTCCTTTAAAAACCCTTTTCATTTCATCAATTTTGGGTAAAAAAGAAGTCGTCAGCTACATGGGCTGTCATATCACTTACATATCACTACTTTTTGGCCCATCATGACCTTGCACATACCCTATATATATATTTCCTTCTCTATCCCTGTCTATTTATCTCTATATATCTCTCCTTCTCTCTATCTTCCCCATATATCTATATCTCTATCTCTCCCTTTCACTCTATTTCTCTGTCTCATTCTCTCCTATCTCCCTTTATCTATTCATCTCTCTCTATGTATATATATATCAGTCTATCCCTCTCTTATGTACCCCCCTCTATCTCTCCCTCTCCCTATTTCCATATATCCATCTCTCATTATCTCTATTTATATTGTTCCCTCTCTACCTATTTCTCTTCCTCTTCCTCTATATTTCTCTCTTCCTATCTTTTTTTCTCTGACTCACAATTTCTATCTCTCCCCCTCTCTCCCTCCATCCCTATCTCTATATTTTTAACTCTTAATCCATATGTATCTCTACCTATCACTCTCCCTCTACCTCTTCCTATATATATATATCCCTCTTTGCATCTATCTCTTTATCTCTCTCCATCTCCCTCTATCTCACCCTTTATCTCTCTCTCCCCCTATTTCTCTCTCTCTATCTCTCCATTTATCTCTCTCTTTCTCCCTCTCTCCCTCTCTATCTCTACCTCTCCCCATATGTATAACATTGCATTATAAATGTGTGTGTGTCAAAATGTGTGTAGAGTTAGTTATCCTAATGTCAACACAAACCTTAATGAAATGGTTTACATTCAAAGTTTGAAGCAAGTAAAACTAATCTATTTCGTAATAAAATCAAACTTTTCAAATACATATCATTGTTCTCTAATTCTAGGGATTTATTAAACTGTTTGGCACTCACATTTCTATGAGCACAAAGGTTGTTAAAACGACTACCTAGAAAATGAGATTTTATGCTTAATATGCAAGCTAAGATGATTTCTATGTGCAAATGTGTGGTGGAAGGATTAATGGTATGCTCTTAAATGAAACAAGATGATGGAATTTATGATGAATGCAACAAAAATTGAAGGATGATGTTGGTGATGGATGAACAAGTGGAGATGAGTGAGATGATATGCAACTATAATGAGCTATCTATGATTATGCATATGCTCAAATGCAAACATAAAACAAACTAACCTAAAATGTAACTATGATGAAATGGAGATGATAAATGTAACTATGAAGCAACTAATTAATATAAGATAAGAATGCAAAGTAACATATGATATGCAAGCTAAGTATAAGACTCCATGAAAGCTCCAAGTTCCTACGAAAAACCTGCCTGGTAACAATCCTCAAAGTGTGGATGGAAAATGGCATTATAACACTATTCCAATTTGTATTTCAAAATAGCATTAGAAAATTACTCAAAAGGTGGATGATAATGCAAAGGATGAGGGGTGTATTTATAGAGTTTTGCAAGCATTTTGTGAGGTGGCACCTATAAATGGTTCAGATTCAAAGGAGACAAGATAGATGGTGGAGATGAAAGGAATCAGGATGTTGTCCCCTTGACCAAGGAAAAAATGCCATGTGTGTGAAGAGAATCCCCTTGA
This sequence comes from Sequoia sempervirens, assembly GCA_007258455.2. Classification (NCBI taxonomy): domain Eukaryota; kingdom Viridiplantae; phylum Streptophyta; class Pinopsida; order Cupressales; family Cupressaceae; genus Sequoia; species Sequoia sempervirens. The sequence goes on along the minus strand of VDFB02353493.1, from coordinate 195,029,474 downwards.
CCAATTGGAAGCATGACAAATGTATGAGATTCCAAGTGTGTGAAACAAAGACCTATGTGCTCCAAATTTGTTGGAAGTGTGGGGGAATAAAGCCATGTGATTTTTCTTATTGGTGGAAGTGTGTAAGGATAATTCTAATTAATAATTAGGCTTATTTATTTTCATGTGAACTTTATGAGGTGGCACATAAAAAAGTTGTAGAAATGTGCTCTAATTCTTAATTAGGATTAGGGAAGATTAATTAAATAAACATGTTTAGGGTTTTTGGTTTATTTAATTTAGAAGAAATGTCCCCTTGACCAAGGACAACATGCTATGTGTGTGAAGAAAATCCCCTTGACCAATTGGAAGCATGCCAAATGTATGAGATTCCAAGTGTGTGAAACAAAGACCCATGTGTTCCAAATTTGTTGGAAGTGTGGGGGAATAAAGCCATGTGCTTTTTCTTATTGGTGGAAGTGTGTGAGGGAATAAAGCCATGTGCTTTTTCTTATTGGTGGAAGTGTGTGAGGATAATTCTAATTAATAATTAGGCTTATTTATTTTCATGTGACCTTTATGAGGTGGCACATAAAAAAGTTGTAGAAATGTGCTCTAATTCTTAATCAGGATTAGGGAAGATTAATTAAATAAACATGTTTAGGGTTTTTAGTTTATTTAATTTAGAAGAATGTGAATTAGGAGAATTAAAAGGAAAGTGAAAAATACAAATAAAGTAAGACCTTATTTATATGTAGTCGAAGCATTAATCAAATAGATTGTATTTAATTAATTGAATGTGATGACCATTTTCAGGTGTATACATTTTTCCCCTCTTTGAAGTGATGTGTTTACATGTTACTTCAAAGAATATTTTTATGTTGATGTTCAGATGATGCGAGATTTTGATGCCCTAGATTTTGAATTTCAGGTATTGATGGATATTATGCCCCCTCGAGAGATAAATCAGTGAATACAAGGATGAGAAAATGAAGTGTTGAATGATGTGATAAGTGTTGTGATGATGCAATAATGATCCAATGTTGATTCGGTGAAAGTTTGATGTTAGAGATGATTTATCTCTCAAAAGTTCATTGCAAGCTCTTTCTTTGAATAGTGTTGATCAATTACCCATCCTTTGTGGTAAAAATGGGAAATAAATCCAACCATAATTCCCTCCATTTTACCCCAAAAAGGTGAAAATGGGTAAAGTAGGATTCATTTGCACATTTTGAGTTTGGAGAAGTTGAAGATTGGAGAGCTTAGAGGAAGATGTTGATCCCATACCAGAAGCATCATTTCAAGTGTCTTCGCCAACCTGATCTGCCTATTGGCTCTGGACCTATGGTATGCTTTAAGAGAAACCTCTTTGTTAGTCATTTTCTTGCCTTTTACGAGCATTTTGAATGTCATAGATAGATGTTGTAGCTTATGGGATGCTATTGATGCACTTTCAGGGGATGTTTTGTCAATTTTTAGTGTTTTTGAGCATGTTTAAGAGTTTTGGCACCTTTGGGGTCTCGAATGGCGCCTCTTGTAAGCTTGAAATTCAAGTTTTCATGTGTTTTAAGAGTTTTGGCACCTTTGGGGTCCCAAATGGCACCTCTTGCAAGGTTAAAATTGATGTTTTTGAGTCTTTTTAGAGGTTTGGCCTTTGGGGTCCCAAGTGGCGCCTCTTGTAAGCTTGAAATGGGTGTTTTTGAGCCTTGTGAGAGTTTTGGCACCTTTGGGGTCCCAAGTGGTGCCTCTTGTAAGCTTAAAATGGGTGTTTTTGAGCCTTGTGAGAGTTTTGATGCCTTTGGGGTCCCAAGTGGCGCCTCTTGTAAGCCTTGAAAATGCATGTTTTGTGCTCCAACACTATTTTGGCACCTTTGGGGTCCCAAGTGGCACCCCTTGTAATCCTTGAAAACCTTGTTTTGAGTTGCATACTCTGTTTTGGCGCCATTGGGGTCCTAAATGGCGCCTCTTGTTTCCTTGGAAAGTTGTCATTTTTGGTGATTTGAAGTGGTTTAGCTTGTCATTTGACCCATTTTGAGAGGTGTGATTGTGGAAAGCCTTCGAGGTGATGTTCGCAAGATGTTCTTGAAGCCTAGGAGTCATTGGTTTGTCATGTTATGGATTGATTTCAGTCAAATTTTGGTATGTACAATGTTTGATTGATGTTTTGTGTGATGATTTGATGTCATCATAGGCGAGAATCAAATGATAGAACAAATGTTGTATCATCCTCATGATAGGTAAGGAATGATAATAGGATTGATAGCGTATCATCCTCATGATAGGTAAGGAACGATGGGTTGATTGATAGCAGATCATCCTCATGATAAGCAAGGAATGATGATAGGATTGATAGCAGATCATCCTCATGATAGGTGAGGAACGATGGGTAAGATTGATAGCATATTATCCTCATGATAGGCGAGGAACGATGATAGGATTGATAGCAGATTGTCCTCATGATAGGCGAGGAATGATGGGTAGGATTGATAGCAGATCGTCCTCATGATAGGTGAGGAATAAAGGGTAGGATTGATCAAGATGTTGGTTGTTCTGATTGAGTGGATTTGAATGACTGCACATTAGTTTGATTAACTGATGATTTTGAGTGAACATGACATTAATTGACTGATTTGTATTCATGATTAGGGAGATGGAGATGTACTCCAGTCTCGGGAGTGATTCTCGAAGACTTGGAACATGGTCCGCCAGTTGTCATCAGCCAACTTAGAGATTATCTCCCATTGTGGGTTGAATTCCTTGTTAGACATTCCACAATATAGAATCAACAGAGGTTTATTGACAGCTTTGGTGGAGAGATGGCACGGTGATCATAACACATTTCATTTACCGACTAGAGAGATGACTATGACTCCTGAGGATGTCTATCGTATTCTACGGATCCTAGTGATGGGAGAAATAGTAGTGTACGATAAGAGAGCAGGGTGGGATAGCTACAATGCAAAGATTATGTTGAGATGAGTATGTTATGGACTAATGAATCCCTTGGACAGAGATTATCAACATATATGCTCCTTTGTCGTGTGTGCTTTCCAGATTCATTGGTGGATTCCTTTGTCCTGATCGTAGGTCAAACAGATTTTCAACAGGTTGGGGTCATGTGCTATTGAGGATGACACTTGATGGTACAAGGTATACTTGGGGTTCCTATATGTTAGCCCACTTATATCGATATTTGTACAAGGTTTTCTAGTACGAGGCGATGAGTTTGTTATTTGGTGTCACATTACTGCATACTTGGGCATGGGAGCATATAGCCGTCACTCAGCCCATGGGAGAGAGACATTGACCTCTCGGGAGATCCTATGTTTTTAGTTATATTGGTCCACATGTCCAGCATAAGTTGGGAAATATTGCTTATTGGAGGCATGTTTTGGATGATTTGGAGACTTTCACATGGTGGTCATACTTAGATTGTGAGTAGTGGCCAGAGGATTAGCTGGAGATGCCATATATGTTATTATCCCCCTATTTGATTCGGAAGACACCTGTTGTTCTTGAGCGCTACTTGTATTTGCAAGTATGTCGATAGTTTGGATGGGTTCAGGGGATGCCCTTGAGAGTTTCCCATTATGCACATCGATGATAGGATGTTTTAGAGTGGGGCCCATGTGTATCATATGAGATAGCCTGTACAAAGTATTATACCTTGACCCCTGGTTTATGGGATTATGTTTTGTATATTACAAATGTTGGGATGAGGGATGCCTTTAGACACCAAACAGAGCAAGATGAGGCCATTGCTTAGAGGATATAGCAGACAAAACCATCTGTAGGTACAAAAAATTTCTTCAGAGAGATCTGACACATTTCTCAAGAGTTGCAGTTTTATAGAGGTAAAAATCATGAGTTGGTTCCACCTAAGTGATGAGAGAGTTTTGTATAGTCTCATTCTCTCATATCTCATTCTTGGACTGCTAGCACAGTTGTCACACAACCATTGCTTGGAGATAGGAGAGATCTAGGTGCAGGTCCATCGGGTAGAGGGGGTACCAATTCAATGAGAGCAGCAGCATCTGGTGGGAGTTTGCCATAGCACTTTGTAATGTTCCTTGGACATTGTGTATACACCTTTTTGTGATATTGAGGATGTGATTCCCATGATACAAGTTCCTTTTTGGATTTTGATGTATCTCATCCTACTTTTTGGATATCCTTGTATATGTGGACATTTATGATATTTTTGATGATATATGATATGCAGCGGTGATTATGATATAAATCTTGACATGCACTTGATTTCCCTATTATGATATGCAATGTTGTGACTTTATTTTTAATTTCTAGATGATGATAATGATTATGCAATGTGATGAATGAATTATGATGATGCAATGTGATGTAATGATTATGAGTGCAGAAGTTCAATTCCTTAAGCTTGAATAAGTGAGTATGTCCAACTTCCAAAAGTTGTGGGAAGATTATACTAGATTAATCTTTTAAGCTTCATAGCTCTAACATATTTCCCAACTTTCTTGGAAATCTGAAGAGACTCACTTATTTAAGCGTAGTGGATGACATGATGTTGAAAATGATATGCAATGTATGTCCTTTCTTTTTTTATTTTCCGATGCAAATATCATGATGGAATGTATGGATGTAGATGAAATGAGAATGTTTTCCAAAATATGCAAATGATGATGCAAATGATGTGCCACTAAATGAGAATGATTTGTTTTTTATTAATGTCCAATGTACTCAATCCATCAATAATAGAGATGACACCATTGTGGAATTGTTTCAGCACTGAAAAACCCCATAAATACACATGCAATACTAACATGAATGCAATCTAACTTAACAATGAAAATCTCATTTTCAAAAGTTGTCATTTATATAAACCAATTTGTTTCCCTTTTTATCATCATTGGGCCTTTAAAATGTTGAAAGTGATTACAAGCATCGATGTCATATTTTAGACCAAGATGACCTGAGCACTACTTCCATGATGTTTTAAAATTGCAAGTTAACACAAGCATCTAAGTATAATTAAACTGAGATGACCTAAGCATCGCTTGCATAAACAGTCAAGATTTAATCTTTTTCCTATGCAAATTTAGAATGTCATCAGTGATACTTTGTAGCACACGTCTCGCAACAACTTGCATAGTAATAATGATAAACTCATAGACATCAAACAAAGAAACATCATACTCCTTCCTTGCTCCTCTAGTTCGATACATCATCCAGGACTCGAGAGATATGATATCAAAAATCAAAGTAGAATAAATTGAACTTTCATGTTTAACATGATAAACCCTTGATTCAAAAAGATCATCATCCATTTGAAGTTTTTGTTTGTAACTTTAGTCTGACGACTATTTTCCTATTGGTTCAAGCTCAAAATTTATTTGCCTCTAGTGAGTGCAGGATTTTTCCCCCAGTGTAGGGTGTGGCACAACCATGACAACCAAGACCTAACCTAAAGACCTATGCTAGGGGCCCTGGGGGCTCATCAACAGATTAGCCTTGCCTACCTTATACACACAGAGACCACATAGTTTGACTGACAACACGACCAAGATGATAATATGAACATAGCGGACACTGAAAAGACTGACTCAAATGTCTCGGGGGATAATCAAAGATCACCCTTGCCTACGTTCAAAGCTCAAAGACGATGTAGTTCGAAGGATGAATATGTTTTTGAATTCTTGAATTTTGACCTATTTTTGGATTTTGATATGTTTTGAATGTTTTTGGGATTTTCAATTTTCTAACCTTGCAAATGTACAAGAATCAAATCCAATGTAGGACATGGCCCTAGTGTGATATGATAACACAAATTGTTTTTTAGAATGGGCCAAGTAATGGTATGGGAGTACCTTGATACAAACACTCGATCAAGCTATGATGCGAACATGGAAGCATGATAGGTGCAAAGATGGAAGCATGATGGATAAATGATGCAGAGCAAGTCACGTAGCCCAAGATAGATGAAGAGTGCTTATTTTACGCAAGGTGCCTATTTTCCTAGTTTTCACCAAGGTACTTTCCCAAAGCACCACCAAAGTGGTTTTTGCTAGAGGACGATTCCTTCTTTTTTTTCTTTTTTATTTGGGTTTTTTTTTTTCTATTTCCTCAAGACATTTTCTGATGTTTTTGGTATTATTTTAAGATCTTGACCAATGCACTGGATGAGCTAGGTGTAAAACCTTTTGAGATGAAAGTTGTTGAGGGGTTCGTCAAATAGATCCCCTTCTAGTGTGGACAACTGATATGCTCTTGATCCGAAGACTAATACTATAACAAAAGGACCCATCCAGTTAGGTTCAAATTTTCCCTTCTTCTCTCAATCTTGTTGATTATGGGGATTTTATTTTAAGACTAAGTCGCCCACCTGAAATACTCTAGGTATTACTATGTGATTTTAGCTCCTAGATGTTGATAAGCTTTTAGATGATCAACTGCATGTTGTCGGCATTCATCCAACAGTTCTAATTCTTGTAGCTTAGATACTCTGTAATCCTCGTCTGAAATCATACCTTTAAGTGACACACGCAGAGATGGTATCTCAACCTCAATAGGTAGAATATCTTTTGATCCATAGACAAGAGAATAGGGTGTTACTCCTATCAAGGTACGAATACTGGTTCTGTAAGCCCATAATGTCGAGTTTAGTTGAACATGCCAATCACGTCCAACTTCATTAACGATTTTCTTCAAAATCTTTAGAATAGTCTTGTTTGAGGCCTCTGCTTGGCCATTCCCTTGGGGATAGTAAGGTGTAGAAAATTGATGTTGGATATGGAATCTTTCATAGAGATCTTGAACATCTTGATTCTTAAAGGGCTAACCATTTTCTGTAATGATAGATTGAGGAATACCATATCGACATATGAGATAATTCAGGATGAATGATGAGATTTGTTTTTTGGTGATGGTGATTAGAGAAACAACTTCAATCCACTTGGTGAAGTATTTTGTGGTTGTGATTATAAACTTATGTCCATTGGAGGAAGAGGGGTGAATCTTACCTACAAGGTCCAATCCCCACTGATAAAAAGGCTATGTAGCTATGAAAGGATGCAACTCTTATGCAGGTGCATGTATCAAGTTTCCATGAATCTAACATTTGGAACACCTTTTGACATATTAAAATGACTCTTTCTCCATATTTGGCTAGTAATACCCCAATCGTAACAATTTCTTAGCTAAGGTTAAGCCACTTGAATGTGTGCCACAAATACCTTCATGAACCTCTTGTAAATCAGTTTCAACTTCGTTACATTCTAGACACTGAAGAAGAGTACCATCCAAACCTTGTATATAAAGTACATCGGCTATTAGGGTGTGGTGAGCCACTTGTCGAATGAAGTTTCATTTTTGGTTTCGGGATAAGTTAATTGGAAGGATATTGTCTTGCAAGTAGGTATGGATCTCTCCATAGAGGGAATTTTGAGGGTTGACAATATGACATACCACTTGGGATTCTAGATCTTCATAAGCTGAGTTGGACACTTGTTCTACCATGAATTCATAATGTCTTCTTTGTTTAAGTATCTGCAAGAGAGAAGCAATGGTGGCCATTACATCTGCAGCTTTGTTTTCTATTCTGGGAACTTGTGCAAAATTGATCTCAACAAAGTAATTTTTGAAATCATCCACCATCCTCTTGTAGGGAAACAACTTGTCATCCTTTATTTGATAATCATTGTTCACTTGGTTGATGACCAGTTGTGAGTCACCATAGACTAGCAATTATGTGATTTTCCTTTCAACAACTATCTTGATTCCAATGATCAATGCTTCATATTCAGTTGTGTTGTTGGTGCAAGGGAACATTAATCTGTAGGATTTAGGAATTGTGTATCCTTGCGGCGAGACAAACAAGATTCCTATGCTTGATCCATGTTGTGTATAAGATCCATCAAAGTATAGCATCCATTGTTGTGTAGATATGGTTAGGATATCATTATCAGGGAATTCAATGTTCATTAGATTGTTATCTGGCAATGGTGCTTCAGCTAGTTGATCTGCTATGGCTTGACTTTTGATTGCTTTCTTGTCCACACACTGTATATCAAAGAAGCTTTGTTGAGTAAGTACTTTAATGGGTCAATTTTGGCAATGAGTTTAATGGTGTGAGTTAGCATGTAATGCCTCAATTGTTGTGTAGAAAATACAACCACTAAGTAGGCTTTCTCAATAAAGGAGTAATTGATCTCATACCCATTTAGGGTCTTGTTGATATAATAGATGGCTCTTTCCTTTCCTGTAGAATCTTCCTGTGCTAATAAGGCTCCTAAGGATATCTCAGTTGTTGCAATGTATAACAATGTGGTTTTACCTTGACTAGTGGTATCAACACAGGTGGTGTCATCAGGTACTGCTTTAGTTGACTGAAGGCAGCTTCACATTTGTCATCCCACTTGAAAGAGACATTCTTGTGCAATAAGTGGTTAAAAGGATGAGTTTTATCAGCTAGTTGAGCAATGAATCTTTTGATAGACTGGAACCTTCCTTGGAATGATCTTAGTTGACCAATGTTTTTAGGAGGAGGCATTTCCATATTGGCTTTGAACTTTGTGGGATCCACCTCAATTCCTTTACCTAAGACAATGTATCCTAAAATTTTAGTTGATGTTACACCGAACACACATTTCTTGGGATTTAATGTTACCTTGAATTTCTCCAATCTTGTGAAGATTTTGTCTAGAATCTCTAAGTGTCCTTCTCTAGTGTAGGATTTTTCCAACAGATCATCCACATAGTCTTCCATAAAAGTATGCATCATGTCATGGAAGACGGTAATCATAGCCCTCTAATATGCAGCTCCATCATTTTTTAACCCAAAAGGCATCACATTCCAGCAAAAAGTTCCCCAAGGACATGTTAAGGAAATTTTATCTTGATATTCAGGTGTTATCTTTATTTGGTTGTATCCTGAAAATCCATCCATAAGTGATAACATTTCATGCCCAGCAGTCAAGTCTACAATCAGATAAATGTTTGGTAGAGGAAAATCATCTTTCAGACAGGCTTTGTTAAGATCTTTGAAGTCTGTGCATATCCTGATGCTCTTATTTGGTTTGGATACTGGAACAATGTTTGATATCCACTCAAAATAGTCAATAGATCTTATGAATCCTACATCTAATAGCTTTTTCAACTCAGCTTTCACCAGAAGGGCAATATGGGGATGCATCTTTCTCAATTTTTTCTTTATCAGTTTCACGCCAGGTGGTAATGATAAATGATGCATAATGAGTTATGGATCTATGCCTATCATATCAGCATATGACCAAGCAAATTTGATTTTCCTCTCCTCAAAGAATTTGGTGAAAAGAGGTTTTTCCTCTTTTGTCATGGATTTCGCTAAATGCAAGGTCTTCACTACCTCAGCTGTACCAACATTGATGGATTGTGTAGGTTCTATTAGTACTGAAGATCTCTCTTGATAGTGTTTTGGGAGAGTGTCAAACCTTCCATCTCTTGGAGCCTCAAGGAGGTTTTCACCTTGACATACGCTCTTTGTTTTTACTTTTTCCTGATTTAATAGTGTCATTAGATGGTTTTCACTATTAGATCCATTTCTTATATTTTTCATTTTGTAGTTAAAAGGTTTAACACTCCCTTCGTCAGGAGATTCATTCTAAGATTCAATGGTAGAATATGCATCAGGATCATTGAAAAATAGGAAGTTCACAAGGGCATCATCATTTGAAAAGGTGGGTATGTCAATCAACTCATTTTGATCCCAATCAATTAGTTTAGGATGCATTAAGGACAAGGAATCATTAGATTGGTCAAGGTCATTAGGTTTAAGCATTAGGATAGCCATGTTGTCAAATTTTCCAATGAGGTCTAAGATGTTACTTTCTTCTGACGTGTCTATCTCGCTCAAAGAATGATCATCTTCACTTGAGTCAACGATATATTGTGATCCAAATTTGAGTTGTCTAAAACCAGAACTTTGTCCTTTCATACATATTGGTGTATACTTTTGGATTACATCAATCTCTTTTTCATGGAAAGATTCCTCAAAGAGAGTCCCATTCATATTCATTAGAATCTGTTTCATGATCCTCACTAGCCTATAGTTGTAAGATTCTTTCGATAGCTCTTTGAGTAGCTTCCTCTTTTAAGTCTTCCCTGTAGCCTAGCCATGTTTTGTCTTTGAGGTTCATTGTAACAAGCTGTATTGGTTTGTTGATGCCTTCTTATCTTTTACCCAAAGGACTATTTCCCTCATATCCCATTTTTGTCAAGATTGTCTGACCTTTTCCATACTTATCTGTGCATATATTAGACATTGATACCTGTGAAGGTTCTTCATCTTTGTATAACCAGTTTAGGACATCCCTATCTTCTGATTCCTCCACTTGAGTGCTTGCTTTTATAAACTTCCCATCAAAGAGTGTGATGGGTTGTAAATATTGTTTTCTTGAGGTGGATGGTTTTCCATGTGACTTAGGAGAAGATGAAAGTTGTGATAAGTATGAAGATTGCTCAAATGAGTATTCCCCCATGCCCTTATCTTTTATTTGGATATTTTCCAACTATTTTGATAAGGAATCAAATTGACTTCCATTGTTGCTTGAGATAGAGTCAACAACCCCTTTTCCTTTTGATTGATCCCTTTCCTTATACTGTCTTGATGAAGAACCCACTAAACTTTCTTTGTTTGATCGATTAGAACTGATGACTTCTCTATTATGTGGTGCAAAGGTATCTTGACTTGTTCTGAGTGCACTACAATATTGGGGATTATTAGAATCTGCAGCAATGGTGACCTCCTGTCCATTGAAAGGAAATTTCAGGCACTGATGATAGGTTGATGGTACTGCTTGCATTTCATGAATCCATGGTTGTCCCAAGAGTATGTTATATGTCAATTCCTTGTCTAACACCTGACACACTATGTCCTTGATGATTGGTCCCACTTGAATGGGTAAGATGATTAATCCCTGGGAGGATCTTTCTTCATCATCATATGCTTTTATGGTGATTTTCCTTCTAGGATCAATAGCATTTTTAGAATATCCTAATGCACAAACAAGCTTGAGAGTGCAAATGTTTAGGCCTACTCCTCCATCTATAATGACACATTTGACACGATGTTTATGGATGAGGACTTTGATTTAAAGAGCAACATTATGTGGATGGGTGGTGGATGCATCGTCATGCTCAAAGAATGATAAGCAATGAGGTGCAATCAAATGTCCCACCATAGCTTGAAATGTACATACTTCCAGATTGTTTGGTACTATGGTGGCAACTAAAGCTTGTTCTAGGATTTCTTTGTGCACTGGAAAAATATTGAGAAGTTCCAATACGAATATTTGAGTAGGTATCTTCGTAACTGATCGACAATGTCATATTGAGTTACAAGAAAAACATTTGTTTTGGACGTAGAAGGGGTAGCTCCTTTCAATGTTACCTTGGCTTGCCCTCTTGTGATCACATTGATAGGTGTATTGTCATGATCGTTTGTGATTTTGATGAAGTTAATTTGATTATCATTCATGTCAACGTTAGTGCTCTGATTTCTAGGTTCAAGATCATTGATTTGGTGTGAGGTGGTTTCATCATTGTGTTGGATTTCAGTAATGGCATCCTTCCCTTGGCTTCCGATTTTAATGTCTTGGATGGAATTCTCAACCATCTCAATACAATGAATGGTAGAATCATAAACATAGTTTATATTCTTTCCTTTGGTATTTGATGTAGAGGACTCCATTTTCATAATTGGGTAAAGGGTTCTTGAACACTCCCTGATCACTGTTTGTTTGGGGTCCTTCAATGTGTACCTTTTTGTTATCAATGAGATCTTGGATTGCATGTTTTAATTTCCAACAATCTTTTGTCATATGACCCTTTTTTTTATGATAATCACAGAAATGGGCATCATTCCAAAAAAATGGTTTGACTTGCAGATCCCAGTTTCGTGCTTCTAGCACTGTGATAAGCTTTGCCTCAGTAAGTTCCTTTAAGGAAAAATCTAAGGATTGTCCCAATGGTGTAAATTTTCGTCGATTGGAAGGTTTTGGAAACAGTGTTGCTTTAGTCCCCAGATTAGTATGATTGTTGTTTTCGCTAACATTTGGAGTGTTGGGAGGATTGTTGGCCCAATTAGTATTGGTGGCAACTCCAGTTAGGTTGAATATTGGTTTGGTATTTTTATTTTCAGCTATGACCTCATTGGTACCCACGTTCTTGTTTCATTGCCAAAATTTAGGTTTTTCCCCACCGTTGTAGTTGTTAGAGAAAGTGGATGAGTTGTTTTCATTATATATCTTAATGACCCCTCTTTTAACTAAGGCTTCTTCGATCTTAATTCCATTTTCAATCAATTTTTCGAAGGTAGGGGGACATTGTAATTCCAACCTATAACTCATCTCATCATTTAGGTTGTTAATGAAAATATCTATCTTTTCATTTTCGAGCACGAGATGAGAATACCTTGCGAACAATCTCCTCCATTTTTGCAAGAAAATGAGGAAGGACTCACCCCTTTTCTGTTTCAAGTTGCAAAGGTCTTTCATGGTGATATTGTGTTGGATGTTGTAAGAGTATTTAGTGAGAAATATATTGGCCAACTCTTCAAATGTGTTGATGGGGGGTGTAATCTTTGAAAACCATTCAAGGCATGTCCCTCCTAGACTTCATGGAAATAGTCTCATCAAGTAAGTTTCCTCATGCACAAATTCTAGACTCATGGTTCAGAATTCCCTTACATGATCTAATGGATCAGTTGTACCATTGTATTTATGATACTTTGGAAATTCACTATGTTTAGGGAAAGGAATCATGTTGATGGATGGATTAAAGGGATAAGGAAAAATGTCCTCAATCAAGTATCATTTCGAAGTCCCCCTTTGTATATCTAGAACTTGTTGTTGAAGGTTCTTCATTTGGTGAGTTAAAGCAACCATTTGTTCTATTTCCTTTTCAATATTTTGGGGAGGTTCTTTTAAGATGTTGATGTCAAAATCAGGGGGAAATTTGACTCCTTGATTGGCTAACATTAATAGGTACTTTTCCCTATCTCTTTCAAAAATATTTTCCAGAAACTTATGGAAGTTGAGGTCTTGTTGAGCTTCTCGAATATCCTCATCATTTATTTCTTCCCCTTGAGTGTTGTTGAGTCCAGGAATAGGGATTTCTTCTGCATCAGCCATGTTGCTGGGTATCTCACTATTTTGAGCTTCAATGTTGGGAATTTCAATGTTGGGAGTTTCGATATCAAAATTTTCACTACTCGGACTTCCTATGTTTTCCGTTTCAAAGTGGGGTGTTCCAAGTTCCTTGTCTTTGAGTCTCCTCTTTTGTGATCTTGTTTGCATGGGCATACAAATGTTATGATTTGGACTAAGCTTTGATCTAAGTTTGAAATAGTGCCAAGGATTACAATTAAGTCAAATAGATAGAAATTTTTTATTGATTAGACTAAGTTTGATTTGATTGTTTGACATTGTTTCATTGATAGAAGGATGAAAAATCCCAAAGATGAAACTAGGTTGTACAAAAAAAGATGTGATGGATATTGATTGATTTAGGCACCTTGAAATGTTTAGATCTAGGTTTAGTTTAAAAAGTTCCACTTGTATAGGTCCATTTCGACAATGTTTAGACTTCTCAGGTATCTAAGGAACGATCTTGGACTTGGAGTTTAGATTCCCATTCTCTAATTAAGGTACTCAAAACATTGGAAGTCTTGGATTTTGACAATAGTACATCATGTATAACTCTATATTTTCCTTGCAAGCTCTCTTGTAAAAGTTGAAGGTTAGTCTTTCTCTAAAGTTGTAGAGCATAGACAAAAAATTTTGGTGTTGTTTGAAACTAAGAGGCTTGAGCTTGGGTTTTCTAACCTTTATCTTTCGTGAAATCATCATGTAAACCACATATTCTAACTCTATTTTGCATAAGGAATGGTTGAACACTATTGGAAGGACTGATTTTTTAAAAATGGATGGACCTAAGTTACCAACTTGTCTACCTCAATGAATGTAGTTCTGAATCAAGGGTTTTACCTACAAAATGTAATTTTTTTTATGGTGTTTGGTTTGAGTTTCATTTTGAAGACACATCAAGCAAAATATACACTCCTAAGGCTGTGTAAGACTGTATTCTTTTAAATTCCACGCAGGTTTTACCCCAACCACACTATCTTTAGCAAATGAATTCATAAGCTTCACTGCACGAGCTCCCCCTTACAATGCACTCTCTTCTCAGGCTAACCAAGCTTCTAGTCCCCATGAAAATCCCATGGAGAACTGATCACCTCTACTACAAACTCTGATAATGTGGATGCCTTGGCAACGACCGTTGCTACACAAAAGAATAGATAAATGATTTTGTAAAATCTACAACAAGGCTTTTAATGCAGGAATTTCGTTCGTGGGGGATAATCCATACAACGAGAGTCCCTTTCGATCCATCTCATCGGGATTATCCTCATGATACTTGAACTTTCCTCAAGTATCCACATTTATATCCCACTTGGAAGTTGCTTGGCTTTAGCGTGTTACCGGTTGGGTTGTTCCCTTGGGTGATTACTTTTTCCCACAAGGCAGGCCCTCTAGGATAAACAAAATCAAGCGAGTATACCCATAGTTTGATCGATCTTTATTTTGCATGAATAAAGAGAGAACTCATGCCATATACCCCACTTACACTCGCACATAAACAAGAATGGGTCTAGCTTTTTGGATCACCCAGTTAAGGGGAGAGCATATTCCTACCATCCATCACATGCAAAAGACATGGTGTTCATTAATCCATTAATTAAGCTATGTTCCTAACTTAACCAAAATGAAACATGATGTTCATTATCCCTTTACTTAAGCTACGTTCCTAACTTTAAAACCAAAATGGAAACAAGTACATAACATCTAGCCCCTACAATATTTTAGTATTTTTTGTTTTGAGTCTTTGATAGAGAGTCTAGGAAAACCTCCAAACTGGTGCAAAATGTTCCCAAGTCATAAACCTTCCACCTACAATCATGAAACCATAAAAAAAAGTTAGCAATACGTGAGGCAAAGGCCCCACAGTGGGTGCCATTTTGTGTGTGTGTCGAAATGTGTGTAGAGTTAGTTATCCTAATATCAACACAAACCTTAACGAAACAATTTACATTCAAAGTTTGAAGAAAGTAAAACTAATCTATTTCGTAATACAATCAAAATTTTCAAATACGTATCATTGTTCTCTAATTCTAGGGATTTATTAAACTGTTTGGGCCTCAGATTTCTATGAGCATAAAGGTTGTTAAAATGACTACCTAGAAAATGAGATTTTATGCTTAATATGCAATCTAAGATGATTTCTATGTGAAAATGTGTGGTGGAAGGAAGTAACATATGATATGTAAGCTAAGTATAAGACTCCATGAAAGCTCCAAGCTCCTACGAAAAACCTACATGGTAACAATCCTCAAAGTGTGGATGAAAAATGGCATTATAACACTATTCCAATTTGTATTTCAAAATAGCATTATAATATTACTCAAAAGGTGGATGATAATTAAAAGGATGAGGGGTGTATTTATAGAGTTTTGCAAGCATTTTGTGAGGTGGAACCTATAAATGGTTCAGATTCAAAGGAGACAAGATAGACAGTGGAGATGAAAGGAATCAGGATGTTGTCCCCTTGACCAAGGACAACATGCCATGTGTGTGAAGAGAATCCCATTGACCAATTGGAAGCATGCCAAATGTATGAGATTCCAAGTGTGTGAAACAAAGACCCATGTGCTCCAAATTTGTTGGAAGTGTGGGGGAATAAAGCCATGTGCTTTTTCTTATTGGTGGAAGTGTGTGAGGGAATAAAGCCATGTGCTTTTTCTTATTGGTGGAAGTGTGTGAGGATAATTCTAATTAATAATTAGGCTTATTTATTTTCATGTGACCTTTATGAGGTGGCACATAAAAAAGTTGTAGAAATGTTCTCTAATTCTTAATCAGGATTAGGGAAGATTAATTAAATAAACACATTTAGGGTTTTTAGTTTATTTAATTTAGAAGAATGTGAATTAGGAGAATTAAAAGGAAAGTGAAAAATATAAATAAAGTAAGACCTTATTTATATGTAGTCAAAGCATTAATCAAATAGGTTGTATTTAATTAATTGAATGCGATGACCATTTTTAGGTGTATATAATAAATATTTCTTTGGGACCCAACTAGAATAAGTTCCTATATAAGTTTAAATATGTTTTTCATTTTCATTAGATATATCTTTATTATTTTATTTTTTATTGATAGATAAGGTTTTCTCATAAGGATATCCTAAAAGTAAAATATATCAAATGTATGATCATTAATTGTAGGTTCACAATTTGAAGTTAATTAGGAAATTCTTTGTAAAAATTTTAACAATAAAAATGTAAATAAGTAACTTTAAATTTTGTCACTCTACACTTGACCTTAAAATTTTTAATTATTCTCTTAGTTGTTCTTATAATGTTTGCTACATTGATATAACATATAAGGTAATTCTTTACATTGCTCAATTCATGTTCTACTAAGTAGTACATCAAATATCTTCCAAGAAGGATTAATGTGACATAACATGTGTGCCATTTTTTAACCAACCTCTAAATCCAAGATTATGCATCACATAGTTTTATTCAATATATCATTTATTTTTCATGATAGTTTAGAATCTAGATCTATCAATCCATGCATTTTATCATTCAAATAGCCTTTCAATATTATAATTAATTAGCCTTACTTTTTTCTCAACCCATATTTTTCTATATTTTATTAAAAAAAATTAGATTTAGGAGAAATGTATCACAAGTGTTAAAAACTAGATGCCATAAATCACTTCTAGCAATAATAGATATTCATATTTTAGTTCCCAAACACTAAATCTAGGGTTTATAAAATTTTAAATCTCTTAATTATTTATACCTAACCCTTATTTATATAATTCAAAAAATAAATACAAGACCCCTCATTGAAACAAGAATACAATAAATAACTACATTATCTAGCAATCCAAGACCTAACTATTAAGGCCTTGGAGTTATCATTTTTCATGTTAGGATTTTATTTGGACCTTTCAATATATGGATGAGATCATTTTGAATTATCATCTAAGTTGAGCCATGTAAAATTCCCATCAAGTGGGTTATTTGTATCCATGTTATTATTTCATAACTTATTCTATATGCCAATTTACTACATAATATAGGTAGTATATAATTACCACTACCATATACTATTTTTTTCTTTAGATTGTTTATGGGATAATGTTTTTTAATTCTTCTCTTCCTCTATATAAATTGGTAATAACTATCATTTGATTTTCAATAAGCATAGTATGATAATAATAATTCTTGATTCAATACATTCTATATTTGATATTTAATATTTTTAATAGATCAATTTGGTATCAAAGTAGATTCTAAACCATTGAAATTTTAGTGGCTACACAAAGGGTGACATTATGTTAAGATTGAGGAAAGGATGGTGAAATTTTGTCACTTGTATAGAATTTTAGTTGGTACTCCAAATATTGATATGGATTTGGTAATGTTGAAAAGGTTAATTCCACCTCAAGGATACAAGATACTTATTTGGTACATATACAACTTCATGACAAAGTATTGTGGCATGTTTTATTCTATGGAAATGTAATTCATTTGTATCAAAAGTGTTGTATGTAATGAGTAAGGAGGAATTTATTTAATTATTTCTAACTCATAATATGTATTGTACTATACTTTGAGCATCACAAGAGTTATAGAGCTATTAAACTTTTAGCACAATATACTACACATGGAGATCTAACAAATGGGAAAAAATGTACCATAGCCTAAATGTAATATTTTGTAAGAAAAAAATTATTTATAAGTGAGATGTGGTCTAAACGGATCATAAAATTTGCAATGTAGGATATGGATTTTAATGTAAAAGTGTTTGAAAATGATGTAGAACTAGAAAACATAGAGATTGTATTAAAATTTCTAGTGTCCTACATGGTAAGATATTTATAAGTATTCCCCCTAACTATACATGAAAAAATTAGAAATCAGTTAGAAAATGTATTCATATATCTATTGGCAATGAGAAAAATTATCTATAGGACCAAGAGGACTCTACTATAATAAGAATTTTATAAATAGGGGATTGTGTGATAGTTGTAATATAATTGATGCAGGAGCATCCAAGTTCATGAGAAATCGTATATCAACCAAAATATTTTAGGTTTTCTGTTCAGTTTTAGTTGATTTTTTTCATGCTTTACTTCCCATTTTTTTGGTTTTTGGTGTTGCTTCAAGATAATTTATACACTCAAATTGATCAAGTTAAGGATGTCACCTTGAAGAAGGGATTAATAGGTACTTGTAGTTTCAATTTGGTGAATATTGGATAAAAATTGGTGGTTATGCAAATGTGGATTTTAGTCCCTAACCATATATTTGTAGAGCTTCAATGTGGATTTGGATCTCTTTATAATTATTTTTAACAAATTTTCCCACAACCAATTCCTAGTTATTTCCCAACTGATCCCAAGCTATTTTATCACAATTGGTTCCAAGTCATCTTTTTAGCATTCAATTATTTTGCAAGAAAGTTCAAGTTAGTTGAATGTATAAGTCTTGATATTTGATTAATATTAATAATTTTGATGGTGAATGCTTTGTGCCCAAGAACAACCATTACAACTAGATTTATGAGAAATATCAAGTGAATTAATTTTTTTAGTTTTGATAACTACTTTGGATGAATAGTTTTAATGGTGAGAGTCGCATGATGTAAGCATGATTCCAACATGGGATGTAGGTCACTTGAAAAATGATGAAATCAGCATGGCATAAGAAAATAATGATGTCAAAATTGTATTATCTATGAACGAATACAATTGAACTAGATGTGTATATCAATTAAACGTTATGTTTAGTAATCATAGGTACTTTTGCAAAATGGGGAATGATTATGTACTTATGATATTAAGTGAACCTGAATATTAAAAAAGTTATAAAAATCCTATTTAGATGAATTTCAAATCTCTACAATATGACATAATGATCAAATCAATGATACATGGAGTGAATTTTTTTCAAGTGAACTTGAGTATTGAACAAGCTTCTGAAGGAGGGGATTCAATACTAACAAGTTCCAAGAAAAAAAAGGTATAAAGGGAGAAAATTTAGCTCAATCACCAATGAAATGGACCTAACTAACAAAGGTTCAAGATGAAAGAGATTGCAAAAATGTGCTTAAAAGAGAGTTCCTAATATGTTCATGGATAAAGGACTTCTAAAACCAAAAGAATAGATTACATAGATTTTATGGGATAAATAGGCTAGCTCTTGGCAAAACAATGTCAATGTGGCATGTTTTTATCTCTGGGATGTAGTGGCATATCATACAAATAGAGAGTTAAACCTGTGCACAAAACTCTAAGAATCTACTATCTACTCAGAATCCAAAGTCTGAATATTCTAATTAATTAATAGAAAGTAGGAATGAAATAAAATGACAAGGAAGGAAATATTTTAGTCATAGAAGGTATCACACTTTGAATCCTCCTACAAATATTTGTGCAAACAACCTACACACAAAGTAAACAAGGAAAAATGTTGGGGTTGTTTCAAGGCTTGCCTTAATCAAACAATCACTTTGGTGTGTCCACCTCCATAGTTAGCTAGATAGATAGACAATAGAAAAGACACAAATTAAAGTAGACACAATGAATGATAAAATAAAACCCCACAATGGAGGAGAACTCATATCACGAAATATAGATGAGTGATAAAAGAAAACCTTGCTATGGAGGAGAGCCTATATTATAAAGTATAGACACAATAAATATGCTAGAAAATAGACAAGATAGAAAGATAGTATTAGCAATAGTCTATGGATCCCTCTTGGCTTGATAGACATGATGTTGAGTGCTTGCAAGAGAGCATTGGTTGTTTATAAGATGTGACTTTGGTAGATCTTCACTGTAGAAATGAGATGCAGAAGAGAAGATAAGTGAGAGAAAGTTGTGAAGAAAAACAGTTAGAATAAATGAGAATGAAGGTGAAAGTGAGACTTTCGTGTTAGTGAATGGGAAGGAAGAGTCGTTACATCCAATATTTTTCCATGATGATGTGTGTCACAAGAAAAGTTTCCAAGAGATTCCCTCATTTAAACTTGTAATGTACATGGACACTTATGTTATGCATGAACATTCACATGTTGCGCAAGTGTCTAACTCATAAATCTACATGAATTGAGGCGGTTGACTATTGATGCCTCATTTTTACCCCTTATGGAGTTGCAATTGTAAAATTCTGACTCATAAGGTTCTTTCCATAAATGTGGCTAGACACTATAAATGTGGGGGGCCAAACAAGCAAGTGTTAAATTGTTAAGAGGTGAAATATTATGAAACTACATTTTTCCCCCAATTTAGTGAGCTATTTTTTAGGAAAAATCATCTACACTAATGTAGAAAAGAAAACAAATAGTGAAAGATTGAGAATTTAATTTTTTTATAGATTTGTGTGCCAAAAGGATACTATAGAGGTTGTAGAGGTTAAGTAGGTAGGTACTGGTGATGTCCCCAATGGTCAAGCTCAATGAGAACCCGTAACACTAGACATTAAATTTCCTTCTACAAAACTCAAGTTTAGGTCAGCTCAAAAATTGAAAGAAGCTACCATGACAAGAAGAATGCTTAAGAAAAATTTGATGGTGCATAAGAGAAATATTTTGAAGAGGACGAGTAAATACCCCCTCCTATTTTTTCCCCTAGCTAGGAAGGGATGAAAATAGAAAGGATGGAAGCACCACGTCCACCAAGAAAATGGGACACAATTACCTACATATACCTAGGAGGGCCCACAGAAGGGTCATTTTCACTATTCACAGCGAGAGTTTTGTTGACTTTTATGAGAGAAAAGCTAGAAAAATTCCTCATTGATGAGATTATGTAGAGAATAGGATTGTGTAGCTTTGTAGAGCCATAGCTAAGGGTAGTTAGGTCAATGAGGTAAGAGGAATCTAACTCTAACTAGGCATTTTTATGCATTTTTTAAGTTTTTCCGATTTAAGAGCAGCGCAGGCGATTGACCATTGCGCAAGTGTCCAACTAGTGTGTTGTTGTCCCAATAGTGTGTCTGTGAACTCCAACCATGTTGGTGTTTGGTTTGCGCACTGTCGTCAAGGCATCATTCATGGTGTTTTTTCTTGCATGCTAGCACATTTCACAAAGGTCTACACAATATACCTCCATCCTAAATGCTAGCAAGTAGTAAAAGATTTCTTGTACAAGTTAAAATTTCTTGATGTAGGTGGATCTTATGTGAATTTTTTTTCTCTTACAAGAGTGACCAGAGATGCGAGAGCATGGAGGTGGACACGTGTTGACTACACTATGCAATCAGGCTATATAGATGCATCTTGATGACTAGGACCATCTATGGCATGTGGGCCTATGGTAGGCTTACACCCTGCCAAATATGCATTACCATCCACTGATGCTCATGGCTCTCATGGAGAAATGGAATGAAAATACCTCCTCTTTCCACCTACCATCAAGGGAGATGATTATTAGATTAGAGGATGAGTACAAGAACACCAACTTACCCATCTATGAGTGGTAGGTGGCTTATAATGGGATGAGGACACCACAAGAGGCCCTAGAGATGCCATCAATACTGCATCAATCATACAAAGTTGGGAGACACTACTAGCTACATCTATATTCACTAGTATGAGTAGGGGTGAGTGTCCATTCCACTCTTATGAAGGGTTATTGTCATGACAGTTTTCCTCCGAGTCTCTATGGATGGGTGAGGCTCTCACCTATATTGGGGATCATCCATTACATATGCAAGATGGAGGATTATGAGATTTTGTATGCCTATGGTTGGAGCATGCTTGCTCATCTATATCACGACCTCCGATGTTATATCCATTATTATTTTTTTAGCCTCACAAAGTGCACACTCCTTCAAGTGTGGGAATTCATGCACATAATGTGTACCTAGATAGTTGAGTATCCCCAAGGCATAGCTCTTGCTACACCAATGGCCCATGCGTATCTAATGGTGTGTGATTAGAGATCATATGAATATCTTTTATTTTTTCTTCTTTAGTTTGATTTTTGTAGTCACATGATTTTAGATGGTGGCCATATAGAGGGATGCTCTAGCCCATAAACAAGCAATAGTTTTGGCACATGCAACATGATTATCTCTTGGAAAGGTGGGAAGACCATATTATTGTACCATATTATTGGCATAGGGTTTCCCTATAGTTTGGGATACTATAGATGATCCCATTGACTCCTTTGACATACATCTGATCAATGAGGAGTGTCACTTGGCTAGTTGATCGCCATTTTCTGACCATAGCATATGTCATTGTTATCAATGATGGGTAAGACAATAATGACTAGCCTCCTATGTTGATGATCGACGAAATCAGGGTCACCCATGGTTACATAGCATGGTGGGAGATATCAGTCACTACCTTTATTTTCTTGGCACATGCCCCCATGGGTAATGTCAGTACATAGGGGCGAGGAGGAGGAGGAGAGGATCATGGTAGTAGTGGTAGTGTGGAGGGAGTAGTAGTAGGCATAACAGTAGAGAGGCCTAGATAGTGGAGGAGGTTGTCATCACCCTAGTCATAGTCCTAGTCTCATTGGTGCCACCTTTGATAGCTAGTGGCCATCCTATAGTAGCAGCAAAAATAGAAAGTATTGTCGGTCCCAATGTTGCACCCCCTCCTAATCCACACTAGTAGGCCAATGATCCCAATATAAGGGTGATTTATGTTATTTATTTTTAGTACTTATATTTTAGATTATCTCATTGAAATAAATAAAAATAGGGCGGCATGAATCAAAATGGAGATTAATGATGCACCCTTCTTTTCTCCTAATTTCATTCATAAAATGATCCATAATATGCAAATAAGGAACAAAAATTAAATCTAAACCAACTACCAATTAAAAGGAAAATATGGAAAGGGTAAAATATTGTGTACCTGTCACCAAAGTATATTTTTCAAACCTCGCTAAGGACTCATTCAACCTATGTCAAATGAATCCTAGTCATGGCTCCTGAAAATTAGTTATAGGTTCTATTATGCTTAGTCTACACTCCTAGATTATAGTCGGTCATTGCTGAAAAGCCAAAAATAAATCAGGTAGCTTAGTTTTTCATGATTTGACAACTTTTCTTGCAACTTTGCAACTTTCTTCAATTTTTCTCTCCAAAATATCTTCAACCTAAAACCTGCAATCACACATGAAAGGGAGAAAAAATGTTGTTTTGTTAGGGAATAGGGGTTTTCCTTGTTCAAACCCTGTTTTTGTAATCAAACCATGAAATGAAATACAAAATCATGATGAATGAACAAATGTAATGTCACAACTCACCACAACTTATTTGAAGCTTGCATAAATCTGTAAACTAGCATGAAGTGGCCTCAATGAATGTAGATCTTGATCATGAAACTTGATGTGAAACAATGCCTTTTAATGCTTGATTGATCTTAAAAACTACATCACCATATTAGCTCAAACAACATACATGATGCAAGAAATATTTGACATGATGAAAGGAATCTTGATTGCTGCAATAATATTCTACAAATCTTTCCTTGAATGCCTTAGAAATTTCTCTTGAATGCTCTCTTGATCATAAGTTTTCTATTAGGATGCTTGCATAAAAATCTTAGGTGAAATTAAGTGAAATGACCTAGTATTTATCCATATCTTAACATTAATTCCCAAAAATTCAAATATCACAAGCCAACATTGAATTATACATTTGAAATCATTAAAATACTACTAAAAAAATATTTCAAAGAGGGGTCCTAGGTCTAAGTTAGGACCCATTTTCGATGTGGCGAACATGGGTCCTAGGCCACTTACCTAGGACACAAATCGGACAAGGTGAAATATTATGCAAAATCAAGGTCATAGGACTATGTGAGCACCCATTCGCCATGTGGAAAATGTGTCCTAGCTCACCTACGTAGGACACACATGTTCCAAAGTTAAGTGTTGTATAATGGAATTTATGAATGTTGGGTTTTATCCCTCATAATTTTTATTTAATTAGGCTTGGATTTGAATTAAAGGGGCCAATTAAGGAAAATTAACCTAAATCAATTAATAAATCCCTAGATTAGTGTGAAAGTGTAAAGGTACACTTTACAACACCCTAAACAAGGCACAATTAAGTCCATTTAGTTTAAAAGGGCCCTAAACTTAAGGTGAATGTGTAAAAGACATTACAACACTAAATTAAGGTAACATTAAGCTCATTTTATTATTAATTATTCCCAAATTAAGTGTGAAAATGGGATACTTTTTTTTACACTACATTTTTCCCCACTTTAGTGAGAGTATGACCCCATGTCAAACTCACACTAAAGTGGACATTCAAGACACAAGTATGTATGCATAAATGACAGATACACAATCATACAACATCAAAGGCTAGGAAGATCAAGCTAAGACTATCGAATGCAATATGGAACACATCTAAGCTATCGATTTATGCTCACTCCAAGGTAGTGGAACTTTAGGTTGTCCACAAGGTGATTCTTCTAATAGGGTTGTAAATGAGAGAATCATATTAGTCTCCCATACCATATCAAATCTATCCTCCAAACAACTTCAATAAGGCACCATAATGCTAGGAAAGGCTTGATAGGTAAGCAAGGTGTATTATGGTAGGTGGCCTTGAATTTAGGGTTCGAGCACCATAGGGCTTAACAAGATACGTTATGAAAAAAACCTATAAACATGGGGAAGGTTGCATAGGAAAGAAAGGTGTGTTATTCTTGGTGGCCTTTATTAGGGTTTGAGCTTCACAAGGTTAGCAAGTTGCGTTATGCCAACACTTATGAACATTATATAGGATTTTTTTCAAAAGGACTTCACTTCATTTGTGTAAGGTCTTATTCTTAGGGATCATCATGCCTAATGTCTCTAAGAGAGGACAAATCAAGATCAAAATTTTCACATCACCACTATGAAGAGAGTCGTATGCTAAGAAATATCACACTTTTGGAGGACATCAAACCCAATGACACCACCAAGAAAAGGAAACATCACATGAAAAAATAAAATCACACCATGAAACATGAAAATTTTCAAAATATATTATCGATGTATTCCCCCACTTTAAAGTGGTTGCTAACACCATTGTTATGAGAAATTTCTTTAAAGTAGCCAATGTTGAATCCTAAGACATGAGAGCTTCCTCAGAAATCCTATTCCAAGTCATATATTACCAAAATAAAGCTACATCATGAAAATGGAGGGAGGAGTTTCTGCCAAAAATACATAAGGGATCTATGGACTCGAGGTCAATTTTTTCTTTGCTACAATGTTGTTATAGAGCTCAAAAATGTCATCATTCCCCAAATTCTTATAGAACAAGAGGAATAACACAAAAAGAGTGAAAACAAAGAAAAATACTTTTGGGTCAACATGGAAGAGACCTAAATGTCTCAATTCCTTGTGTCATCCCTAAAAGGAAAACACAAGACAAATGAAAAAGATAAAGTGTTTACAACATATAGAAGAATGTAGGTATATATAAAAGAATGCACAAAAAGAGAGAGATACATGAAATGCAATAGTACGGGGGATCACTTTACGCACATGAAATCACATGAAAAAGAAAACAATGTAAAAGACTATTAAGGAACATGCAAGTCAACAAATAGTAGGTCATCCACGTCCCAAACTTGGTCAATATATACGGAAGGTAGACAACTAGCCAAAGGGACTACATCAAGTATCAAACTAGGAAACACGCCAAGTTCAACACACTTTTTAGGAGATCTATCATTTAAGCTCATGGAAGAAGAGAACAATGAATTCAACTCATTATGCACTTGTTCATCAATCTTTGTAATATCAATTTCATCATCTAAATTAATCACAACAAGAGGTCAAATGATAATGTCTCTGGAAGGCTCTTTTTTACATTGCGGTGAGGGAATAGAGTCATCATACATTTCTTTATAAAATTTTGTATTTTTATTTTCTATGATGTTCTTTTCTTCTTTAGTTTGTAATATATGAGCAATAGCATGACATTTATGCCTACACTCTCTAGCATTTCCTATTTTGTTTCAATCTGTTGTCAATTTTTTATTGTGTAGGAGTAGGTTTTTCAACCATAGGTTTCTTTTCTTCCCTTAGGGGATGAACGGAAGGAACCATACGAGGTTATTCAACCACTTTCTCTTTATCTTTGTAAACTTATTTTATTTTAGGAGGCACAACAGGATTGCTTTGATTGTCTTGTGGTCTCTTGTAGGAAATGATGGGAGGATTTTTCATAGGATTCTCTTTGATATTTGGAAGGGCTTTTGGTTCAATCATTGGTTCGTAAAGAATAGGTGGCTCAATCACAATTTGAGGCATGTTTCTAAGGCATAATTCTTCTATGTGCTTTGCCTTAAATTTTTGATATGCTTTGAAAAAGTAGTCCTCACAAGGTCTAATAGGTTTAATAGGATCTTCCCAAAATAAATCCACTGAAAAATTCCTAGGGAGGACACAAGATTAAAGCCACTATGATTTTTGGTAAAGATTTCATTTCCTAAGGGAAGATTTAAACACTTAAATGCACAACGTACGAGATGACATTCATGTAGTGGATATGGATAGCCTAACTTCACACAAAATTGGTCTAATGATTGGATGATGGTGAATGAGACATTTAATTTTTTTGATCAAACTTTTAGAGGAAATTTTATCAAGCCAATTGCAAGGCAAGAAAAACCATTATGCGTTTTGATCCATGCTTTCAATTTTTCATATGTATCTTGATAGAGTTCATGCACAAATAGGAATTCTTCAATAATCACGTTCTCTACACAAATGAGATCAATTAATATCCCATTAGTAGGCTTGTCAATGATTCTTCTAGCTATGTAAAGAGGACCATTGGGTGCATGTTTTATTATGTCATTTTGTGAGAAAGCAATATCAAGGGGCATTTTGGTTGATCCATTATGAATTTTAGCTTCAATAGATGCCACTACTTCAACTGTTTCAGCCATATTTTCATCTTTTGTAGGTTCATCATCTGTTTCAACATTCATCATATCATTCTTTGTTTCATTAGCTTTGACAAATGAAATAGTATGTTTTGGCATGGGATTTGTAAAGTCTTGTAAATTTTGGTTAGGAGGAGCTACAGACCTATTACCTTGATTATTCACACCCCCAATTAGAAGATGATTAGAATCAATGAGGTCTTGCACAAGATGTTTAAGACTCTTACAATATTCCATATCATGTCAATTTTGTTGGTGGTAATGGCATAAGAATTTGGTCTACAGTTTGCAGGTAATGGTTTATTAGGATCAGGATCTCTGATAGGAGGTAGGGAAAGCATATTTTTTTCCATGAGCTGCAACATGATACTGTGAAGGGTGTTGGGTAAAGGGGTAAATATGCTATTCATGTCCCCAAAGGAAAAAGGATTTGTTGTCTTTATAGCAGCCACCTAGTTATCAACTTGTTGATTTGGTTGAGGGGAATTAAGCTGTAAAAAGCCCCTATTTTGTTTATTGAAAGGTTGGTAACTATTTTGAGGTGCAAATTTGGACATTCCAAGCATTCGAGCAGCATTAAGGCATTTTTTTAGGTCTTCAAGCTAACTTTCAATCAAGATCTAGAATTTCCAAGGGTTGATCATGGTTGTCTATGTGAATCATGATGGATTCTAGGTTGGGGAGATGTAACTAGCCAACAAGCCAAGCCTAAAGACTTGTTCCTTAAGTGATTCCATCTTCCACTATCACTCTACATTCATCCTAAGGAAGGTACAAGCATCATTAGAGCTCATTTGGGGTGATTACAGATCACCACAAGTGAGACATTCATCTTTACATTCCAATTATTGCATCATATTCTCACACATTAGAAGAGGATTGCATCATGTTTCAGATTTCTTAGTCTTAGACACACTTAAGGCTAGGATTTTCATGCACATTTCATCATTTCTATCAAGGTTTAATTACCAAACTAGGGGTTTGACCAAGGAAAACCCCCCATTAGCAAATCAAGTTTAATTCTATTTTGCAGGTGTATTGTCCAGATTCGGATCTAGAACTCAAGTTGGAAGGAAAGAGCAGATGTTGAAGTGTAGATTAGAGCTTTTGATTTATGGAAAATTAGAACGAGACTGATTCACTAAGAGTGGTGAATGATTCCCACTATATATATTTGTCAGATCTATTTCTAGATTTTGATACCCTTTTTCCTAAAATAGGCTTCCATGCAGAAACCCTAATATGGGGCTGATTCACCTAGGTTGGAAAATGAGTCCTATTTGGTCAAAAAGCCAAATTTCTAGAATTTCAGAGCCGTTTTCAGTCACTTGAAGGTTTCCAGGTGCACATCATTTACATTTTTTCTTTTTTGTTCTATTTTATTCAAATTTCTAAGGCATTTTCTAGGTCATTGCATTGCATTATCTTTTCCAAGTCTAAACTTGGTGGTGAACCCCTCATAGATCATATTCAATCCCTAGGACAACCCTATTGCAAATTTGCATTCTCCTTTGCATTGAGATCTTTAGGGTTATCCTTGGGTGGAATCTCTTGGAAAGTGAGTGTGAATACATCATTCATTCCCCCTCTTAATAATTTTCCATAGGTTCAATATAGTTGTGTGAAGGATGGGAATTTCAACATCTCAAGTTTGGTTTGAATTTTGTTTTGTAAATTGGAAATAAACATGTGTTTAACGTTGTCATTAGGAATTTTAATGTTTATTTGTGAATAAAGAATTTGATATCTTGTGATGAAAATAGTAACCTTTTCATCATCCCTTTGCTTGAATGTCATTAAATCAGCTAGGGTCATCTTGGGACCCATGTGAATGTTGAAGTGATTGTAAAAGGAATCAACAAGGTCATCAAATGAACCAATTGAATTATTTGTTAAGGAAGAAAACCATTCTAAAGAAATGTATTTCAAGGATCTAGGGAATATTTTAGCCAAGAGTTTATCTTCAAAATTGAAATCACTACATAGGGTTGTATAAGAAGAAACATGACTAACGGGATCACCTTTCCCACCATATTTCTCAAATATAGGAACTTTTATACCTTGTGGCATTTGTTTTCTCAATATCTCAAGGGATAATGGGTTGGTTTTGATGTATTGTGAAGGTTGACCATTGTTGTTTTGATTTAGGGTGACAATTTGTTGTCAAAGGGATGACATGTTTTATAAAAGTGTGTTAATGATGGCATCATTGTTATTATTGTAAGGTGGAGGGGAATAAGGTGGAGTGGTGTATGTATGCGGAGGGAAAGTAAATTGTAAATTTGTAAAGGAGGATAGTGGAGGAGATATGGTGTTTGAATGCACAAATCTTGAAGTATTCCTAGTGGAAATACCTAAGGAGGTGTTGGCATTGCTAGTAGGTTGGATTGTTATGGTAACATGACTACTAGAATATGTAGGAATAGAGATGGGAATTGTAGGAGGAATTGAAGTTCCACCTTGGATTTGAGTATACCTCAAAGCTTGAGTACAACTAGTCATGGTAGGGATGGTGTTGATTACATCATGCACATTGGTTGTAGGTACAAAACACATGGGAAATAAGTATGCATGCTTTGATCCATAGGAGGTTGATTATCAACACTATTAGAAAGTGAGTTAGAAAACCAAAGATCCATCACAAATGGTGCATCACAAGATGACATGATTCTCAAACTATGTCTCATAATAGTATTGCTAATAGGACACCAAGTTGTAAAGCTCATATAAGGTTCACAAACTCAATGCCAACCCAAAATGGAAAGAGCATAAAGTGTAATACAATGTCCTAGAATGCAATGTGTAAATGAAATTTTCAAATGCTAAACAAGGTAATTTTTTTATTGTACTAGCAAAAATCTAAAAATGAAGTCCTATAA
Source organism: Sequoia sempervirens (assembly GCA_007258455.2). Lineage (NCBI taxonomy): Eukaryota > Viridiplantae > Streptophyta > Pinopsida > Cupressales > Cupressaceae > Sequoia > Sequoia sempervirens. The sequence continues at coordinate 194,999,608 of VDFB02353493.1, read as the reverse complement.
ATTCAATTTTGAAATCACACAATGCACTAAATGTACCAAATTAAGCTAAATATGGTCAAATTGTTGAAACAAAAATTTTGTAAATAGTAACAAAAATCTAAAAAATAACCCACAAAAATGAAGAAATGAATATTTCAATGCTTAGAAAATTAGATTATAATCCTGATCAAGGACTCATTTTCCCTAGGGTGAATGGGTCCTGGATGATGTTTTTGAAATAAGTTTATACAGATTTTTAAGTACTTTTTAGTGGTTTTCATATTTAGGTTTGTTACAACAAGTTTCAATTTCAATTTTCTATGAATACAATGTGAAATGCAAGTGAAAAATGTGATAAAATGATAACTTATAAAACCTAATTTATTATGCAATTTTTTTTCAATTTCCAAATGCAAGTTAATATGATGTAAATGATATGCAAGATGACTAATTTTTTTTGGTATTTTTTGAGATTTAAAGAATGCAAAATATGCAATCCTAAAGCCTTTACATTTGAGATGCAAAGTTGAACGAAAATTAGACTTCCTAAATGAGACCTAATTCAATGAAAAAAAATGCAAATGAATGCAAGATATAAATCTAGGATGAAAAGGGACTCCAAAATCATAAAATTCAATGATCAAACTTGGGTTCACCAAAATAAAATAAAGAAAAATAGGGTGGGGTGAATCAAAATGGAGATTAATGATGCACCCTACCTTTTCCCTAATTTCATTCAAAATAAGAGCTATAATATGCAAATAAGGAACATAAATTAAATCTAACCCAACTACCAATCAAAGGAAGATTTGGAAAGGGTAAAATTTTGGGTACCTGTCACCAAAGTTGTTTTTTCAAACCTCACTAATGACTTGTTCACCCTATGGAAAATGGGTCCTAGTTAGGGATCCTCAAAATTAGTTTTTAGGTTTTGTTCTACTCAGTATGCACTCCCAAATTCTAGTTGGTAACTATCAGAAAGCCAAAAATAAATTTTGTATCTCATTTTTTTTATTTGACAAATTTTCTTGCAACTTTTGACAACTTTTCAACTTTCTTCAAATTTTCTCTCCAAAATATCTTAAACCTAAAACTTGCAATCACACATCAAAGAAAGAAAAAATGATGTTTTGTTATGGAATAGGGTTCTTCCTTGGTCAAACCTTGTTTTGGTAATTAAACCTTGAAACGAAATAGAAAATCATGATGAATGAACAAATGCAATGTCACAACTCACCACACCTTATTTAAACCTTGGATAAATCTTCAAACTACCATGAAGTGACCTCAATGAATGTAGATCTTGATCATCAAACTTGATGTGAAAAAAATCTTGATTGATCTTGAACACTACATCACCATATTATCTCAAATAACATGCATGATGCAACAAATCTTTGACATGATGAAAGGAACCTTGATTTATCAATAATCTTCTACAAATCTACCCTTTAATGCCTTAGAAAATGCTCTTGAATGCTCTCTTGATCATAATTTTTCTATTAGGATGCTTGCATAAAAAATCTTAAGTGAAATGACCTTGTATTTACATATATCTTAACATTAATTCCTAAAATTCAAATATCATAAGCCGACATTGAATTACGCATTTAAAATCATTAAAATACGACCAAAAATATATTTCAAAGAGGGGTCCTAGTGGTGCATGAGTACCCTTTTAAATTTTGGTTTTTTTATGCATTTTGGAGTCTAGAATAGGGTTGAGTTATTCCATGATGTAATAAAGTAAATTTGACCAATTTTTTATGTAAATGAAGTCATTTAGGGTCCTAGTGGGGTTGTGTTCAAAATTTGTCAATAATGTAGCAACTTTGCAAAAGTTGAACTATACATATTTTGTCATTTTGTCAGTTAGTTGGAAGATGAACGGTCATCTTTTCAATTGTTAGTTGTAGACCATTGGTACTTCATGTGAGACATCTTAAAAGGCCTCTAACATCATCGAGGCAGGTTGGTTGCTTGAATTTTTGGAGAAATAAAGCATTGTTACTCTGTTTTGTATGATTTTATGTGTTCTTTCACACTTTCAGACTATGTACGGCTTCGTATAGCAAGATAATCATGTGAAATCAATGTGAAGTGGTGTATCTTTGTATTAGCTATCTTTTGAATCCATTTAGAGTGATTTACATTGAAATTTGAGTAAGATAAAGGTAGATTTCTATAAGTTTCTTGGATTGTGAGGGTTTCTAGGGTTTTGTAGCAAAACATGAAAAAATAGGTCATTCCACCGTACGAAAATTTTGTAGTTTGGTGGAATGGGCCTTTTAGAAGTGTTCTTTAATATTTTCTTAGATACAAGGGAGGTCAAAAGAACTAGGAAGAAGGTATATAATGAGTACTTGGTTAAGTGTCAAGATTTACATATAGAAGATGCTCAGTGGATTACTGAAGATGATATTAAACAACATGGTACTAAAATTCAAAAACTCATTTCATCAAGAGGATGAAATCTTTTCCTCCCCAGTTGAATGGTGCAGGAGCACCCTTGCAAATTTTGGTTTGTTTATGTATTTTGGAGTCTAGGATAGGGTTGAGTCATTCCATGATGTAATAAGGCCAATTTAACTAATTTTTGATGTAAATGAAGTCATTTAGGGTTCTAGTGGGGTTGTGTTCAAAAGTTGTCAATAATGTAGCAACTTTGCAAAAGTTGAACTATGCATTTTTTGTCATTTTGTTGGTTAGTTGGAAGAGGAATGGTCATATTTTTCAAATTTTAGTTGTATACCATTGGTATTTCATGTAATACAAGTTAAAACACCTCTAACATTATTGAGGCAAGTTTGTTTCTTGAAGTTTTGGAGAAATAAAGCATTGTTACTCTATTTTTGTGTTCTTTCACACTTTCAGACTCTATACGGCTTTGTACAACAAGATAATCATGTGAAATCAATGGGAAGTGGTGTATCTCTATATTAGATTTATTTTGAATCCATTTGGAGTGATTTACATTCATATTTGAGTGAGATAAAGGTCAATTTCTATAAGTTGTTTGGATTGTGAGGGTTTCTAGGGTTTGTAACAAAACATGACAAAATAGGCCATTCCACTATAGGAAAATTATGTAGTTTGGTGGAATGGGACTTTTAGGAGTTTTCTTTAATATTTTCTTAGTTTTAGGGTAGGGTGATAATGTTTGGAGGGTTTTAGCATGTGCCCTGGTCTAGCAAGTTTGAGTGATAGGCTTGAAATTACTAGTTTTTGCTTGGGACAATAGAAATTTGAAGTGTGCTGATGAATCTAATGGTGGAATTGTGAGTTTTGTGACTAGTTGGATCTTTTGGTGAAGTGTTTCAGGTTTTTTGCGGAGGTAAAAAGAGGTCTAATTTGGCCTAGGAACAACGTTCAAGGACAATTTTGTGTAGGATGTTCCAAAACAACCCATTGCAATAGGTTGATATGTTGAATGAGAGACAAATGGGTCTCTGAAAGTGTTTGATTCAATTCCCTAAATGACATTATCTAAAAGATATAGTTGAATAAGTGTGTTTGGTGACCTACAAGCATGTAGGTGAGATATTGAAGGAAATAACCCTAGATTGGGTTTGAGAGTTGGAAGACTAGTTGAACCTAGTTATTTGAAGCCTAAATCACCTTGCCCTACATCACCTAGGTCTAAGTGAGTACCCATTCGCCATGTGGGGAATGGGTCCTAGGGCACTTACCTAGGATAAACATCGAACAAGGTGAAATATTATGCAAAATTAGGGGCATAGGACTAAAAGAGGACCTATTTTCCATGTGGTGAATAGGTTCTAGGTCACCTACCTAGGACACACATCTTCTAAAGTTAATTGTTGTGTAATGGAATTTATGAATGTCAGGTTTTATCTCTTAGAATTTGCATTTAATTAGACTTGGATTTCAATTGAAGAGACCAATAAGGAAAATTAACCTCAATCAATTAATAAAGCCTTAGATTAGTGTGAAAGTGTAAAGGTACACTTTAAAAAAGCATAAATAAGGTACAATTAAGTTCATTTAGTTTAAAAGGGCCCTAAACTTAATGTGAATGTGTAAAACACATTACAACACTAAATTAAGGCAACATTAAGCTCATTTTATTATTAATTAAATTCCCAAATTAAGTGTGGAAAAGGGATACTTTTTTTGACACTACACTCATATGTATCCACATGTTTTTATATGATTTAGTACTGACAACGTCTAATGCTATGTGGTTGCAATGGAAACATAAGAGATGATCACCTTCTTCAGGTTGTGTGTATCTAAAATTTCCCCAGTCATGCCAATCTAGGGGAGCATCCTTGACATTTATAGGCTAGTTTCAATGGGGTGACACACCCACTCATTCGATTCTAGTGCATGATTGAGGATTGCATATGAGGAGGCATGCATGGAGGTCAGATAGAGGACCATAAATGCCATTACTATGATTGAGCAATGAGAACACATAGACAAGCTTCACACTATCCTTACTAAGTGAAATCAAGGTAGGATATGAGAAGAGAGTGTTGAGAGGGAATGTGATGCCCAACATAGCTAGCTTGATGACCTTGGTGAGTAGGCGACAATTGTGAGGCTAGGTGCATGTTCCTAGTTGCAACATCCTTAAGAGGAGCTACAGTAGGTCCAAGAGTGGGAGTATTAACTCTAGGTAGAGGCTATAGATCTATGAGGAGAGGTTCATGGACTATGAATGAGATTATGAGTGTCACAATCTCATGGATCATTCTCCATAGCATCCATCCAACCCCATCCTCCATCACCACCAACACCAAAGTGCTTGAGGAGCCATGCACTAGGGGGCTAGAGGCCCATTTTCTTTATGCAAAATTTTGCATACTGATTATATTATTTTTTACAACATTATTTTGATGTATAGACACATACAGACATATTTTCATCACATTTCAAGATATAGTGGTGTGATATATGTAAATTACACACATTTTGATATATATATGAGACTTTTGGTGTGACATCATGGTGCTCTTTATGTGTATTCTTTCACTTTCATGTATGGTTATGTGATGGATGATATGTATATGGATGTATGTTTAGATTAGATGTTATCATGATCTAAGAAACATGCATGGATGTATGATAATTAAATATAATGATGATCTAACTGCCTAACCAAAAGACTTAATCAAATGCAATTCACATATACATATCATAATAAAGCACATGTATATATATATAGTTCCCAATTTAAGAAATTAAATACATACACATGTTCACACCATAACACAATATGTAGAGCTAATGTGTTAATGAAGTAATTCCAAATCATAACAAAATACAATCCACGAGGGACGAGTGACATGTGAATGTCACATGGACATTATGGATAGTATCGAAAAAGGTGCATTACATTGAAGGTGAAACAACCACGGTAGGAGGGTCCTCAAAGAGAAAAATCTAGACTATGCAGCAAGAGTAGAACAACGAAAGAAAAACGGAGTATGAAGGAAAATGCAAATGGAAATATTCTCATTAACAAAAATCTCAGTTACATTTGTCTGGAAACATCTAGGCTTACAGATTTGGCTCACAGGCCTGACAAAATATATGAAATTCTAACATGCTCTGATATGCGAGAAAAATATTACAATTTAGATGAATATTAAAATAGTCCATCAACTATCTACTCAAATCCCCTAATCTAATGATCGATTACAAGCTTTATAGCATATCCAAAATTCTAGAAACATCTGCATCGGCCAAGGATCATCACATTCTCCAAGGAAAGAAAATGTAACATGTACATGAATAGGTCAGCCTCAAATTTGAATTACTCTTCATCAGGTGCATAAGATGAAGTGTGGACCTATAATGAAGGTTGGAAACACTCCCAGGAGCATTTAAAATCACACCGTTGATATCTACAAGTCACCGAGATGATCCGCAACAATCAAACTAGCCAAAAAGTTTGAAATTATTTTGATGTTGGTTCAAGAAACTACCAAGAATTTTGGAAGTGATAACTTGCTGAAAAAAGATCCAACCACACCCAAATCTTGGAACAAGGAAAATGAACATGTAGACAAAGTAATCCAAGATCCACAAGGTCTGGTGAGCAAAGATGATGACTCCGCCAACATGAACTAAGTAAGCACAAAACAAGAACAAAACTGAAAGAAAAATATTTTTTGGTTGATGCAAGATTTCCAAGAACCAAGGATCCTCCTACATCAGAAATCCTAGGTTATTGAAAAGTGAGTCCCTCACTTAGCTAGGGCCAAAGGAAAAAAAAAAATAGTCAACCTCAACCTAAGAAATCCAAGAAGAATCCTCAACTAGTCTACCTTTCCACTTCACAAGATATTCTTTGTATTGTCTTCCATGAGTCTTCCTCCCATCTCTAACATCCAAAATATCTTCAATCTCATCTGAATGATGTTTAGGAAACTGATTCTCCAATTCTACTCTACTGTCTTCACTGAATTCTACTTCGTGATACTGAGATAGATCTGCAATGTTGAATATAGGCAATGTTGGTAACTCTACTTCATATGCATTTCCTAAATCAAATTTCCTCAAAATCTTATAAGGTCCAAACTTTCTCATCTTCAACTTGTTGTATGTACCAACCGGAAATATGTTCTTCCTCAAATATACCATCATTTCATCTCCAACTTCAAATTCCTTATGTCTCCTCTTCCCATTGTCTTTCTCCTTATAGTTTTGGTTCATGTCTTCCAATTGTTGTTTCACTTGACTATGCAACTTATTCATGTGTTCTACAAATTATTCTGCTTTTGCACGATGAACTCTAGTTACAATCTCAATAGGTTTCTTTCATGTACTCCTATTCACTAAATTGTTATAGGAAAACTCTACTTCTACAAGGGATAAATCCCAACTTCCAGTCTTCTCTCCAACCAAACATCTCAGTAAATTCCCTAAACTCCTATTTACTACTATTGTCTATCCATTAGTCTGTGGGTGAAATGTAGAACTAAAATTCAAGTCTATCTTCAACTTCTTCCAAAGTGTCCTCCAAAAGTAACTAACAAACTTTACAACTTTGTCTAAAACAATACTCCCAGGTAATCCATGAAATCTAACCACTTCTTTGAAAAAAAATCTGCTACATGTACTACATTTGTTGTCTTCCTACAAGGTACGAAATGTGCCATCTTAGAAAATCTATCTACCACCACAAATATAGAATCATTACCTCTTTGTGTCTTTGGAAAACCAAGTATGAAATCCATATTGATATCTTCCCGAGGTCTCTCCGGAACTGTCAAAGGTTTATACAATCCAACATTTTGACTACTCCCTTTTGCAACTTGAAAAACTCTACAATTTTGCACAAATATCCTAACATCATTATGAATCTATGGAAAAAAGTAATTCTCACTCACCAATGCCACTATCTTATCAACTCCCAAGTTTCTTGGCATTCCTCTATTATGCTTCTCCTTCACTAAGTTATCCCTCATTGAACTCTGGGGTATACACAACCGATTTCCTCTGAACAACATTTCTCTTGAATGAAATAATCCATCCACTAGCTTCTATCCTTTGAAATAGGTTCTTTACAAGGTCTCCAAGGTTCTTCAAAATCTAGGTCTTCTTCATACAAGTTCTTCAATTCATCAAAGCCTAATACCTCCACTCTCATCTTTATCAGTAAATTTCTTCTCCTACTCAAAGCATTAGCAACTCGATTTGAATTTCCACTCCTATGTTTCAAAAAAAATTATAGCTTTGCAAGAATTCTACCCATCTCATGTGTCTCTAATTCAACTTACCCTGACTGTTCAAATATTGCAATGCTTGATGGTATGTATACAACACAAAATCCTTAGGCAACAAATAATGTCTCCACTTCTTCAAGGCTTGAACTATGGCATAAAATTCTTGATCATACACTGAATATCTTCTTATAGCATCATTCAACTTCTCACTAAAATAAGCTACAAGTCTTCCCTCTTGACTCAACACTGCTCCAATTTCATTTCCACTTGCATCATAGTCTACTTGAAATACATTACTAATATTTGGTAAATCCAACACAGGTTGCTTAGTCACCTTCTGCTTCAACAACTCAAAAATTTGATTTTCTCCAGATGTCCATCTAAAATCCTTCCTATCTCCTCTCATTTTTTTTTCATAGGACTTCAAATAGAACTAAAATTCCTAATGAACTTTGTGTAGAAACTAGCTAATCCATGAAATGATCTTATCTCTCCAATTTTTTAAGGTGTAGGCCACTCAAAAATTTCTCTTACCTTCTCGGGATTGATCTTCAGTCCATCCATAGATATCACAAATCCCAGATATATCAACTCCTCCTTCATGAAACTACACTTATTAATGTTGATCGGCAACTGCTCCTCTCTCAACCTCTGCAAAACTTGTCTTATCTACAACAAATGTTCCTCTCTACTCTTACTGAAAATCAAGATGTCATCTAGGTACACAATCACAAACTTACCCAAAATTTTCTTCAACAGTTCATTCATCAACCTCATGAAAGTACTCGATGAATTTTTCAATCCAAAAGGAATAACCAACCACTCATGCAATCCTTGATTTTTCTTGAATGTTGTTAACAACTCATCCCCTTCTCTGATTTTGATATGATGACATCCACTCTCCAAATATATCTTTGTAAAGTACTTAGCTCCACTCAAAAAATCCATAATTCCATCCATCCGGGGCAAAGGAAATCTATACTTTACTGTAATATTGTTTATGGCTCTAGAATTTGTACATATTCTCCATTCTCCATCCTTCTTAGGTGCAAGAACAACATGTACTACACATGGACTGAAACTTTATCTGATCAAACCCTTGTTCAACAATTCTTCTACTTGTCTATTCAACTCTTCATTCTTTGTTGGTGTCATCTAGTGTGCTGCTTTATTAGGAAAACTAGCTCTAGGAATCAAATCCATACAATGACTAATACTCCTTATAGGTGGTAATCCACCAGGTACATTATCTAAAATGATATCCTCATACTCTCTCAGTATCTCCTTTATATCTTCTGGGTGTTCTTCTACATGCTTCAAATCTTCAACATTATTAGGCACCAAGGTATAATATACATTACCATGTCTCAATCCATCAAGGAATCTCCTTCCATCAAACAGAAAAACCCTAGCATTCATACAAACTTCAACTGTAGGAACATCTTCCAATGGCAACAAAATCTACTTCATACCATTAGCAACAATGGTGTATATATTCTTCTTTCCATCATGAATAGACTATCTATCATATTGCCAAGGCCTTCCCAACAAAACATGACATATATTCATAGGCATGATATCACACAAAACTTCATCATGGTAATTTCCTATCTTCAATGTCACCAAACATTGTTCACTCACCAGTATCTTATGCTCATCTTGAATCCAAGCTATTTGATAGGGATTCGAGTGCTTCAACCTTTCCAACTTCAATTTAGTGACCATTTCTTCTAAAACCAATTTCTCATAACTTCCACTATCAACAATCACTTTGCAACACTTACCATTTACCTTGCATCTAGTCTAAAACAAATTATTTCTCTGTAATGGTTCTTTATCCAACTCACTTTGACACAATACTCTCATATTCACCAATACTTCTCCATCTTCTGGTTTATTAGGTGATCCAACATGATCCTCCTCAACAAAGGTTGTTCTTCTATTGTTCTCTATCTTCTTGCTTGTCTCTCCTTGATTACATTCAAATGCTCTATGTCCTCCACCACACTTAAAACAAGTTCCTCTAAATACTCTTTTCTCCTATCCTTTATCATCTCTTCTATAACCTTCATTTTGGTAACCACCATACCCTTCTCTTTTGTAACGGTTTCCATCACCTCTCTAGTATGAATTGTCATTCTTACTGACCTCCTTGTCCTTTTTTCTAATCTAGGAAAGATCCTCTTCCTCCTCCAGTAAAATTTCTTCCTCTTTGAAATCTTCCACCCCTTCCTCTCTATCTCTGCACATGTCTTTTATTCAACTTCTCCTCCGCTTTTAGGGAAGACTGATATGCCTCTTCCACACTATGTAACTTGATCAAAAATAATTTATGGATGACCTCAAACCATTCACATATCTAGATACTTTCTCTATCTCATCCTCCAAATGTCCATATCTGATATTCAACTTATAGAACTCCTTAGTATACTCTATCACATTGGATTCTTTCTACTTCAGTTTTTGCAACTTCTTGAACAAACTAATCTGGTAATCTATAGGCATAAACTTTGACTTCAACTTATTCACCATCCAATCCCATGATCTTATCTTTTCTTTTCCTCTTCTCTGCCTATCTGTCTGCAAATGTTCCCACCAAAGGGATGCATGTCCTCTCAACTTTGTACAAGAAAACTTCACCTTCTTATCTTTAGTGGTGCCTTCAAATTCAAAATACTTTTCCATTTATGCTATCCAATCTAACAATACATCTAAATCCAACTTACCATTATGATTCAGTGGAATGAAATGTGGTTTTGTATTCACTTTAGTTAGGGCTCTTATGAACCTCTCTTCTCCCTGATCTAGGCCAGGTTGCTAATCTCTTACTCTTTCTTCCTATAATTCTACTTCTTCATCACTCACATCATCAACTGGTTGACCTCTCCTCTGAGTCATTTCAACTACATCTAATCTAGAAACAATTCCTCTTAACATCTCCATCACAGTTGGGTTTGTATTTCCATGCACTCCATTTCTACCATTTCTTTGTCCTGCCATATTTACACAAGTCCTCTGTAGTTGCAAGTCAGATCCTCAATCCGCCACCCCACAACAAATATTCAACAGGACTTCACAAACTCTGATGATTTTGTAAGGAATGAATCTTGCTCTGATACCAATCTGACGAAGCCACAATAGAAGGGTCCTCAAAGAGAACAATATGGACTGTGTAAAAAGAGTAGCACAGTGAAAGCAACACAAAGTATGGAGGAAAATGAAAATGAAAATATTCTCATTAACAAAAATATTAGTTACATTTGGCTAGCAACATCCAGGCTTATAGATTTGGCTCACAGGCCTGACAAAATATATGACATTCTAACATGCTCTGATATGCGAGCAAAATCTTACAATTCAAATCAATCTTAATCTACTCCATCAACTATCTATTCAACTCTCCTAATCTAATGATTGATTACAAGCTTTATAGCATATCCACAATTCTAGAAACATTTGTGCTAGCTAAGGATCATCACATTCTCCAAGGAAAGAAAATGTAATGTGTGCATGAATAGGTCAGCCTCAAATTTGAATTACTCTTCATCAGGTGCATAACATGAACTATGGACCTATAATGAAGGTTGGGAACACTCCCAGGAACATTTAAAATCACACCATTGAGATCCGCAAGTCACGAAGATGCTCCACAATGATCGAACTGGCCAAAAAGTATGAAATTATTCTAGTGTCAGTTCAAGAAACTGCCAAGAATTTTGGAACTGATAACTTGTCAGAAAAAGATCCAATCATGCCCAAATCTTGGAACAAGGAAAATGAACATGTAGATGAATTAATCCAAGATCCACAAGGTCTGGTGAGCAAAGATGATGAATCCACCAACATGAACTGAGTAAGCACAAAACAAGAACAAAATTGAAAGAAAAATATTTTTTGGTTCATGCAAGATTGCTAAGAAGGATGCTCCTACATCAAAAGGGTTCTTTTAGAAGTGTTCCATCTATAGATGGTAATCCATAAGCCCCAAAACCACACATGAAGATGATAATGTAAGGGCCTAAAAAATTAGGGTTGAACTACCCCTTTTGATCATTTGAGGCATTTACATTTCTATAATTCTGATAGAGTACTAGATCTCCTACCTTGAAAGTTCTAGAAGGAAAACCTTGAATATAATGTTTTGAAACAAATCGATGATAAGCCTAGAGATGATCAAGGGCCTACAATTGGAACTTAGTGAGTAAATCAAGTTGATGCAAATGATTGGCACAATAAGTTCCATCATTGATTAATCCTTTAAGAGAAACTCGCAAAGATGGAGTTTTCAAATCTAAAGGCATAATAGCCTCGGTACCATACATGAGGTTGTACAAAATTGTACTAATCACTATATAAACACTTGTGTGATAAGCCCACAAGGTGTACATGTTAACTGAGTATGTCAATATTTACTATGTTTACTTACTATTTTTTAAAGAATTAGCTCAAGAGTTTTATTATACACTTTGGCTTGGCCATTAGACTGAGGATAGTATGGCATAGAAAAATGATGCTAAATATGAAATTTTCTATAAATTGCTTCACCTCTTTGTTCTTAAATGAAGTACCATTGTCAAAAACAAGGGTAGAAGGCAATCTAAAATGAGCAATGATGTTATTTAGAAGAAAATTACAAATTTCTTCAATGTTTGTGGATTGAAGTGGGACAACTTCAACCTATTTCATAAAGTAATCAATACAAATAATGATGAAATTATGTCCTTTAGAAGGAGACCTGATATTTTTCTAATAATATCCAACCACCATTTTACAAATGGCCAAGGAGAGGTTTTATTTTTAAGTTCTTGAGTGGAATCACAAATGAGATTGCTATTTTTTTGACACTGCAAACACTTTTTGAAAAAGTAAAAGGAGTCTTGCTCCATTTTTTTTCAAAATTATCCCATGTGAATTAGTTTCGGCACCAAGGATTTACCGCAAAAATGTCCACCACCAAAGCCCAAATGGGCTTCATGAAGGGAAAGGGGTATTTTTTCCTTAATGAGACACTGAAAGAGAAGATCATTATAAGATTTTTTATAAAGAACATTGAATAATATAATGTATTAGATTGAAATTTGTGATCATTTTTTATCACATTGTCTAGAAATTTTTTCAGTCTTTAGGTAATTATAAATATGAGAATACCATTCCTCTTAGTCTACTTTAGTACACACTAGAGCATCAAATTTAGGTTGATCTAAGACAACACGAGAGTAGATAATGTAGACCACAAAGTGGTATTCTTCTATGCCATCATCTAAATTTATAAGGGATCTTGCACTTGCCATCATCCTAGGAACTCTATCTATTGTAAAAGAAGAGAAATAATCAAGTAAGGATAAGGCCAAATCTTGATACTAATAAAGCTTATTCTTCTTGGCTTGATACATTCTTGTAATTTTATTTATGATAAGTTCAAAATAACCATGTATGTAAAGATGTTTAATATTTAAATCCATCGTGACACACAAACTAGCAATCAAGGATTCATACTTAGTAATGTTGTTAGTGTAATGAAATTCTAAATGAAAGGATAGAGGAACTGGCATGCCTTTGGGTGAAACTAAAACTACACCAGCTCTGGAGACAACTTGACATGTCTTGATCCATTGAAGTACATCTCCCATATAGGTTCATGGTTCATTGTAAAAAGGTCCTCATCTGGAAATAAATATAGATTAGGGAAGGAGTGAGATGAGGGAGCTTCTACCAATTGATAGAAAACATCTTGACCCTTAATTAATTTTTTAGTTACAAACTTGATGTCAAACTCAGTGAGCAACATTACCCATTTCACCAACCCTCCTAAAAGATTGATTCTAATGAATAGATGATTTAGAATATCACTTTTATAATGACATGAATTTCAACATGAAGAAGATAATGTTGTAACTTTTATGTTGGAAAGAAGGGTATGTGCAGGATCATGGTGCGCCAAAAAGTGGCAATATTATGGGGGTATGTGGCTGACGAATTTTTTTCACCCAAAATTAATGAAACGAAAAGGGTTTTTAGAGGAGATTCTCAGCTTTCCAAAAATATAAATTATGATTTAATTTGAATTTAATAAATAATTATTATTCATTTTCTATTAGAATTACAACTAAAGTCGATCGATAGGCTAATTGAAAACGCCTATAACTTTAAGATCATATTTTTGAATGAAACATGCACATCTATGATTCACATACTATAGGATTAAAAATAAAAAATAAATTTCATGAAGTTTTGACCAAGTTAAGTGGTCAGACATGAGTTTTTATATTTTCTAAAAGTTGTAATAAAAAATTCATAATTAATTATTTACTTGGAAAAAATTACAAAAAAATATGCATCACATCAGACATGAGTCCTCTACTTATATATAAAATCTTAAAAAAAATATTATCATTTTATTATGGTTAGGTGGTGATAGACACTTCTTATTTTTTCCCTTAAATTTAAGTACTAATGCATTGAAATTTCAAATTTTCACCAAATAGATTTTATTTATTTTTAAATAAACCTAGTATTTTAGAAACTACATTCAATTTTCTACAAATTATATTCTTACATATTTTTGAAATAATATAGATAACTTATTCAAATATTTACGTCAAGTTGCCTAACACTGATTTTTCTAAATTTTTTGCCACTTAAGGGCCTATTTTTTGCACGATGATCCTGCACATGCCTAGAAGAGAGAAAGAAATTGCTTCTCCATGGTGAACTAATAAGTTTCCTAATCAACTAGAATACAAGTAATATAGTAGACTGCTCTTTCTTTACCATCATCATCATATTGAACTAATAAAGCTACTATGGCATGAGGTGATGTAGAGATATAAAGTAAAAAGTGCCTATCTTGCATAGCCAACATTAAGATAGGAGGATTTTCTACATAACCTTTCATGGACTCAAAGGATTTTTTTTCACTCATCATCCCATCGGAAGGGAACATAAGGTGAGTGTAGGATCATGGGAATCCAAAAAGTGGTGATATGACAAAAAAGTGGTTGATGATTTTTTTTTAATCCAAATTTGATAAAATGAAAAGGGTTTATTGAGAAAATTGTCATATTTATGTCGATATAAGATATGCTTGATTTGGAATTAAATAGAGAATTATTATTTATTTTCTACATGCATTCTAACTAAAGTCCTGATTGTTATGCTAATTCAAAAAAAATCTATAATTCTTAAATGTTTTAACATTTTTTGAATCCAAAAGATGTGACACATTCTATGCTTCCCATACTATAGGATAGAAAGAAAAAAAGAAAAATTGAATTTCATAAATTTTTTACCAAGTTATGGTGGTTAGACAAACAAGTTTTAATATTTTTAAAAAGTTTTAATAAAAAAATTCATAACTAATTATTTACTTGCAAAACAATTAGAAAAAAAATGTGGCACATCTGAACATGTTTCCTCTACTTATATTTGAAGTTTTAAATTTTAATTTATTTTCTTGTACTTATGTTGGTTAGAAATACACCTTCTTTTTATTGTTTCCGGAAAATTTAGTACTACTACATTGAAATTTCAAATTTTCACTAAATAGATAATTTAATTTTTTCAAAAAACGATCTAGAATCTTCAAATTACATTCAATTTGCTACAATTTTTTTCTTACATATTTTTAAAATTATTTTAATAACTTATTTAAATTTTTATGTCAAGTTTCCTAACTCTGTTTTATTGAATTTTATTGCCACTTAAGGGCCTAGTTTGGACCCCCATGATGTTGCACTGACCCCATATTTATTCAAAAAATGTGTGAAGGGAAGGGTACAATAAACCAACTAAGATACAAATATATGAATTGCTTGGATCTTCCCCTATAAACTATGTAGTTGAGAGATGTTTCTAGGTGGAGGAATCAATACTATTTGTATCAACTTCAATTCCATGGTGAGAGAAGATAAATCCATTTTTTTTCCTGCATCAATGCAAAAGACACACGTAAGAGGATTTAGCGTCATCTAATAGAGTCAAATCCTTTCAAAGATAAGAAAAATATTTTTTATGTGATCTTGATGATTCACAGACTTAGCCAAGATATCATCAATGTAATCTTTCATAATTTTATGGATAAAATCATGAAAGATAAGGTTCATTGCCAATTGGTATTTTTTTCCTGCATTCTTTAACCCAAATTACATTGACCAAATAACAAAAACTACCCCAAGGGGTAGTGAAGGTTGTCTTATCCTAATCTTTTGGGTTAACACGAATTTGATTATAGCCTGAGAAGCCATCCATGAAAGAAAACAAGGCATGGCCTGCAATCAATTCCACGATCATATCTATATTAGGCAATAAAAAAACATCTTTAAGAGAAGTCTTATTGAGATCATGAAATTCAATGCAAATGTGAATACGAACATCAAGCTTTCTGAAAAATGACGATGTCCAATTGAACTATAGATTTTTGGCACTCTAGGGCTTTCTAGCACTTCTAGGGTTTTTCACCTAAAAGGAGAAAGAAAGGGCTAAAGAATCTAGCTAGTTCACTCAAATTAGGAAATTTTTGATGTAATTAGGACTAAATGGAATGATATGAATGCAATTAAACTATGAATTTCAGCAATTATGAATGAAAAACCTAAGATTAATGCAAATTTTGACAACACAATCTGATATGCAAATAATGAATTATGAATGAATGAATGCAAAATAGAAAAGAACAGGGTTGAATCAGAGTGCACCTAGAAGTTTGATGAAGAATCTGGAATGTTTTTAATGTTGTCTGGAATCACAAAAAATCACCAGTGGGACTCATTTTCCACTAATGGTGAATCAGTCCTACTCCTGGTAAAAATTGTTGAGAACAGATTTCTGAGTGTGGGGATCAAGAATCTGACAAAACTTAGATTTCTAGCCTTAAGGTGTGACTCATTTGCCATCGATGGCGAATCAGTCCTCTCCCAAAATTTTGAGAAATCAAGAGGCAATTTTGTAGCACCAGATCTGAGGTTTTTTGCTTGTTGGGTTAACAAAGTTAATCTTGCAGAAAATGAACAAAAAGCCTTCTCCAAGCTTGAAATATGTAGTTGACTTGAGAAACTTTTTTGACTTCTTCTCCACTTTTCAACACCTAAATGCTTGATAAATTTTCATACACAACACATGCACAAAGGGGAAAAATAGTTAAGGGTTAGGGAAAAGGGATTTGCCTTGGTCAAATCCCACTTTGGTAATCAAACCCTTAATAAAATGACAAAATGAGAGAGAAAGATAAACTAATAACATGCAAATGTTATCAATTTACCAAACCCTTGTTGAAGAAAATATGAAGATATGTCAATGGTTGCCTTTGAATGCTTGATTAATGCTTGATTTGATGATGCAAAGTGCTCAAATGATAGTTGAATGCTTGAATAAGTGAAGTTGATGATTTGGCAATTGATTAGGTGCAAAATGAGAATAAAATCACTTATTTATACACATTTGTGCCTTAGTAACCCAATGATACCTCATCACAAGCCGACATCAAGTAATTTTGAACAAAAACCCGAAAGAAAATTTGAAATATTTTGAAATTGGAGCCAAGAGGGACTCATTCGCCACCCATGGTAAATGGGTCCCACCTTGAACTTGAAAGTGGGTGTTGGGAATTAAGTCACATTTAATGTTGTTTTTTGGGTTCACATTCAAAAATATACTTAATTAAGCCTTATAAGGAAGTAAAGGGGTCAAATAAAGCATAAGAAAGGTGTAAATACTGAAATTATGCCTAGAAAAGTGTAAAATCTTGTTACAAGACTTTACAACACTTCAAAATATGACTTGATGATGAATAAAAAGGTGATTTTTAGGTGAATTGTAATTAATGAAGTATAGAAAAATGTAGAAATGTTTTACAACACTTCACAACACCTTCACAAGATGTCATTATTTAAATTTTAAAGACCTAATGTGAATGTTCAAGCCACATTACATCAATAAATCAAACCAAAATAGACCAAACATTGAGAGGACAAGCCTAAAAGACCATGAAAATGGCAATGGCCATTTTTCTATGGTGCATCAATATCCAAGGTGAATATTCAATAGGATGGATAAAGCCAACTTTTAAAAGATTTGATATCTTAGTCTTAACTCACAATGTGACCTTGTGATTCATCTTTCAAATATTTTATTTAACAGGCTTAGAATTGGGATATAGAATGATATTATGAACCACTATACATTCATAAATACCAGGCATGTCCTCATATACGACCAAGCAAATATATCAAGATGAGAATGTAATAATTCAGAATGTTGTTTAGATTCTTCTGAATAAAGGAACTTCCCAATTTTAATCAGCTTTTCAAAAGACCTAGTATCCATGAGAACATTGGTAGTGTCCCCTCTAATGAGAGAGCTACAATATTTATGATGGGAAATAGGAACATCAACATCCACATTAGATAAAGGATCCTCCTCGGGTATGTGCAGGCTCATGATGGGCCAAAAAGTGGCGATATGATGGGTATGTGTAGGGTATGTGGCTGATGACTTTTTTTTACCCAAAATTGATGAAACAAAAAGGGTTTTTAAAGGAGATTCCCAGCTTTCCAAAAAATATAAATTATGATTTAATTTGAATTTAATAAATAATTATTATTCATTTTCTATTAAATTACAACTAAATATCCGATCGATAGGCTGATTGAAAAACATCTATAACTTTCAAACGGTATCATATTTTTTGAATCCAAAACATGTGTCACATTCTATGATTTACATACTATAGGATTAAAAAAAGAAAAATTAAATTTCATGAATTTTTGACCAAGTTAAGGTGGTCAGACAGACGAAGTTTTATATTTTCTAAAAGTTGTAATAAAAAATTCATAATTAATTATTTACTTGGAAAAAAATTACAAAAAATATGCATCACATCCAGACATGAGTCCCTCTACTTCTATATAAAATATTACAAAAATATTATCATTTTATTATGGTTAGGGTGGTCGAGACACCTACTTTTATTTTTTCCAGAAATTTAAGTACTACTTCATTGAAATTTCAAATTTTCACCAAATAGATTTTATTTATTTTTAAATAAACCTAGTATTTTAGAAACTACATTCAATTTTCTACAAATTTTATTCTTACATATTTTGAAATAATATAGATAACTTATTCAAATATTTCGTCAAGTTGCCTAACACTTGATTTTTCTGAATTTTTTTACTTTAAGGGTGCTTGGCATACCATGATGCACATGCCCAAATAATTATTATTCATTTTCTATTTGAATTATGACTAAAGTCCTAACTGATAGGTTGATTGAAAAACATCTATAGCTTTCAAATGGTATCACATTTTTTGAATCACGAAACATGTGTCACATTCTATGCTTCACATACTATAGGATTTTTTAAAAATGAATTTCATGAAGTTTTGACCAAGTTAAGTGGTCAAACATATGAGTTTTTTATTTTTAAAAGTTGTAATAAAAATTCATAATTAATTATTTACTTGGAAAAAATTACAAAAAATATGCATCACATTAGGACATGAGTCCTCTACTTATATCTAAAATCTTATAAAAAATATTATCATTTATTGTGGTTAGGTGGTTAGATAGACACCTACTTATTTTTCTTGAAATTTAAGTACTCTGCATTGAAATTTCAAATTTTCACCAAATAGATTTAAAAAAAAAACTTAGTTTAGAAACTACATTCAATTTGCTACAAATTCTATTCTTACATATTTTTGAAATAATGTAGATAACTTATTCAAATTTTTACTTCAAGTTGCCTAATTCTATTTTTTTCTAAATTTTTCACCACTTAAGGGCCTGCTTTTTCCATGATGATCCTATACATACCCCCTCATCGATACTAATAATAGATTCTCCAATGTAATATTATTTATGCAAGCTATATAGGAATCACTGTTTATGGTGATAAGAAGCTAAATGAGAATAGACACCTAATAATTTTTATAGCACTTCCCCTAAAGAGAAAACATCTAGAGGAACTTCATTAGATTCTAATTTTCTCTCAATCAGTTCAGGGTGAACTAGACTGAGAGGTTTGATGGAAATCATGTTGACACTCCACCATGGTTTATACCTAGATTGTTCATCAGAGTAGCTAATCCCCAAGTTATGCTTTCAAGGTATACATTCTATAGGGACTTGAATACCTTGTTTGTTATACCCACAACCCTTACATCCATAACTGTACTTCGAAACAAGCTTAGAGCTAGGGTATTAATGTGTTTGTAAATCCTAAGAAGGGGAAGGATCTATGTAGAGAGCACCATTCCAAAAATTTGTATCATACTCATTTATGGGATCACCATCATCATTCTTGATAAGACTATAATCATTAGCCTCTTTAATAGAAGCATGATCGTCTTCCTTAGTAGGGGTGTAATCATTCTCCTTAACAAGAGCTTGATTTATTTCCTCAATGGGAGGACAATCATATTTCGTAATAGAGGTGTATGAAACTATTGGAAGGTAAACATGGATAGGGTCAACTTTGTACTCTTTGATGAAAGACTAAGAAAATTCCAAGGACCTCAAATCATCACCAAGAAACACATTTGATTCAAAAGAAGAAGTAGAAGGGATAGACTTAGGATTCTCTGCTTTGGGATGACCTTCTTTAGGAACATCTATTTCTGGAGTAACCTTCAAGGAAGGCACTATCGAAGAGGATGTAAATGCACTATAAGAAAATGATGGGATGCAATTTTTAAGAGTAGAAGCAACTAAGACCTGACCAATAGCTACCATCTCACAAAGGTATATAGCATCAGAGTTAGCATTGATTGTAATGAGCTCATTATTAGTAAAATAATTTATACAACGATGTAAAGTAGAGGTTGCAACCCCCAAAGTATGAATCCAAGGTCTTCACAAGAGAATATTATAAGGTAAAGTACTAGACATAACATATACTAAGGTGGGTATGGTAATAGGTCCCAAACTTAAAGGAAAGATTATCAGGCCTAAGGCTTAATGACCAGCATTATTGAATCCATGAATATAGAAAGAAGAAGTATCTAAAGAAGATGAATAAATATTTGTGTCATATAAAAATGGTCCCTTATCATTTTCATGGTCTTTTAGGCCTTTCTTCTTGATGTTTGGTCTATTTTTCTTTGGTTTATTGATGTAATGTGGCTTGATCATTCACATTAGGTCCTTAAAATATAAATAGTGATGTCTTGTGAAGGTGTTGTGAAGTCTTGTAAAACATTTCTACACTTTTCTAGACTCTATTCATTACAATTCACCTTAAAATAACCTTTTTATTCATCATCAAGTCCTATTTTGAAGTGTTGTAAAGTCTTCTAACAAGATTTCACACTTTTGTAGGCATAATTTCACTATTTACACCTTTTTAATGCTTTATTTGACCCCTTTATGCCCTTATAAGGCTTAATTAAGCTTTTTTAATGTAAACCCGACAAATAACATTAAATGAAAGATAATTCCTGACACCCACATTCAAGTCCAACGTGGGACCCATTCGCCATGGGTGGCGAATGAGTCCCTCTTGGCTCCAAATTCAAAATATTTCAAATTTTCTTTCAAGTTTTTATTCACAATTACCTTATGTCAGCCTGTGATGAGGTATCATTGGGTTACTAAGGAAAAATTGTATATAAATATGTGTTTTTCACCTCATTTTACATCTCCCAACAATCTCATAATTCATTCAAGCAATTCAAGCATTCAATTAGCATTTTGAGCACTTTGCATCATCTAATCAAGCATTAATCAAGCATTCAAAGGAAGACATTGACATATCTTTAGATTTTCATCAACAAGGTTTTGGTAAGTTGATAGCATTTGCATGTTATTATTTTATCTTTCTCTTTCATTTCATCATTTCTTTAAGGGTTTGATTACCAAAGTAGGATTTGACCAAGGAAAATCCCTTTGTGCTAACCCTTGACCATTTTTCCCCTTTGTGAATGTGTTGTGTATGCAGATTTATCAAGCATTTAGGTTTTGAAAAGTGGAAAAGAAGTCAACAAAGTGTCTCAAGTCAATCATAACCTATTTCAAGCTTGGAGAAGATATTCTGTCTTTTTTCTGCAAGATTAACTTTGTCAACCCGACAAGCAAACAACCTCAAATCTGGTGTTCCAAGATTGGTCCCCTAATTTCTTAGAATTTTTGGAGAGTACTAATTCACCATCAGTGGTGAATGAGTCCCACCTTAAGGCTAGAAATCCATATTTTGTCAATTTCCAAATGTCAACACTCAAAAACTAGTTTCAGACAATTTTCATCAAAAGCAAGATTGATTCACCATTAGTGGAGAATGAGTCCCATTGGTGATTTTTTGTGATTTCAGACATCATTCAGAATATTCTAGATTCTCCAATCTCTACCTAGGTGTACTCTAATTCAACCCTTTTCTTTTTTGCTTTACATTTATTCATTCATAGTTCATTATTTGCAAACATCATTGTGTTTTCCAACATTGCATTGTTCTTAGTTTTTGCATTCATAATCAGTCAAAAAATTCATTTAGTTGCATTCATATCATTCCATTTAGCATTAATTACATTACACATTGCATAATTTGAGTGAACTAGCTAGATATTTTGGTCCTTCTTTCTCCTTTTAGGTGAAAAACCCTAGAAGTGTTAGAAAGATCCAAAGGTTCCCAAAAATATATGGTTCAATCTTAATCTTAGGAAAAATATCAATGCTACATAGGTTGAGAGAAGAAACGGTGTCAACAAGAGAACACCTAATATCAATGTTATTAATATTAACTATAATTTTGAGAGGATCTGCTCGCTTCTATACCTCCGGAGATGGGCATTCCTATGGATATAACATAATATTTAGTGAATCAATATGATTATGAGCCATCAATGCATTAACATCTATCGACCTAGTGGAAGAAGGCAAGACGATAATTTTTAAGGCTTCGTAAAGTATACCTTGATAAAACAAAGAAAGCTAAAGCAAATCCTATAGTGAGATCTTGGTAGGAGTAATGTGAAGTTTCTTGACAAGATCATAATTACCAAGTGCTTTGATTGTAATTTTAGGTGTTGGAGGAAGACTTGGTTGAGAAGGTGGTAAAGACGTAGGAATAGAAGTAGGGTGATTCAATTTTTTTATTCAAGTTCTAGTATTATATGTATGACCTATGGCATTATAAGGAGTTGTAACTTTCAATTTAATCTCATGTAAAGGTATGATGAGTCATCAGAGACTAGAACCCAATGAATAGAATGAATCCTCTTAGGATATGGGCTACCAAAGACACATAAATGATGGGTTTCTTAGGCCTTTGAGGAGTCATAGAGACTACAACTACATTAACGAACTCTTCAAATTGTGAAGAGGAAGTAGATGATTGTGATATGTTTGCTTAGGAGATCTAAAAAAAGGAGAGGATGTCTCTAAGAATTCATGTAAGGAATCATCTAGCAGATCAAAGTCATCCTTAGAAAAATAAATATCAAAATTATTAAATCAATACAAAAAAGATCTAACATGATTTCCTTCATGTTAGGTTTACAGAAATGTAAAGGAGGGGATTTGCTACTCCCAAGTCCGAAGACGAACAAGTTCTAAAGGGAGAAATTTCTCCTTGGTCACCTCAATGACACAGACCTAAGTAATTGATGTTCAATATGAAATAAATTACAAAAATGTACTTAAAAGAGTGTTCCTAATACATTCACGAATAAAGGAGTTCAAGAACCAAAATAATAGATTACACAAATTTCTAAGATATACATGCTAGCTCTTGACCAATGGATGTCAATGTTAGAATTGGAAGATAAGTTGGTGCATTGCCATCTTAGAGGATGTGATGGTGTCTCGTATGGATAGAGAGGTAAATACATGCACATAACTCTAAGAATCTACTATCTACTAAGAATTTGATGTCTAACTATTCTAATTAATTAACAGAAAGTGTGAATAAAAGAAAATAACAACAAAATATGTTAACTCATAGAAGGTCTCACACTTTTAAGCCTCTTGCAAAGCTTCACACAAAAAACAAGTGCACAAGGAGAATGAGGAAAAATGTTGGGGCTCTTTTGTGGTTTCCTCAATCAAACCCCTACTTTGGTGTTTCCACCTCCACCAATAGCCAGATAGATAGAGATCATAAAAGACATAAAGTAAAGTAGAAACAATGAGTGATAAAAGAAAAATCCACAATGGAGGAGAACCCATATCACATTGAAATATAGATGTGTGATAAAATAAAAGCCCACTATGGAGGAGAACTTGTATCACAAAGTATACACACAATGAATGTGATAGAAAATAGACAAGATAGCAAAAGAGTGCTACCAACAGTTTGTGTCTCTATCTTGGCTTGATAAAAATTATTTTGAGTGCTTGTAAGAGAGCCTTGGTTGTTGAAAAGATGTGATTCTAGTAGAGCTTCATCATACAAATGAGATGCAGAAGAGAAGAGAAGTGAGAAAGAAATTTGTGAAGCAAAATTGTGAGAATGAATGAGAATGAAGGTGAAAGAGGGAGTTTTGTATGGGTGAATGGGTGAGAAGAACCGTTAGATTCAATTTCCATCATGATGATGTGTGCCACGTGAAAATTTCTTGAGATTCCCTCATTTAAACTCATAAAGTATGGGGATGCTTGTCGCGTGTTGCATGAGCATCCCTATGTTCCCATATAGGCATCCAACTCATAACTTTGCAAGAAATGAGGTAGCACAATACTGATGCTTCATCATTACCCCTTATCGATTTGGAATTGTAAAATTCTAACTCATAAGGTCCTTTCCATAAATGTGACTAGATACCATAAATGTGTGTGGGGTAAAATACACAAGTGTGATATTTCCACGAGGTACAATTTATGATACTAAAAAAATATAACAATCATATCTAGATGTATAATAGACTTCCACAAGATTATACAATGATAATGTCAACAAGGTAGGGATCTAGGGATTTTCAAGTGAATAGAACTTATGAACAAGTTTTAATAATCTTGTTTGGATGAATGCCAAAATTTCACAAAAATGACTTATATAATATTATATCTTCACTTTTTGGGACTTCTATCTATAATGAATAATAAAATATCATATTAGTGAACAAGATATGCAAAATTTCCTACATGAACTAGTCACTTACTGGAATTTATTATACTATTGGACATTCTTTTCTACAATGATTTAATTACCTTCAATTGTCGATCTTGCAATGGTTTAACTTTCTTCGAGCCTAAAGTATAAAAGAGTGTTTTTACAAACTTTAATTGGGATATTTTTGGAAGGATTGAAGTGGAAAAACTTTTATTGATGGTTCTCATGTGTGAAAAAGAGCTCCTCCAATATGAGGAAAATTTTTGGGAGGTAACCAAGGAGGATCTAATATAAAAGAGAGGAAGGATATGAAGAAAAGGCCAAATTTGTAATGTATTGAGGGTGATGTTTATTTTATTAAGCTATAGGAGTTTCCTATTATATTAGGTTGTAATTATTTCTTAGTTAGTCCACCTAGTCAAAAATAAATTTCAAGCACGCCAAGGATGTTAATTCTATACCTTACTCTTAATTATTTATTATTTTACATTTCCCAAATCTAGCATCACATATATTTGAATATAAAACCTCATAATTGGTAGTTTATTATCATATTTATTGTTATATTTAATTTAGTAATTAGATTTCTATTAAATTAGAGAAAAGGAATAAAGTGAGCACCTAAGTTGTGGTTTATTTTAGTTCTACAATATTATTAACCCAAGGTTCATTATTTGATCTTTCACTATCACATATTTATTCAATATATATAGCTACTAAATGTAGTATAATTTTAATTTTTGAATTCAATAACTAGATATTAAATGCAATATCTACCTACTAAGTGAAAGGAAATATGTATCCACCCAAGGTAATTTCCACATAACCCAAATACAAAAATATATGCAACAAAGTATGCATAATCCATATGAAAAAGAATAAACAACATACCATCAAAGATGGCATAACATATACCCTGGGAAAACCCTCAAGAGGGAAAAACCCAACCTCCAAAACCATCCATCACTCGTGTATTATTCAGTAATAAACATTACAATATATATTCAGGGTCCTCTATGAACACCTTTGAAACATCAAGCCCTCTACATGTAATCCATGTGAACAATCAAGTAACCAGACACTCCATACCACACTTCAACCCTCACAAATGATAACAAGAGCTAACATTTCAACTAGACAACCTTCCAACTACCCATTTGTTTTCTTTTAAATAGAAACAAGTTCACACAAAACCACCAAGTGGTATTACATAAACCATGTGACTAATACCATGAGATTTATATTAGATGCATAGGACAAATGAGAGGGGAGATAAATCATTTGTGCATTAAAAAATCAAATCCCTCATTAATATTCTCATCTTTATTAGACCTTAAACCCTTAATTAGATTTAGAATGAAAGTAAACAAGTGAAGCAACAACATATCAAAACACCATGCACAACAAAACACCATATTTATTCGGAAAACCCAAGAAGGGAATAACCATGATGAGGATTAGCTCACAATATAAAATAATTGCAACACCGAATACAATAGGATCACTACCAAAGGGATTACTACCAAAGGACTCACTTTCTAGAAGAAATATGATAGAATATGGGGTGGCTCATTTCCAATTTGAGTTTCTTACAATGCATCTCTCTTATGCCAAAGGTATAGTTCCACTAAAGCACAAACAACTTGAATTCCAAATACTAAAATGTAGACACCTTCTTCTCACTACATCTAGGAGTCATAGGCATTAAATCTCACACTCAAATCACCACACTTGATTAGTTTCACATCCTTCACATCAAAAACCCTTTGCTTAATCCACACAACTACTTAGATTGTATTTATACCATCTGTGACCTAAAACAATCTCAATTAGGTCAACCTTAAGGAAATGTATGCACCTTAACTATGAAATATCAAATAGATCAACACCAAACACTTCCATAGTAAAAAAGGTGAAGGAAGTTCATGCCACAACTTAACTAGGACCCAAATCTATATCAACATGCTTCTAACCACTTCCACAAACAAAAATAATTGTTTATAATTAGCGCTAGCATGTCAAGTCCTCCAAACCTACACTAACACTAACAAGAAACCAAAAAAATGATTCTTCAAGTGCAGAAACATCTCATGGACCACACAAAAACATTCTAAAAAATCTCAGAATATTTTCCACTACTATTGCAACCACCTAAAACTGAAGAACACATTTATTTTATTCAACCAGACACACTGGCACAAACATCCAATACAACAAACAACCTTGAGGAACATCTCAACACCTAAAACCTCAAGGAAAGATAGATAAAATCAATCTAAGTATGTTCTCGGATTAGAAAGAAAATAATATTCACTATAGAGAAATTCAAAGCAATCTCATTTCTCCCAAACACCTTGTTTCACTAGAAGATCATATTGTAAAACACATATTTTACCTCAAATCAATCCAGAACCTGAAACTCTTGATATAGAACCCTTAAATGGGTATGTGCAGGATCATGATGGGCCAAAAAGTGGCAATTTGATGGGTATGTGGCTGATGACTATTCTTTTACCCAAAATTGATGAAATGAAAAGGGTTTTTAAAGGAGATTCTCATCTTTCCACCAATATAAATTATGCTTTACTTTGAATTTAATAAGTAATTATTATTCATTTTCTATTCAAATTACGACTAAAGTCCTGATTGATAGGTTGATTGAAAAAAATCTATAGCTTTCAAATGGTATCACATTTTTTAAATCCAAAACATGTGTCACATTCTATGCTTCGCATAATATAGGATTAAAAAAAAATGAATTTCATGAAGTTTTGACCAAGTTAAGGTGGTCAGACATATGAGTTTTTATATTTTTTAAGAAGTTGTAATAAAAAGATCATAATTAATTATTTACTTGGAAAAAAATTACAAACAAATATGCATCACATCAGGGCATGAGTCATCTACTTATATCTAAAATCTTATAAAAAAATATTATCATTTTATTGTGGTTAGGGTGGTCAGACAGACACCTACTTCTTATTTTTCCCTGAAATTTAAGTACCCTGCATTGAAATTTCAAATTTTCACCGATAGATTTTTTTTTAAAGAAAACCTAGTAGTTTAGAAACTTCATTCAATTTTCTACAAATTCTATTCTTACATATTTTTGAAATAATATAGATAACTTATTCAAATTTTTACATCAAGTTACCTAACTCTAATTTTTTTGAATTTTTTGCCCATTAAGGGCCTATTTTTTCCATGATGATCCTGCACATACCCAAATACTTCTAATCATCATATGAAAACCCATGCAAGCATATCTTCAACCATGAAGAAATGTGGAGCAGAACACTGAACACCACTCTATCACACTAGTTAAACTCTCTTTTATTCAAATTTTCTCAAAATTACTTGGAAACCAATTGAACCAATTGCATCAACAATACTAATAATATATCTACAACACATCTCAAGCATCTGCAACATGTCTCATAAACTATAACACTTCCAACTATCTCTCTAAACATAACTTCTACAACTATACTAGAGTAAGACATCAATGAAAACACTAGAAAAATTGTGTTGACATCAATACTGACAACTCCAGGCTTCCAACAAATCCAATTCTAGGGGTTAACATTATCAAAACCAAAAAAATTCCAACACTCTCTTCATATAATTGAATGAAATCAATAAAAACACCCAAACAGCTCACAAACAACTCAAGCTTCCAACAATCCCCCCCTTTGTCATTGATGGAAACATTGGTTCTGAAAAATCATCAACAATAAAAGCATACCAATAACAAATATGCAACAAGCAGGAAGCAACACTCCCCCTAATGTGGGCATCTCTCATTCTTCATATTTTCATTCTCTTGCTCTTGAGCACTCTCCCTTTGTGGTCTTTAGACCATCTTCTCTTTTATACTATGGTTTTTCAATCAATTCTCTCCCTCTTTGACATCAATGGAATAGGACCATAGACTCATCCAACTCTCTTTCCTATATTGAACTCTTTTTCTCTCCCCCTTTGATAACATTCAAAGGGAAACACCTACACCTTTCACACATTATCTGCATAGGATTTTTTTTTTGAGATTTGCATACACTACTTTGACACCACTTGCAACACTAGCAAGAAACTGCACTAAACTCCCTTTTCTACACACTCCCCCTTAGGGGCACAAAATATGCTCCATATGAATTCACCAACCATCAATACTACCACGTACTCCCCTTGAGAGGTAGCCTTCACCAGTCCAAAAAAAAGAATAAATCTTGAATTTCTCCATCAAACTAATCCACAATCTTATGCATCTGGTTGAATGGAGGGGAAATAAACCCTAACTTCTACTAGAGATACTCAAATGTATCTTTAGGAAGATCCTTTGTAAAAATATCTGCAACTTGATGCTTTGTATGCACAAACTCCTGCTTCACCTCATTTTTTGCAACCTTCTCTCTTAGAAAGTGATATCAGATTGAGATATACTTTTTCCTTGAATGCATCACTGGATTCTTTGATAAATTGATAGCACTTGTATTATCACACAAGATAGAAATAGTTTCATTAAATGATATTATGATAGTCTTCAAGGTTCGTTGCATCTACAAAACCTGTGTGCAATAAGATGCTACAACAATATACTCTACCTCTGCAGTAGATAGATATACTGAAAAAAAAATTCTTGGCCAAGAAACTAATCTACTTCCAAGAAAGAAAGCACCTCCACTTGCATACTTATTTTTCATCCACCAAACCTACCTAATCTACATTAGTATAGGAACTTAAAGAGAAATTAGTATCTTTTGGATACTATATACCATAGTCCAAAGTTCCCTACAAATATTTGAATATCCTCTTTACTGCCACCACATGAGACTCTCTAGGATCTTCTTGAAATCTAGCCACAAGATAAACTACATGCATGATATCCAATCTAGTGGTAGTTAGATATAGCAGCCCACCAATCATTGATATGCACTTTCTCTTATCAGTCTTAGGATATTCATCATTCTTTCTAAACTTGCAACTAGTAACCATAAGAGTACATACTTGTTTTAGAGTATTTCAATCCAAACTTCTTCAGTATTTCCTTGACATATTTTTATTGAAATGAATATTCCTTTTTTTTTCTAACTAATTTGTAGCCCAAGGGAGAAATTCATCTCCCCAAACATTGACATCTTAAATTCATTCTACATCTCTTTCTCAAACTTCTTGCACATTTCCTCATTTCCTTCAAAGAATATATCATCAACATACATAACCACAATCAAGATTTGATCCTTCTCAACTTTAAAGTAAATATTTCTATCTGTGATACCTTTTGAATCCCTATTACAACAAGTACCTATCTAACCTTTCATACCAAGCTCTACGAGATTGCTTGAGTCCATACAATTCCTTCTTCAATCTGTAAACCATATTAGAATTATCTAATAGCTGAAATCCTTCCAATTGTTCAATTTACACTT
Organism: Sequoia sempervirens; assembly: GCA_007258455.2. NCBI lineage: Eukaryota > Viridiplantae > Streptophyta > Pinopsida > Cupressales > Cupressaceae > Sequoia > Sequoia sempervirens. Next base: position 194,969,467 of record VDFB02353493.1, on the reverse strand, counting down.
CTTCCAACTCACCATTCAAGAATGTAGACTTCACATCCATTTAATAAACTTTAAAAGTCATGTGTTTCAAAGGCCAAAAACATCCTAATGGTATCCATTCTTGCCACTAGAGAAAATGTCTTCTCAAAATCTATTCCTTCCACTTGTGAGTATCCCTTACACACAAGTCTAGCCATATTTCTAACAACTTCTCCATTCACATTTAGTTGTTCTAGAATACAAATTTATTTCCTATTACATTATTGTGTTCTTATATTGGGACTAATTCCAAAATCTAATTCTTCTCAATCTATATCAGTTCTTCTTTAATATCTTTGGTCCAATTCTTATCCTTACATGATTCAATCACTATATTAGGTTCTACTTTGGAAAGTAGACACAAATTTACATGTTCTTCTTTCACAACAACTTGACTTCTTGTCAGTATGCCTCTTCTCTTATCACCAATGATCTGATCTTTAGAATTATTCTTCTACACATACTTAGGAGTCTTAAGAATCCTTTTTGAAGCATCTTCCTCTCCAACGTGTATCTCCTTTTCTTTCTCTTCTTCTTTTCCTTCTTATTTGCAAGAAGACTCATCAAATTCATATCCTTCTATCAAGACTAAGATTTTATGTAGTCCTTCATCTAATTTGACACTTACACTTTCACCTATCTTCTTCAACCTCTTTTTGTAGCACCTATAAGCCTTGATTCTTGTAGAATGTCCAAGGAATATTCCTTCATCTAATATTAATTTTCCATCAAAATTTCCCAATTTTTCTTCATCTCTCCTAATATAACATTTTCTTCCAAACACTTAAAAATATTTGCTAGTAGTTCTTCCATACCATAGTTCATATGGAATCTTTGAACTATTTATTCTTGTTTGTACTCTATTGAGTATGCATACTGTATTATGAATAACTTCTCTCTAGTAGACATCTGGTAGATTTTCTTCCTTCATCATTTTCCTTTCTGCTTCCTAAACTATCCTATTCTTTCTATCGACAACTCCATTATATTGAGGAGTTGTAGGGGCTAAAAAATGCCTCTTTATTTGATGATCTTCACAAAATAATTAAACTCATTATAGGTGAATTATCCACCTCTATAAAAAATTAAGCACTTTTTTCTTATCCATTTCATTCTCAACCATAGCTTTAAATTATTTAAAATTTTCTAGATCTTCTAATTTTTCTCTAGGAAAAGCTACCCAAGTCATTCTAGAGTAATCATCAATTAACAACATGAAATACCTATCACCTTAAAATATTATTTTTCTTGTAGGTCAAGGGTAAACCCACAAAACTGGTTTACAATTCTAGTGAGGAAGGAAAAGTTGCAAAAAATGCCCCCATGCAAAAAAAAAATGGTTTTTGGGGGTTCGAATGAACATCAGGTTTGAGCGAACCTAAAGGGGGTTCGTTAGAACCCCCCTTCGAGAAAACCCATTAAATGTTGGGTCCCACATTTCTTGGGGAAAAAAGAAAAGGAAAGGGTTGTGGAAAGTAGGTTCACTTAAACCCTGGTTTGAGTGAACCTCCAAGGGGGGTTTGCTTGAACCCCCCTTTTCCCCCTTCTCCCCCTCTGGTACCAAAAAGCTCTAGAATTTTTCCCTTCGAAGCTCAAGTTGAGGGTGAAAATGGAGGAGACTTCATAGACCCAACTAGATGATGTTAGTCCTTAGAACAAGCTATCCAATGAATATCATTTTAATATGTTTTGGTTTATTATGTATTTGTTTTTTTTATTTTCATTAAACATAGGTTTTTCACTAAAAATTAGGCTCTTTGTTCTGCAGATGTGGAAAAATAGTAGATTATCAAAAAAATAATTGAAAAACATGAGTGCACTAGATATTGAAGTCCTTGATCCAACAAAAAAAATTGAATTTCGATAGATACAAAAAAAAATTATGTTGTATACGATCTGCCTATGTCTGAATTGTAATTGGTTTGACTTTGAAACTTCATTAAGGAAATATATTCAATAAAACACTATGAAAATAATTGGAAGTAGTAGATATCATAGTTACAAATCTAAATTCAAAAAAAATAGAATTTTATCCTTCATGGAAAAAAAATTATGTTGTATACAGTGCGTGTCACTCCTTAAAATGGTGTTTACTGAAAAAAACTAGTTTTCGAAGGAGATGGAAAAATAATTGCAATTTGATTCCAAAAATTTTGAAAAAATTATTTTAGAATCTACAGAAAAAATTTCACAAATCACTATTTTGCATCATCTTCAAATTCCTCACGGTTTAGCCACTATAGGTGCCTGAAAGTGAAGATTTAGCTAGAAAAAATCAGTTCATTGTCTAGTTTGGACAAAAATTGTAAACCAGTATTATGGGATCACCCTCAACATAGGACTGTATGTACCAACTCCAAAGGTCCTGTAGTAGAATATTCTTTGATGCTGAACCTCTTTCTTGTTTGTTTCCCAACTTGGCATTCCCTACAAATTGAATTGATAGGCTTTGTAATTCTTGGAAGATCTCTCACAACTTAAGGAGAGTTGATCCTCACAAGGCTATCAAAATTGATTTGACACATTATTCTATGCCATATCCAACTTTAAATGATTTGATTCATAAAACACTTACCATTATCACCTTTGAGCTGATAAAATTTCCATTTGTCCTTCTTACTTTAGCAACTAGGGATTCAAATCTTCCTTTTTTGATTTCACAACTACCATCCTGAAACACAAGATTATATCCTTTGCTACACATTTATCCTACACTCAGAAGATTATGTTGGAGACCCTTGACATAAATAAAATCATCTATATTATGCTTTCCATCAAAACTAATTGAACCTTTTCCACATATCTTAGTAGATGTATCATCACCAAACTTAACAAATCACCTTCAAACTTCTCATGTTTAGAAAACTTACTCTTATCACCTATCATATGATTTGAGGATCCACTATCAATTATCTAGTGATTTTTCTCCTCTCTAACATGAAAATTATTCACTATAGTCCCTTTGATGTTGTGACCTATTTCTAGAGTAATTTCCTTCATACATCTTTCGAAGTCAGTAGAATTATTTCCAACATTCAGAGCCATGAACAAGCATTCATCATTTTCATCTTCTGGGTAGTCAAAATCATCATCAAATATGCTAGCATCTTCTTTAACATAATAACTTCTTTTGATAGATTACCTTTATTATACTTATATATATCACCTGAAACTTTGGCTAGAAATCTTGAAGCATAATGACCTATCTTTCCATAGTTAATACATTTGAAAGGTAGCCTACTTCTATATTTTCTAGTCTGCTTTTCCATCCTCCTAACAACTTTTGCTTCTATCTCATCAAGATCATTTGGATCTCATCCATCATCCTTCTTTGTTTTGATAGCTTTAAAAGTAATCTCTTTTCTTGAATCATTTTTGACCAAAATCTCTCAATTAAAAAGTAGTTAAAACACCAAACAACTAATCTCTAGAAGAATGGTCTAAATCTCGAGCTTCCTCAATAGTATAATCTTTAGAACTATAGTATTTATGAAAATTTCTTAATACCTTCTTTACCACCTCATCTTCTTCCAATTTTCCACCAAGGCCATTGATGGAATTGAAAAATTCATCTACTCTATGCATGTATCTTTCAATATCTTCATCTTCTAAAATCCTTAGGGTTTCAAACTTAGTCTTAAAATTTTGCATCTTTGCTTGCTTGACCTTGTCATCTCATTCATATATACTTTCCAACTTCTTTTATATTTCTTTACCAGATGTTTATCCCATAACCTTCACAAGTTTTGAATCAACAAGACCACTAAGAAGATAATTACTTTCTTTTCCATTGTTCTCATATGCCTTGATCTCATCATTAGTTTTCAGACCATTAGTAGGCATGGTATATCCATCTTCAATTGACTTCTAAACTCCAAACCCTAGGGAAACAAGAAAAATTTTCATCCTAGTTTTCTAAAATGCATTTAATTCGTCCCATCAAACATGAGATCCTCCTTGTGTTTCATCTAGATCTACCTCAAGTTATTAAGCTTCTTCCAAGGAACCTTTCTTTGATACCAATTGTTAGATGCATAGGACAACTAAAAGAAGGTGAATCAGTTGTACATTGAAACATAAAACCCTCATTAACATTCAGATCTTTATTAGCTCTTAAACCCTTAATCATATTTAGCATGAAAGTAAACAAGTGAAACAACAACACATAAACACCATGCAAGGTAGAACACTAGATTTACATGGAAAATCCAAGGGAAAAAACATAGTGATGATTATCTCATGCTATAAAGTAATTGCAACATCGAATGCAATAGGCTCACTACTAGAGGGCTCACTGCCCAAAAGAATGAAGGGCTCACTGCCAAATGACTCATTGTCCAGAAGAAAGAAAATAGATGAAGGAGTGTGTCACTACCAATTTGAACATCTTACACTACATCTCTCTTATGTTGAAGGTATTGTTCCACTGAAGAAGAAACAACTCATTCAACAGACTAAAATGTAGACACATTTTGCTCACTACATCTGAGAGTCATAGGCATTAAATCTCACACTTAGATCACAACACTTGATCACTTTCACATCTTTTGAATCACACACCATTTTATTAATCCACATAACAACTTTCCTTGTATTTATACCATCTGTGACCTAAAATAATCTTAATTAGGTCAACCTTCAAGAAATCTATTCACCTCAACCATGCAACATCAAATAGGTTGGAACCAAACACTTCCACAATGTAAATAAGTGAAGTTACAACATGCCACATCTTAACTGGGACCAAAATCTACATCGACATGCTTCTCAACACTTCCAAAAATAATATTCATCCTCTACAATTAGTACTAGCATGCCAAGGTAGCCAAACCTACACTAACACTAACAAGCAACCACAAACACACCTCTCTAGGCCTAGAAACATCTCATGGACCACAAAAAAACATTCCAGAAAATCTCAAAATATTCTACATCATCAAAATATTTTCCATTACTACTACAACTAGTTGAAACTTAAGAACACCTTTATTTTGTACAATGAAACACACCACACAAACATCCAATACACCAAACAACCTTGTGAAACACCTCAAAACCTAAAACCTCAAGGAAAAGTAGATACAGTCAATATAAGTATGTTCCTAGATTTGCAAGACAAAAATCTTCACTATAGAGAAATGTAGAGAAAACTCATTTCTCCCAAACACCCTGTTTCACCAGATAGTCATACTGCAAAACATAACTTTCATTTCAGATCGATCCAGAACTTGAAACTCTAGATATAGAATCTTTGAATATTTCTAATCATCATATCCAAACTACATAGGGATATCTTCAACCATGAATAAATTTGGAGTAGAACAATTAACACCACTCTATCACAATGAATTCTCTTTTATTGAATTTTTCTCATAATAACTTGGAAACCAAGTGAACCAATTGCATAAACAATACTAATAACATATTTGCAACACATTTGATGCATCTGCAACAACTCTCATCAACTATATCACGTCCAACTATCTCTCCAAACACAACTTCTACAACTATACTGAATTAAGATATCAATAGCAACACCAACAACTCCAGGCTTCCAACAAATCCAATTCTAGGGGTTGACATTATCAACACTAATAAAATTCCAACACTCTCTTCATACAAGGGTTTGAAATCACTGACAACATCCAAACAACTCACAAACAACTCAATCTTCTAACACTTTCAAAATTATTAACTCCTCATTGAATAGTGGTAGTAATTATTCCCAATATTAAATATTATTCCCATGTGTAACCAAACATTAAATATTTAATCCAATGTTACATACAACACATAAAGTGGCCCCAATAATCTAGACCCATGTGATGCATGCATCCCTAGATCCCCTAGATGCACCACATAATAAATAAATATTACATTATAACATTATGCAAGGTGGACAACACACCTTTTCCTAACATTCTCCCACTTTTTGTGTACATTGCATAGGGGTAAACAAGTAAACTCAAAAATGAACAAGGGAACTATCCCTCTAGCCACATACACCATCAAGGAATCAAATTGCTCCATGTGCTCCATCAAGATACCTGCAACAAGAATCAAGGTGACCACCACCTCAAGCATGAATGCTCTCATCCTCCATCATTCAAAAGCACAAACATAAGAAACCATCAAAACAAATGCCACACTAACTATCATAAAAAATAATAATTCTTTCCTCCAACTGATATCCAAATACACAAACACTCAATCCAAAGGTAATAAGTATGTATTGATAGCTATCACTATATAATCACAATAGTTGAAAATAGCATCCATAATAAATGCTAAAAAATCTAACTATCCATACCTCAAAGGTACATACAAATCATAACAAGTGAACCTCATGACATCAACATTTACAACCCATAACATGCAATCACAAGCTCTAAGTGCAAAAATTTTAATATAATAAACATACACATCTAGGAACTCCCACTACATAAGGTAATGTCAAATATGAAAATGATCAAGGCATTCAAATATCCACCAATAGCAACACATAGAAGTGTAACAAACATCATTTAGTACCAAGGAACATCCACAAAGATATGTAAATCTACAAACCAATATGTTGCAATACAACTCATACCACAAGTCTCCATAGCTCTCCCAATTTCTTCACACCCAACAAAGGAAAGATATAAAGGAACATCTATGTCACCACCAAAGAATAATGAACAACAAATGACCACAAACATAGTGATCACCATATCTCCACACAAGATTTCAAATATAGTGTCATGTGAATACAAACATCTAGTAAGTAGAACAAGCAAATAAAAACTTGTAACATGTCTTCTATACACACCTCTAAATGCTAAGATATGATAATTAGGATCTCCTCCATAAAATCCCAAAGAGAATAACACTATCCACATCTAACCATAACCAAGATGTATCCATCTCAAACCAAAGGACTATCAAACCAAATCCATTCCTAAAGCAACAAAATAAGCCCAATAACATCTCCAAAACTCAACATCAATGAATAATATCGCAATGCATAAGGAGATAAACATGCTAACATACCTCAAATGACCCCTTCAGAACTATCAAACCATAGCCCAAGATCCATATGCATGAGAAGAGAGAGTATAAAATATAATGCCTCTAAAAGTAGCAATGGGTAATACCTCTCAAATAATAAACTACTGAGTATAACCAAGATTGGGGAATGAGAATTATCCTCCTTGAAGATATCCAAGTCATCATAAATCATTTAAGAACAATATCCTCATAGCTCCATGTTAAACTCATGTGCAACCAAGGTGTAGGCTCCTTGGACTTCCAGCTAAAACCTCATCAATGAGCAATTGTCTCAACAAATTTCTCTAATCATAAGAGATATCATAGCCTCACCTATGTCTCCAAGTATCCATGAGTACTTGTAACCAATCAATCTAAATAAAACAAATCACCATCATGAACATCCCAAGCAAATGATCAAAGTACTCAATATACAAAGAACCAACCAAGATGAAAGCCAAAGTCCTAATCACAAATCAGGAACTCAATCATGATATCCTAATCTCACATCTCCTCCAAAGAATATCATATGCTCCAATAAACATATCATGTACCTCTATCATGCAAAATTATAAATGTATAATTAAGAGTACAACATGAAATAATACATAACCATCCTAACAAACAAGGATCACATAACAAGTGAAAAATTATGACACCTCAACCAAAGATTAAAGATTCCTCCATGGATAACCAAGATGTCAACATCTCCAAATCACATAAAGGAAACCATCATCTTTGAATGAAATCCAAGATGTCAAATAACCTTCACTATATAGAAACAGAAGGAAAGATTCCATCCATGACACCAACACACTATAGAAGATCATCCACCACCAAATGGCAAATCCACATCATTTCCACAAGCTCCCACTAAACCATGATACTGAGATCTCCATAGAAACATGATAACCATCCTCTAAATGAATATCCTCCATGGCCCAAATGCAATCAAAGAACTCAACATCAAGCTCCCAAAGGGAAGAGTACAAATGATGATCTCCAAACCATCACTATCACAAGATCCCACTTAATAGTGTAATCAAACTATCTATGATATCATGATAACAAGTTCCTCAAGAAAGATCAACCAAAACCATGATCCTCAAGCCAAGAAGATACACCACCACAAACCAAAATATAATCAATCTAACACCACCAAAAAAGAACCTACATAAAAAATCATGTCATGCCAAATTCCCTAAAGAATAAGGAACATCCATAACACCATGATCACCACCAAATGTACCAGAAAAATAATCCAACCGTGTCACACATGTTTGTATCACATAGTCAACTACATAGGTCTCACATCATGACTACACATGGTAATACCATCTCTCCTCCTCAACATGGCAACCAAAACAATAAAACAAATGATTAAACCAAGACACAAATTTGAGTCTATAACAACACTAAAGTATCTATGGGTATAGAAAATTCATATCCAAGCCATAAATGTAACCTATAAGTATAGATCACCTATAATAGTATACAACTTGTAGATACGACAATGCAACATACAAATCAAGCAATATATTGATAACCATGTCAAATGAGATTAATCATATATTTACATGTGATTATGCAATGACTCCAACATTAAATCACCAAGATCCAATAATCCATAAGCTCACAAAATCACCATAGTCAAAATAACCCATAAAAAACTCGGATGGAAATAACAACAAATAAATCATACCAAAACATCTCCAAACCTAAACCATTGTGTAGTGCTTTGAACAAGCTTTTCGTCAACTATAAGAAGTCCACAATCTAACTTTGTATGCATAAATTATAACCTCTCCAAGCTTGTAGTGACAATCCAACTTCCAACCAAAAAATTACTATCAAACTAGGAAAATTTGGAAAAACCACTAATACCATAGCATAGTCCTTGGAACCACCTTTCCAACAAGTATAACAAGCCAAAAAATAGACACCTTGGAAGAAAGTTATGCCCCTGGTAAAAATCTATCCAATTTTTCTATAAAATCAATGTTGATAGTGGTATGGTAGCCCATTGGTGGTGGCAGCACCACCCAAGTGGTTTCGTCCACCTGTTTTTTATTTGGTAAGCATTGATGAATTTTTAGTAAAAATATGGTGAAATAAAAAAAAAATTATAGTTGGGGGCCTAGCCCTACCAAAATAGGGGCTAAGCCCATTGACTAGTGCCATTATGTCAGCTAATAGCATTGTTGGCCTATCAGTATCGATAGCCATGGGCTGCAAGTATGGTAGAAGTCGTGGGAGATCTATGGACCACCCAAAAAATCATTTTTTATTTTTCAAATGTGCAAGAAATTTTTTATTTAATCACAAAATTAATTTATTTATTTTTACTCTATAGATAAATTCACAGCCATATGGCCATACAACAAGGAAGGGAGGGAATTTTTTTTCTATTTTTTCATAGTGGCCAAGATAAGCCAAATTTTATGTCAATTTTTATCTCTCGGGCTTCTTAGATCCAATGGTGAGGTCTATTTTATCCCAATGGGTAATCTCTAAAAATTCCCCTACAAAGCCCTCATATTGAACATTCATAAAAAACCTTTTTCCAACAAAAATTCATAAACCTAGATCTACAAAAAATAATCACAAACCTACAACCTCAAAACTCCAAATCTACAAAAAAACCCCATATCTTGAAATGTCTTCATTCTTTCCATGTAAGCCCTAGATTCAACTATACACCAAATCTACTCCAACAAGGGTTACACAAATGAAAGGAAATATGCATCCACTCAAGATAATTTCCACATAACCCAAATAGACAAATCTATGCAAACAAATATTCAAAATCCATATGTAAAAGAATAGACAACATAACATCAAAGATGACACAAGATATACCCTAGTAAAACCATCAAGAGAGAAAAACCTAGCGTCAAAAACCATTTATCACTAGTGTATTATTCAAAAATAAACATTACAATACATCTTTAGAGTCCTTGATGAACATGTTTAAAACATCAAGACCTCTACAAGAGATCTATGTGAACAAGCATGTAAGAACACATCCCTATGGCATGCTTCAACCCTCACAAATGGTAGCAAGAGCTAACATACCAACTAACCAACCTTCCAAATACCCATGTGTTTTCTTTTATAGAAACAAGCTCACACAAAATGACTAAGTGGTATTACATAAAGTTATCATATGACTAATACCATGAGCTTATAAAACCATTAACCTCTCATTTAATATTGGTAGTAAATTTTTCCAATATAAAATATTATTCCCATGTGCAACCCCACATTAAATATTTAATCTAATGTTAAATACAACACATAAAGTGGCCCCAAGAATGCTAGACCCATGTGATGCATGCATCCCTAGATCCCCTAGGTGCACCACATAATAAATAAATATTGCACTATAACATTATGCAAGGTGGAAAACACACCTTTTCCTAACACTGAGTACAATATCATTTAAGTTTTCAAGTGAAATATCAAGCTAATTATGCAGTACCATGTTACTTATATATGTAGTATATAGCCACTGATAGGTAGTACCATTTACTTTCTGGGAAAATAGCTAGTAGTTAAATCTATGATTATTTTGAAATGCTTTATGGATGTTATTTATTTGATCTTTTTCTTTAATTATTATATTTTTTCAAGTAGGTAAAGAATCGCAAGTGAGCACATATTGAAACATCTACAACCCATAGATCTATCTTTTTAATATGTGTTTGAAATATTTACATTCCCACTAACTATGTGTATTTTAATTTAATAAGAATTCTCATTGTAGTTCACACAAGTCAAAGTGAGGAAAAATGAAATGATAAAAATTACATACCTTTTGTGTTTCCCCTTTGTTTTGGACTCACACTAATTTTTTAATCCTTGATGTAGTAACTAATGTGTAAAAATGACTTGTCAACAAGTAACTTGATCTAGGATTTTATTCCAACCAACACTCATTGGTAAAATCAAGAACATGTTCAACATATGGGGGAATATTTAAGATTGGAAAAAATCTTGATAGAAACAGACTATACTTGTTTCATAAAAATGGGTACCTATTTAAGCTTTAGCTCTTAAATCTAATTTTTTTAAATGGGTATCCAATTTGCTTTTTCAAAAGGGTACCTATTTCTAATTACATAATACTTTAAAATGAGTACACATTTTAGAGTAGGTACGTGTTTCATAACATTTAAAATTTGAAACCCATGTCTTTTCTTTTGTTTTAGGCTTGGAAATCCACACCTTAACCTTAGACCTGCAAGTACAATATCATGAAAACATCAAAACAAAAACATTAATAATATGGCTAAAAAAAAAATTAGACTTATTTAATGAAATTAAAACTCATTATAGATGGGGATGTTTAGTTTTTAAATATGTAATTTTTTTTATGGTTGGATTGGTTTTTCTATTTTTTAATTAATTTATGAGGAAATTGGTCCATAAACATGAAATGTTAGGTTTTCATATTTCTTTTATAACTTTTAATTTCTCATGTTTCTTGTAAAAACACTTATGAGACATCAATCTACACATAATTATTTAAAAAATCAAAAAATGATTAGTTTAGCTAAAATTGTTGTGGTCGTACATGAGGGGTTTTAAAAAACAACAATTAGAGCCAATAAAAAAATATTTGGAAAAAAATTATAAAAATAATATTTTCATCAATCTTTAGTATAATATACATTTTTCCCCAAAAATAATTAGCTAAATAGATCTATTTAGGTTAAATTATAGTGGTCGTACCCGTGTTTTTTATGGTCCTAAAAAATGACTTCTAAAAAGTGGTTTTATACATGCCAATTAAAAATTAATTTGTATTGTCTCGGTAATAGAATAAATTACATATTTGAAAACTAGATTCAAAATACTATATTTTATATTACTATACTTTTTTAATATTCTATATGTAAGTGCTTAAATTTTTACTTCAGCTATGAAAAATTTATAAAATCAAGAATAATACTTTCACTTTTTGTTCACATTTTGTGGACCCAATTTCTTGCACCTACCCTCATTCCTAGGCTCTAATTATAATCCTCAATGTGTCCATTTAAAAAAATGGATCAAATCTAGACTTGCATAAATGATCTATTTATTTCAAAATTAAATTAAAAATTGGGCCTAGTTTGTTTCCCCCATTTGACCATTACAGGTGTATAGGAGCGAATTTGAACCCCTTACACAAATTCCCCTTCCACATGCCTTCACCTTAGAAAATAAAATTCAAAGGAAAAATTCCACATCACCCAATTTCCTTCCTTCCACTTGGCGTCTATTTCTTATGTTGGTGACAATATTTATTGGAGACGCACGTGTGGCATGTAGACATATGTGCAGCACGCTTATGTTCCTGACGGATTCCTGTGTCTAAAGTTGGTAGAGGTGTTACACTTTTGATTGGGAGCAATTTGTAACGTCCCTCTTCGACCAATCAACCCCGAAAATGGAAGATTCTTCCCTCTTCCCCTTAAAATTCATCCATTCTTCATTCAATCCATCTTTTCTTGACATTCTCAAAGATTCTCTAAGTAATCCAACTTCATTCTCTTTGCATTCTTCACTCTCAATAGCACTTCAACACTCCATTGCAGCAACAATACTCCATCAACTCCGCAAAGCAAGTTTGAATCAAGCCATTAGCAGTGTGGGCTTGGAGTCTTGCAAGACCTCCTTCTATCACAGTCAAGGTTGTGGTGGCCTTGCCAAGTCTTCTTTCTCTTCCATCGGCTAGTGAGCTTTTGGGTGGAGGTGGTAAAATTTCTCTCTCTCCTTTGTGATTTGGTTGAGTAGCACTTACTATTTTGTAGTGTTTATTGCATCTCTAATTTCTTTAATTCTTTATTGCATATTTCTCTCTCATTTCTATTTGGCTGTCCGTGGAGGTGGAAAGACCAAATGGGGGTTTGACTAATGCAGGCCCCTATACAGCCCCAACAATTTCCTTGTGAGATCATCTTTGTCAACCTAGTTCTCATTTACTTGTTTTATCACTTTAGTTTATATTTCTTGTATCTACTTATTTATTTTTTACTATCAAGATTAGCTAGCTAGGCTGTAAGTTTGTTTTTGAGTAGTTTGTATAGTGTTCACTATTTTATGACCATATGGACGTCAGTGTGCCTGAGAGATGCCAGCATGCCACACTGACATCTTAGAATTGTGCTATCATCCTTGGACAAAGAGCCATCTGAGGCACATTGTTGACTCCAAAAATTGGCTCGCCTAGCCTAAACTTAAGTTCAGATCTTTATAGTGATCAAAGTGTATTATATTCCTCATAATTCTCAATCCTTGTCCTAAAAAATCCCTTTAGAATGAGGTAAGTTAGGGCAGCCCTCCACTCCCAGCTCTCCATGACCTGGAGCCTTGACATTGTAGGTTCCCCTCTCTTACATTTTTGGTGAACCCGACATGAAGAATTTAATATCTTAACTTATTATTTTTAAAATGAATTTAATATCTTCTTTTGTTAGTTTAGTATCTGATTTTATTCAAATTTTTAATGATATTCCATTTCATGCATGTGATAGTGACTTGGATTTGCTCATGTCTCTTGGTATCTCATGAAATTCCTCTTGCTTCGAAGGATATTTTGTTGGAAGAAGATGAAATCATTGATACCTTTCTTAACATTACTCTACCTTCTCTTCATTCCAATGCACTCTCTTCTAGAGATGATGCATTTGTGAATGATGAATCTCCTATTCTTTCCAATGCACTCTCTTCTAGAGATGTTGCATTAGTGAATGATGAACCTCCTTCCACATCTGATCCTCCCTGGATCGATGTTGATAATATGTCTTCAAATAATTATTCCACTATTTGTGATGAGTCTGTAAATATAATTTGTCTTTGTTGCCCCTCAAAGGCCTAAGAGACCTGTTATTTATCTAACCCTAGCTATTCCTTCTCCTAAGAGGATTTGTTATATTGACCGTGTCCTAGTTGATAGAGATTCTCTTGATCTTTCTATAGCTCCCTCTTATAGAGCAGTAGCCCATACTTATAAGAATAGAATGAATAAACAATCAAGCCTTCCTCCAACTCCTAAACCTATGACTAAAGCACCCAATTATTATGATCTTGTCGAGCAACTTCTAGTTACTTTGCCTAAGATCTCACTGTGGGACTAGCTTCAGTCTACTCTGGTTTATCAAGGTATGCTTCAGGAAGCCTTTCGAAAGATCCTCTTACCTTCTTCTGCTAGGCTGGTAGATTCTGATGCATTGATAGCTAATATTTGTGCAAATTCATCAAATATTACATTTCATCCACAAGAATTCCTACCTCCGTGAGAATAGAAGCAAGTAGATCCTCTAATGATTATAGTTAACATTAATAATACTGACATTAGATGTACTCTTGTTGACACTGGTTCGACGCTCAATGTATGTAGCATTGATCTATTGCCTAGGATTAATATTGGTTCATCTTCTCTTTCCTTTGAGGTTGGGACCCATTACCATACCCACCCTTGTATATGTTATGTCCAAAAAATTACCATATAACCTTCTTTTTGGTAGACTGTGGATCCATGCTATGGGTGCAGTCCTATCTACCTTGCATAAATCTATTAAGTTCATTTGCAATAATCAAGTAGTCACAGTCAAGGCTAACCTTGATGTTATTCACTTATGTGAGATGGCAGCTACCAGTCAAGTCTCGGTTGTTCCTACTCTCATTCCTTAAGTTTCTTCCACTATGTCGATGTTTACTTCAATAGTACCTACTACAAAGGATACTCTTGAGATAGATGTCTCTAAAAAAAATCCTTTTGAAGCAAGAAATCCTAAGTCTACTCCTCAAGAGAATACATGTCTTGGTGATGATTGGGGTTCTCTAGACTCTATGGATTCCTTCAATGGGGAAGATAAAGTTGACTCGATCCACTTGAGCCTTCCAATAACATCATCCAAACCCACTATCAAGGATGATCATTCTTCTTATCATGGGGTAATGTGAGCAATAATTGCAATATTCTTAATGTCGATCCTCCTCCTTCTAAGGAAGATGATCGCACTTTTGTTAAAGAGGCTAATGTTGGTAGTCTTGTCAAGAAGGATGATAGTGATTCCATAGAAGAGAGTGATCCCCATTTTTGGAACAATGCTCTCTATGAAGATCCTCCTTAAGATTTGCAAACACGTTATGGCCCTGGCTTTAGGCTTGCCTGTAGATATAGCTATTTGCATAAAGGTTGTGGGTGTAACAAACAAGGAATTCATACCCCTATAGAATTCACACCTCGTAAGCATAATTTGGGGCTTGGTTGCTCGAATGAACAATCTAAATGGAAACCACAATTGAATGGTGACATGAATTCCACTCAACCTCATTCTTGTAGATTGGTCCATCCTCCTTTGTCCACTATCTCCATGCCTTCTTCTAGGTAGTCAAACTTTTCTCCACAAGAGAAAGGGTTGCTTCCTACTCCTCATCCACTATTTGAGCAAGAGAATATTTTGTTGAGGCTTCTAAAATCATGCTTAATTACTCTTCATCCTCCTACATGCAAGAAATCTCATAAGCATGATAAAGAAAAACATTCTTTCTATGCATACCATTGAGTGTTTGGCCATCCACTAGTGAATGTAAGGCCTTGAAGGATAAAATACAACAACTTCATGATTTAGGTGTCATCACTCATCTATTTGCTAATGCACCTACCTCTTCTTCAAAAGAAAAGTGATATCGAGGTTTACCTCTATCCTGCATGTTCTAAGTATCTTGCATGGTTCTTCTCACCTATATGCTAGAGGCAGTGATAACTTGTTCAGGAGATATGTGTCCTTCTTAAGGACCCCCTCTCTTCTCCCTATCTTTCAATTGTTGTGTTCCTTTGAATGGGACCCTTTGTGTCTTAAAGGGTTCCCTACCAAAGGAACCCCCTTTGAAATTTTCTCCTTAAAATAAAATTAGTTTCCTCTAGCTTGGAGATAGCCTAACTAGGCCTTTCCTTTTAAATAGTGCATCCCTTAAGTGAATCCCTCTACTTTTGAAGGGTTCCTAAGGGACCCCTTTGAAATCCTTCCAACTTGTCAACGATCTGCATGACTATCCACTTTATTTTTGATGTGGCCGCTTTTTTTTTGGCATGCTCTATCCATGGGTAAACATGTCACTTTGCAGGTGCACCTATGAATCTACTTTCCAATTTGACTCTATAGAGTCTCCTTTGGATTTCCTCCATGAAAGAGATCTTGGGGGATGCCTCCTTTCAAGTCTACGGGCCTGTAAGGTGCTTTCATCTAGGTTTCCTTCATGTGAGATATCTTGGGGGATACCTCCTTCTAGGTCTGCGGACCTTTAAAGCATTTTCATCGAGGCTTCCTTCATGTGAGAGATCTTGGAGGCTACTTCCTTGTATGTATGCAGGCTTGTGAGATGTTTTCATCCTACGAGATTTGTCCATCATTGGTCTGCGGGTCTTTGATGTACCTTGTGTACCTTCATAGTTTTGTGGGGCTATGGAGTCTTTTATTCCAGCCTATGCTTTCAAGCTCACTAAATCGTGATTTGCTTCCTTGACGGTTTAGGTATACATCTCTAACCCTAATAACTCTTTGATCTACTTTACCAAAGCACTCATTAGTATTCATGCTCGCTAAAGTGGGGGAAAAATGTATAGGAGCAAATTTGCACCCCTTACTCAAATTCCTCTTTCACATACCTTCACCTTACAAAATTAAATCCGAAGGTGAAATTTCACATCACCCAAGTGCCTTCCTTCCACTTGGCATTTGTCTCTTATGTCAGTGACAAAATATTTGTTAGAGATGTGCATGCAACACGTAGACGTCTATGCGACATGGTTGCATCCCTAACATATTCCTGCATCTAAAGTTGGTAGAGGCATTACACTTTCGATTGGGAATGATTTGTATCATCCCTCTTTGACCAACCAACCTTGAAAATGATAGATTCTTCCCTCTTCCCCTTCAAATTCATCCATTCTTCATTTAATCCATCTTTTTTGGACATTCTCAAGCATTCTCTAAGCAATCTAATTTCATTCACTTTGCATTCTTCACTCTCAATAGCACTTCAACACTCCATTGCAACAAAAATGCTACATCAACCCCGTAAAGCAAGTGTGAAGCAATCCATTAGTAGTGTGGGCTTGGAGTCTTGCGAGACCTCCTTCCATTACCGTCAAGGTTGTGGTGGTCTTGCCAAGTCCTCTTTCTCCTCCATTAGCTAGTGAGCTTTTGGGTGGGGGTGGTAATATTTCACTCCTCTTTTGATATTTGGTTCAGTAGCACTTTACTATTTTGTAGTGTTTATTGTATCTCTACTTTCTTTAATCGCATATTTCTCTCTCATTACTATTTGGCTATCCATGGAGGTGGAAAGACCAAAATGGGGGTATGACTGAGGCAGTCCCCTATACAACTCCAATAATTTTACCCTTCTTTCTTGTGTGCAGGTGAGAGAACATGTGGATCTAGCTGGTGAACATGCATCCTTGTGAGATCATCTTTTTCACCCTAGTTCTCATTTACTTGTTTTATCACTTTAGTTTCTATTTCCTATATCTACTTATTCTAGTTTTACCGTCAAGATTAGCTAGCTAGGCTATAAGTTTGTTTTTTAGTAGTTTGTATTGTGTTCAATCTTTTCTAACTGTACGAATGCCAATGCACTTGAGAGATGTCAGTGTGATGTGCTAATGTCCCAGAACTGTGTTACCATCCTTAGACAGAGAGTTGCCTAAGGCACATTGTTGACTCTGAAAACTGGCTCACCTAGCTAAAACTTAAGTTCGGATATGTAGAGTGATCGAAGTGTATTATAGTCCTCATCATTCTCGATCCTTATCCTAAAACATCCCTTTAGAGTGAGATAAGTTAGTGCAGCCCTCTGCTCTCGACTCTCTATGACCTAGAGCCTTGATGTGGTTGGCCCCCCTCTCTTACAATAAGATGAATTAGACGATGAAATAGTTAAATTACATATTGAGGTGTTGCATTTAAGAAAAATCTCTAAATCCTTTAGAAGTTTTAGTAAATACAACAATTGAACCACTTCTAGCACACATTAGAATTCTTAAAAAGCCTCTAGTGATATCAACACTACATTTGCATGCTAGGGCATATTATAGGACTATTTTGTATGTTCCATCTCATTCACAAGGTGTTGACTTGACATCCTTACAAGAGTTTGACACAAAGGAGTAAATATCCTTATCTTGTCTAAACTTTTAACCACATAAACATAGTTTTTATGTTAAGATCGCATTGAGAAATTTGAGTTGAGTTGAGAGCAAATTTCTAGAACTTAACACTGCTCAAATTTGTTGATTTAGTCCACATCCACACACATGAGATCAATTCTACAATCACAAAATTAACTTTGATAAATGAACACAATTTTCACAAATTCTTGTTCATTTGACTAAGAAACCCAGTTTTTTTCACAATAATGATGAATCACATTAATGCATCGAACAAAATTATATTCCGCATCAAACCAAACTCAAATACATACATTTATTATTGAAAATTATAAATCTTTAATTTCAATATATTTATCTTTCCCAATTCTTTCTCCTAGCATATCAATTGATAATGATAATAAATTAATTTCTCTTAATAGTTATAAGAAAAGCATATAATTTCTTTACAAATATTACATGCTTTTTCTTTCAAATTCCACCGAGGAGAACTATTTAAACTTGCAATGATTTTGTTATTTTCTTGCATTTACAAGATAATAATATCGAGAGCTTTTGTCAAACAGTACGATTCCTAAGTCCATACGCCACGTTTGTTAGGGCTGACAGTCGGCCAAAACATATATATTTCCAACGATAGCAGTTCATTCTTTCATTATTCCGAAGCTGATTACCCCATTGTTTGATCAGCATTCGAATAACAATGGCTACTTCAGAGCTGGAAAATCTAATGGAAGAAGAATTTGTTCGTCTCACAGAAAACCCACCTCCAAACTTCATTGTACGTCGCCTCCGACATTGTAAAAGAGAATGGCATTTCCTTCTCTTAGGCGACTCTTCTTTTCTGTCAACCTCGGGCAATTTTCATGGCAATATTCTGCTCCCTCCAGATTATCCAAACAGCCCTCCACAAGCCATCAATGTCTACACACCCATGGATCCTCCCATAGTAGATATGGAAGATTCTTCAGTTTACAGTTTTTTGCTGTCATGGGATCCAAATAATTGTTCTGTCTACACTCTTCTGATAAAGCTTTATGAGTGGATTATTGAGAATGCAAGGCAAAGGGAATCTTATATGCAAGCAGATGCACGTACAAAAGCTGCCCATTATCTTAAAACTTTGCGTTACAACTCTGACAACCCTGTTTTCGATGAACTGTTTCCTGAGTATGTTGATAAGTACAAAGAAGAAATAGAGAGGAGAAAATGGTTGGGGATCGAAGAGTGTTTACCATTTGAGCAGAAGAGGAATAGAGACTATTCGTTGTACTCGCTTATCATAGTGCTTATTCTGTCCCTTTTTCTAATAATGATGGCTTTGTATATCATGCTACAAACAGTGTTTTGCTTAATTGGGTCGTTATTGTGATCCCTAGCCCATCCTATTTACAATTTTAAAACCCCAATTGTATGAAAAATACAAAATAGTCATTGTGTGGGTGTTCATTCATTAGGTTACAGTGGTTATTCAATGGTCCAAGGTAAACTTTGTCGATAAAAGTAGGACACTTTTATTATGTACAGGGATAAGGTATAAAACTACTATTGAATGTTTCAAGCTTGAAGAATGTGATATTTAAATGTAAGGTTCTTACATAATTTTGTGAGTATGGATTAGCACAAGATTTATTCACTTTTCCTCTTTGACAAAGAAAAGTTAACAATTTATTGGGAGAATAACTATAAGAAAATAAATTCATTCCTACATTTTTTTTAGGTGGATTAATTAAGTGTGATTAAAGTTGAGATATGTAATTATTTAGAATAATATATTGAAATAAATGTGGAATTAAAATGAATAAATAAATGGTACTTAGTTTTTGGATTGATGTTGATTTTACTTTACTAGTTATTCAAAAAAATTACATATTTTTTATTAAAAGCATACATTTTCAGTAAGTTGATTTAATGATTATGTACAATGATTAAAAACAACAAGTAGTCATATATTATGCCCTAGAATGCTAATGTCTTAGAATGCTAATATAGATGTTGATGTCACATAAAATACTTTGATGCTCTTCGGTATCTATAAAAGATGTTTTAATGCAGTTTTTTACTATAGGTGTTCATAAATGAATTAAGTTTAGTCCTTACATATAAATCTAGGGGCACAAGTTTTTTTTTCATGCTTTAGGTTGACACATAACAACTAAGTGTATGGGAAATAAATTAGCCCATTATTTGAATTTGAAATACAAAAGTTATGTGGTCATTTCTATAAATTATCATGTATTTGATCTTAGATATTTTGGCAAAATCAAAGTAGATTAGACCCTTGGTAGGAAATCGATGAAATTCCTAAGAGAGTACAAATAGAAATAAATATGGTTCAAGTTTTATGCCAACTCCTAAAAATTGCACCACTCAAATACTTTTCATTGCATATGTAGTATCAAAAATTGGATACCCTTGTAATTTCACATTATGTCTTGTATTCATTTTGGTACCTAGATATGAAGGGTATGTGCAGGATCATGGTATGCCAAAAAGTGGCAATATTTGTAGGGTATGTGGCTGACGACTTTTTTCTCACCCAAAATTAATGAAACGAAAAGGGTTTTTAGAGGAGATTCTCAGCTTTCCAAAAATATAAATTATGATTTAATTTGAATTTAATAAATAATTATTATTCATTTTCTATTAGAATTCTGACTAAAGTCCTGATCAATAGGCTGATTGAAAAACATCTATAACTTTCAAAGTATCATATTTTTTGAATCCAAAACATGTCACATTCTATGCTTTACATACTATACGATTAAAAAGAAAAATTAAATTTCATGAATTTTTGACCAAGTTAAGGTGGTCGACAGACGAGTTTTTATATTTTCTAAAAGTTGTAATAAAAATTCATAATTAATTATTTACTTGGAAACAAATTACAAAAAAATATGCATCGCATCGGACATGAGTCCTCTACTTATATATAAAATCTTACAAAAAAATATTATCATTTTATTATGGTTAGGGTGTACCTACTTCTTATTTTTTCCATAAAATTTAAGTACTCTGCATTGAAATTTCAAATTTTCACCAAATAGATTCTATTTATTTTTAAATAAACCTAGTATTTTAGAAACTACATTCAATTTTCTACAAATTCTATTCTTACATATTTTTGAAATAATATAGATAACTTATTCAAATATTTACGTCAAGTTGCCTAACACTGATTTTTCTGAATTTTTTGCCACTTAAGGGCTTGTTTGGCATACCATGATCCTGCACATGCCCTGAATTTTCCTAAATTTGAGATGTTAGCTGGTTGGTATAGTATTTTTTATATTTTTGTAATGGTCTCAGTTCTTTGTATCCATTTTTTTCTAGAAAATATTGCACTACATGTCCATGTCCACATGACATGCTAGCATCCCATGAAAATTCATGATTTTATTTATTGTTTGAGTGTTACTCTTTCCCTATCATCACGAGTAGTAAAAAATCCAATGACTATGTGAACTATTTGAGCAGTCTCTCGACCCTTATTTCACTATATTCTTACCAATTTGGAAAAAGAAGGTTCATTCTAAACTTCGAAGAAATATTAGAATAAAAGTTATATCTTGCTCAAGAAAAACTTGTAATCTCCATGATAGTTTCATGAAGCTTCTACCAATCTATTATGCATTAAATAGAATTTTTCATTGTAAATTAATTTTTGTGGAGTAGTGACATCAATCTATGGTATATAATAGTATCCTTCTTGGTGGTTTCAGGCTCTATAAGTAATAGTATTAAATTGTTTCATTGTTCATCTATTATTTGATTTCAATTTTTGGATCCTAAGTACTAATTTTGGACACGAAAAAATAACCCTTCTATTTTTTCTCATGGTTAGGCCCTCCTAGTGATTTTGGCTTGATTTTGCCTAGATTTAATGTTGTAATATGGTCAACACATTCACATTAGGTCTTGGACCCTTATGAATCATTAAGAATTCTTGGATGTCTTGTAAAAGTGTTGTGAAGTATTGTAACCCACTTTCACAATTTTCTAGGACCCTTTGATTATAATTCACTTAAATAACCTCTTTTTATCACTTACCAAGTCTTATTTCAAAGTGTTATAAAAATTTGTAACAAACTTTCATGTTTTTCTAGGCTTGTCATCACTAATTCAATGCTTTCTTATGTTTAAATGGCCCCTTGATGCACTTTTCGACCCTAATTAAGTGTATTTTTTAGAATAATCTCGTTAAACATCATTAAATACACTTTAATTCCCAACACCTAGTAAAATTGCCCTGGTTGGACCAAGTCGCCACCTAGGGCGACTTAGTCCCACTGGGCCCAAAAATCAAAATTATTTTAATTCTCTAGTGGTATTTTATTCTCTTAACCTTAAGGTCAACCTGTGATGTGTTATTTTTGGGAAATATTGTAAAATCAAGTATAATTAAAGGGTTTTCCTCTCATTTTCACCCCCAATTCATTCACTTAATCATTCAAGTAATTATCAAGCATTCACTCAAGAATTCTAAGCATTATCAAGCATCCATTCGAGCATCCATTTGCATATCTTCATATTTCTACATCAAGGGTTTTTGTGAGTTATGACATTGTATGTTGTTCATTCATCATTTTTTCTTTATTTCATTTCATTTTCAAGGGTTTCATTACCAAATTGGGGTTTGACCAAGGAAAAACCCTATTCTCTAACCCTTAACCCTTTTTCTCCTCTTTGCATAGGTGTTTTGCAGATCTTGTATGCAGATTTGTTAAAGAGAAAAGTGTTAAAAAGTGGTCAAAAATCCATCAAAGTCATTCAAGCCAACAAATTGCCCTAATTGAGGCTTGGAGACCTCTTTCAGGTCGATTTGTACAAAACTTGAACCAGACACCTGTCAAGAAGGGAAGTGCAAACTGATAGCTACAGATTCCTGCCTCAAATTTCTTGAGATTCCTAGGTGGACTAAGTCGCCATCAATGTCAAATTAGTCCCACTGACAGGCCTGAAAAGTGTTTTATGCATTTTCGGATACCCATTTAGTAGAAACCTATTATGGGAGAATCTCCCTGAAACAAGACTAAGTTTCCCAACTTGGCGTAAGTGTCCCAATTGGCTTCAACAGCAAAATATATAGGATTCCATACCCTCTCTATATCACATTTTAGTTTCTAGGTGCACCTTTCCACTCTTGTTCATTTTTGTTATTGTATGTTTGCATTCTTAGGTCATTTTGCATACATCACTATGTTTTCAAACAACTTGTATTTCTTATATTTTGCATTAATAAGTCATTACCTTTATCAGTTTATTGCTTCTAAACATTGCATCTAGGCATATTTCATCCCTCTTTGCATTGTTTTTGAGTGGGGACATTTCCCATTTTGTCCCATCTTTCTCCTTTTAGGTGAAAAACCCTATAAGTTCAAGAAAGCATTGGGGAGACATAATATTTGTCCACATTTTGGTGAACCTGGTATTAGAGCATTTTACTTTTGATTTCAAGTGCATTTACATCTTAGGAATAGCTTGCA
Source organism: Sequoia sempervirens (assembly GCA_007258455.2). Taxonomy (NCBI): domain Eukaryota; kingdom Viridiplantae; phylum Streptophyta; class Pinopsida; order Cupressales; family Cupressaceae; genus Sequoia; species Sequoia sempervirens. The sequence continues at coordinate 194,945,770 of VDFB02353493.1, read as the reverse complement.
TCAAAATTGCATTAGGTTTTGCATTGTTTAATTTGCATCCTAGGGTTTTAACAAAATTGCATTAGTGAAAGGCTCATATAGCTTACATTTTGCATTACATTTCGTTAAAATTTTCAAAAACACTGCATATTCATACTATCTCTAATCTAAAAAAACATCACTAATAGGACTAATTTTCCACATTGGGTGACTTAGTCCTCCTACACATTTTGCACAGTCATTTTGTCATTTTCAAAGAATTTTATACATTTTTGTTTTTCTATTATTGCATCTCTGTTACAGCTTCCAGAATTTCAGTTATTAGCATTTAATTTCTCTTAGTTTTTATTGCATTTGCATTTACCCATATTTAGAAACCTTTTTATGAGTGTTTTTTGTCCTATTGCTAATACCTTAGTGAGAAGAAGTTTAAGACTCATGTTATCCCACGATAATACACTCTTTGTGGATCTTGGGTTATCTAAAGCTTCCACTCTTAGTATTGCAACTAGTACACTAGGCATGGATCCTACCTTTACCAACTCTTTGCCTTCCAATAACACGCAAATTGACACACAAAATGATCACATTCCGCAAGACAAAATCATTAACATTCATGAGGACTTAACACATCTCCAACATCAAGTGTGTCTTGAAAAAAATTCAACAACTGTGATTCCTACTATAGAGAACATCCATCGCATTCTTGAATGTGACGAAGGCCTAGACCTTATGAAACAAATCATTAAGATATACCACAAGCATGTTCCTTCCACCTCTAGTACATCTCAACCAAAAAACATTGTGGTTAGTCAAGGAGGACCTCACAATCCTCCTCCTTCAACAGTAGCATCTATACCTACCTATACCACTCCTCAAGTCACAACAACAATGCAACAGGTTAGCAATGTGATTCCTTCCTAGATTATTCCTACTAGCATTCCTAATTCTTATTTGGCATCGCATGTTCTATCGTCTTCCACAGTACCATCTCTAAGCATTCCATTCACTTTCCCTACCACTATATACACTCCATAACCACTTTCCCTTCCACCCCATACCACTTACACTGACCCTCTCATAACACAACTTTTCCAAACCATCTCCTTCATGCAAAAAAATATATCCACCATCAACCAAAACAAAAATGGACCACCCACCTATTATGTTAAAAGCAGCCCACTATCTTTGGAAATATTGTGAACACCGATGCCACAAGGAATAGCGATGCCTAGATTTGAGAAATATGGAGGGAAGGGAGATCCTTCTAACCATGTTAATGCTTACACTGTTAGAAAAATTATTTCCTAGGACTTTAAAAGATGTTGCCTTGGAATGGTTTTCATCTTTACCAAGCAATTCAATTCACTCATTCAATGAACTATTTGATGCATTTATAAATCATTTCCAAGTGCATATGACTCCAAAGAAGACCTTGGCTGATTTGATGAGATGCAAACAACATGAAGAAGAAAAGATAACTTATTTTATCTCATGATATCAATCATTTTACTCTCAAATCGATGTCAAGATTCCTGATCCACATCTTCAAAATATGTTTATAGAAAACTTACAAACTAAAATTTAGGACAAACTCACCATGATGAAATTTCCCTCCTTTATGCACTTGTGTACCGCCCTTTGCAATTATCACAATTCGGTTAGTAGTCATGATGCCAAGTCCACTTCTAGCTGAGCTGAGAAGTCTGAACATGTCAATCCAAACAATTCACAACCATTTCGAAAGAAAAACAAAGGGTTCTTATAATTCAATCCCCCTCAACAACCAACTCAACTCGTCAACAACCAAGTAGCAGTTGTTAAAGTTGTGATACCTTATAGTTATGGAGATCCGAAAAGATAGTTTACACCTTTACTATCAACTCTTCATAACACAATAGACATCCCAAATTTTACAAAAACAAATGATTACTTTACCTGTTGTTAAACCACCCGATCCCACTAAGCCTTTACCTCCAAACTTTAAATCCAATGCTTACTACCATTATCATAGACAAAATGGATATGAAAAGGAAAATTGTAGGAATTTTAAACACCTTGTGCATGACCTCATTGATTTTGGTTGTCTATCCATTGTAGGTTTCACTGATCAAGGAAATAAGTCTGTTGCCCCACCAAATCAAAATTTTCAAATTTTCACTGATCCAATGCCCAAACATAATGTGTCATTTTTCAAAGCTAGTGAAACTCCAAATAATGATGTGATGAATGTTCATACAGATGCCAAATATCCTGATCCTATTCCACATATTACCACTATTAATCCTATGGATGAAATGGTAGGTGCGATAAACGCTATCCCTCATAAGGGCCAACCTAACAAAATCTATTGATATTACTTTCTCCTCTAAGTACATACTTCCAAATCTCCCCAATGGTCCTCTTTACATAGCCGACCATATTTATAATAAGCCCACCAATGGGATACTCATAGATCCTGCCTATGGAGAGACTGTGATCATTGAGGAATTTTTGGTATTACATGATCTTTATCAAGATGATTATGATAAACCAACAACATGGATAAAAAAAACAATGGTTTTGTGTGCCCTATGATAGGATCGATCATCCTTCCATTATAGACAAGACCAAAAATAGTGGATATGTTACATTCTCCATCATCCTATAGTTGGACCAGTTTCGTTTGCAGCTAGGCCATCCATGGCTTCGCTTAATGAAAGTTGTCCCTTCCGTCATACACAAATGTTTAAAGTTTCCATTTCAAAATGACATATTCACTGTTCACCATATTGTCTTTAACCCTTTGTCTTTTAAAAGAACCCATGGAACCTATAACGCCTCATAAAGACTTCTTTTTCATTGCTTACCAAAAATTTAAAGCCAAGAAAATTATAGAATTCTCTCTCCGCAACATGTCCCCGTCCACTTCCAGCACCCCTATCCTAGATAAAAAAATGCTTCAACCCAAACAAGAGCCAACCCATCAAACTCAACCAACACCCAAAACTTCCCCCACATCATCCAAATGACCAAGAGATAATGATAACAACTCTGTCATGCCTCCTCATATAAAACAATTTTATAAAGCAAATGAGATAGTGGATGAACAACCTTCCATGGTCCCTTCCATCCATCCCCTTAGGGAAGAAAGGAAACCTATGGTTGATCAACCTGATCCTTCACAAACACAACTCGAGGATAAAACCAAAAGAAACAGAGGAGCTAGGGAGTGTAGGCATAGATGTCATGCCTTTGCTTGCAAGTCACAAGACAAAGAAAATAAATAAAATAAAAATCTGCACTTGACAGAAGCAATGCATGATGACCCTCCTCCCCAATCACAACAAAACAATCCAATACAACAATCACAACATGAAGTACACCATTTATTGGTTATTATCATTCATCCTCCTATTGTAATTAATTTGGATGACAATGATGAGATCACTACAATGAAAAAGAGGTGCATAATTATCTGAATACATTATTGAACCATAGATTTTTGGGAATGAGGTTTATTGACTACTCATGCACTCTTAGGATCTTTCACCTAAAAGGAGAGAGATAAACCCCACCAAAATCAATGTGGTTCACTCAATATAATGTATGTGTGATGTGATTAAGACTAAATGAGATGATCTAAGTGCAACTAAGCAATGTAATTGGCTGATTATGAATGCAAAACCTAAGAAATATGCAATGTTTAAAACCACAACGTGATATGCAAACATGAACTAAAACATAAACAAATACAAAACATAAATGAAGAAGGTTGAATCAGAGTGCACCTAGGTAGTGAATGTTGAATCTGGAGTGTCCTGAATGCTAACAGAAATTAGTGAAAATCACTAGTGGGACTCATTCACCACTGATGGCGAATCAATCCAGCTATTGGCAAAAATTCTTGAAAACTGGTTTCTGAGTGTTGGGATCCAGAATCTAAAAAATTCTACATTTCCAGTCTTAAGGTGGGACTCATTCACTACTGATGGTGAATCAGTCCTCTCCCAAAATTCTGTGAAATCAGGGACCAATTCTATAGCACAAATTCTGGACTTGTCTTCTTGATGAGTTGATTGAGTCAAATATGTAGAAATGGATTGTAGGTTGTCTCCAAGCTTGAAATAGGTTGTAGTTGACTTGAAACACTTTGTTGACTTCTTGACCACCTTTCAACACCTAATTTCTTGACAAATATGAATACACAAATCACAACCTTGTTGAAGAAATCTGAAGATATGTCAATGGCTCCTCCAAGATACTTGATTGATGCTTGATTGAATGATGCAAAGTGCTCAAGTGATAATTGATGTTTGGTGAATGCAAGTAAATGAGGAGATTGTAGGAGATGTAAAATGAGGAGGAAAACACTTATTTACACACACTTGTGCCTTAGTAACCCGATGATACCTCATCAAAGGCCGACATAAGGTAATTTTGAATAAAAACTCGAAAGAAAATTTGAAATATTTTGAATTTGGAGCCAATAGGGACTCATTCACCACCCATGGCGAATGGGTCCCACCTTGGGCTTGTAAGTGGGTGTCAAGAATTATCTTCCATTTAATGTTGTTTGTCGGGTTTACATTAAAAAATATAGTTAATTAAGCTTTATGAGTGCATAAAGGGGTCAAATAAAGCACAAGAAAGGCGTAAATAGTAAAACTAAGCCTAGAAAAGCATGAGATTGTGTTACAAGACTTTACAACACTTCAAAATAGGACTTAATAAGTAATGAAAAGGTGATTTTTAGGTGAATTGTAATGAATAGAGTCTAGAAAAGTGTAGAAATGTTTTACAAAACTTCACAACACCTTCACAAGACATCACAAGTTGAATTTTTAGGACTTCATGTGAATGTTTAAGCCACATTACAACATTAAATCAAAGAAAAATGGACCAAGCATCATGAGAGAAAGACCTAAAAGACCATGAAAATGTCCAAGAGCTATTTTTCTATGGTATATTTAGCCCCCACTTTAGTGAGAGGGGTATGTGCAAGATCATGATGGGCCAAAGAGTGGCAATATGATGGGTATGCATAGGGTATGTCGTTGATGACTTTTTTTAACCCAAAATTGATAAAATGAAAAGGGTTTTTCAGGGAGATTCTCAACTTTCCACCAATATAAATTATGATTTAATTTGAATTTAATAAATAATTATTGTTCATTTTCTATTTGAATTACTACTAAAGTCCCTGATTGATAGGCTGATTGGAAAACATCTATAGCTTTCAAACAGTATCACATTTTTTAATCTAAAATGTTCATGTGTCACATTCTATGCTTCACATACTATAAGATTAAAAAATTTGAATTTCATGAATTTTTGACCAAGTTAAAGGTGGTCATACATACGAGTTTTTAATTTTTTAAAGTTGTAATAAAAATTCATAATTAATTATTTACTTGGGAAAAATTACAAAAAATATGCATCACATCGGGAAATGAGTCCTCTACTTATATCTAAAAATATTAAAAAAAATTTTATCATTTTATTGTGGTTAGGGTGGTCAAATAGACACCTACTTCTTATTGTTTCCCTGAAATTTAAGTACTACTGCATTGAAATTTCAAATTTTCACCAACTAGATTTTAAAAAATAAAAATAAACCTAGTAGTTAAGAAACTACATTCAATTTTCTACATATTCTATTATTACATATTTTTGAAATAATATAGATAACTTATTCAAATTTTTATGTCATGTTGCCTAACTCTAATTTTTCTGAATTTTTTGCCACTTAAGGACCTTTTTTTTCCATGATGATCCTGCACATACCCAAAGGATGAAATTGCTTCAAACTCACACTAAAGTAGCCATGCATATCAAGAATGATTCAAATGCACTTATCTTAGCAATATGGAATAAAAATGATCAAGAGGGATGATCAAACCCCCAAGATGAAGATTCCATGGAAAACTACACATAAGAACAAAGGAACACACAAGTGAAGAAAAGAGAGAATTGGATTAAGCTTCGAACATCTGCCCAACTAGTTGTGGATTAGATCTAGGCTGTTTGTTAGAAAAAGAGAATGCATACTCAGTCTAGGGTGACAGAAGTCATGCTAGTCCACTGGGTGAGGAGGCCCAAAAGGTAAGAAACATACACTAGTTGGTATGCACTCACAAACTTAAAGGTGGCTATGGGGAAAGTCATGCCACTGAATGGGCTTCCCACTCAACCATATCAAAGTTATACCTCTTGATAACTTTAACAAGATACCACAAAGGAAAATGTCATTTCATGATTCATAAGACAAGCAAAGCTTCATATGCTTAGAACTCCTGAACAAAGAGAAAGGTACCACAGGCATGCAAGTTGTATTATGAAAGGTGGCAAAGATGTAAAAATGCAACATGCAAAAATGTAAAATATAAAAGATGTTCAAAGGAGTCTTGTTAAGTTCATGCAAGGTCTATCACTTAGGGAACATTGTGTCTAATGTCTCCAAGAGAGGACCAATCAAAAAATAAAATATTCACAACTTAGGGGATGTAGTGCGTCACATCGAAACACTAAGAGGAATGTAATATGATAAGATAGATCACACATATGAAGGAGATCACACCCAATGTCATCCACAAAGTGAAAAAAACATCGTATGAAGGGACAAGGCTACACTAAGAATCAAGAAAGCAAATGAATTATGCTAATATATGCCCCCCACTTTAAAGGAATTGCTACACATCGTTTGTGAGAAATTATCTTAAAGCAACAAAGGGAAAATGCATAAAGGAAAAACAAGACATGAGAGCCAACTGAGAAAGCCCTATGCCAAGTCATATGTTTCCGAGTAAGGCCGCTTCATGTAAACGAGAGAGAAAAAAAAAGAAAGGGAGTTTCCCCCAAAAAATAACACACCAAACACATAAGGGATCTATGGATTTTGGGTCAGTATGTTCGTTGTTGCAATTTTTTCTATTAAAGAGATTGGAATTGTCATCATTCCCCAAAGTACATAGAACTGGAAGAATGGCACAAAGAGAGCGAAAACAAAGTCCATTTTGGGTCAACATGGAAGAGACATTGCAGTCTACATGCTTTGCATCATCACCAAAAGGAAAACACAAGCAAAAAGAAAATGAAAAGGCGAAAGGAAAGGAAAAGATTTTGGGTCAACACGAAGGAGACATTTCGGTCTCGATGCCTTGCATCATCCCCAAAAGGAAAAACACAAGAAAAATAAAATATAAAGGGAAAAGGGGCCAATTGGGTCAATATGGAAGAGACATAGGGCATCTCAATGCTTTGTGTCATCCCCAGAAGGAAAACACAAAAAAAATTGAAAAAGAAAGGACCTTTTGGGTCAACATGGAAGAGACATAGGGCATCTCTACACTTTGCATCATCCCCAAAAGGAAAACACATAACAAAAGCGAAAGGAAATGTATGACAGATAGAAGAATAAAGGTACAAATAGAGAAATGGCACAAAGAGAGAGAAAATCAAATGCACATTATGGGGGAACATGATACGCACATGCAAATATAAAAGGAGGGAGTAAGGAAAATGTAATTCAACCATTAACCAAGTTATTGACTTCACAATCTTAAGTAATATAAGTGGAAAAGGAATAACACAGTTAAGAGACAAGGGAAAATGCAGTACAAGAACAAAGCTAACAACTTCTCGCCCTCACGGAGTGTAGGGTAAGAATGAGCCGGTTTGGGTGATGGGAGAGTATCATGCAATAGTGAGAATAGAAAATTCTACTATTATGGCATGAAGAGAAGATTTTTTTTAAGGGATGATAGGAAAGAAATCGGTATCAATAAAGTGATACTTGTCCAGTATGTCATTCAATGTCTGACATTCTTCAATTTGATGTCCAAGAAGATGATGGTATTTGTAATATGGTATGTTTGAATCTTTAGGATGGATGACCAACCTATTCATAGGTGGTAAGAGTATAAGGCCTTTTTTTAAAAGTAGTTGAAGTCTCTTTTCACATTCAGGTGGAGGATGAGTAGGAAACTTGAGTTTTTTAAGTTTGTAAGGTCATTTTCATTTGCTAGATTCTCCTTTTTCATGAATGGAAGGAGGAAGAGGACACATGGGGATCCTAGCATTCTTGTCATGATAATCAAGTAATGGTTGTTCTCGTGGAAGGAGAATGTTCAAGTCAAGAGGAGAATCAAAGATCATTGTACCATCATCTCAAAGTCTCCAATATTCAAAAGGAGGTTTGTCAACATGAGGAGGATCTTGATATCCTAATCCTGTTGTGTTTTCTTTGGTTGGTCCTTTTTTGAGAAGTTGATGAATGTTATGCTAATTTTTTATATCATAGCCTTGTTTACTTAGGATAGTAAATCCTTTTCCATATGTTTCTTCAAGATTGATGGGAGTTTTTGTAACTTTGTGATCATAAAATGTTTGAGGATGTGGTTTTTTAGAGGAAATAGGTCCACTTGATGGAGGGATCTTAGGTCCTTCATTGGTTTCATGATGTAGGTACCCAAAGTGATTAGGAGGTGCCATAGTAGGAAGATATTGTAACTTCATGGATGGGAGAAAGGTTGCATTGGCTTCAAGGTTATCAAGACATTCGTTTAGGAACTTGTTCATGTTATCATCATATTCTCCAATGATGTCTACATCATGAGGAGTACAATAATGAGGAGTTGAAGAAGCATGTGGAAGCTCAAGGTCATTAGGATCACAACCAAAGGCACAATTAGACATGTCTACTAAGGATTTCAATGAATTCCAAAACTTATTAAAAGAGAAAGCCATGATGACAATGTATGAAAGTAAAATAAGATGCAAGAAGTAGCAAATAATAGAGAATCTGGAAAGAAAAATAGAAAGCAACTACAAAAAATTGTAATGTAGGAAATACCCAGAAAATGCCTGAAAAATGTTGTTCAGAATGTGCAGGTGGACTGATTCGCCTAGGGTGGCGAATGAGTCCAAGTATGATATTTTTTTGCATTTTTCAAAAAATTTAAAGTAATTTTAATGCTTTTCAAATGCAAACTAAGGATGCAAATGCAAATTTTTAGCTTTTTAATGTTTGGATATGCAAAAATGAATTCTAAATGAGTCTCTCACTAATACAATTTGAGAATCCTTAGGATGCAAAAACAAAACAATAACCTAATTGAATCTTGATGCAAATGAAGCCTAGGATGCAAGATGTAAATGAAATCAGAAAGATAATGTTCTCAATATGCAAGTTCACTTAAATGTTCAAACCATAGATTTTTGGGAATGAGGTTTATTGAATACTCATGCACTCTTAGGATCTTTCACCTAAAAGGAGTGAGATAAACCCCACCAAAATCAATGTGGTTCACTCAATATTATGTATGTGTGATGTGATTAAGACTAAATGAGATGATCTAACTACAACTAAGCAATGTAATTGACTGATTATGAAAGCAAAACCTAAGAAATATGCAATGTTTAAAAACACAGTGTGATATGAAAGCATGAACTAAAACATAAACGAATACAAAACAGAAATGAAGAAGGTTGAATCATAGTGCACCTGGGTAGTGAATGTTGAATCTGGAGTGTCCTAAATGCTAAAATAAATCAATGAAAATCACCAATGGGACTCGTTCGCCACTGATGGAAAATCAGTCCAGCTACTGGCAAAAAGTCCTGAAAACTAGTTTCTGAGTGTCGGGATCCAAAATATAACAAAATCTAGATTTCCAATCTTAAGGTGGGACTCATTCACCACTGATGGTGAATCAGTCCTCTCCTAAAATTCTATGAAATCAGGGACCATTTTTTTAGCACAAGATCTAGATGTGTCTTCTTGTCGGGTTGATAGAGTCAAATCTACAAAAAATGGACTGTAGGTTGTCTCCAAGCTTGAAATAGGTTGTAGTTGACTTGAAACACTTTGTTGACTTCTTGGCCACCTTTCAACACCTAATTGCTTGAAAAATCTACATACACAAGTCACAATCTTGTTGAAGAAATCTGAAGATATGTTAATGGCTGCTCCAAGATACTTGATTGAATGATCCAAAGTGCTCAAGTGTTAATTGATGTTTGGTGAATGCAAGTGAATGAGGAGATTGTAGGATATGTAAAATGAGGAGAAAAACGCTTATTTATACACACTTGTGCCTTAGTAACCTGATGATACCTCATCACAGACCGGCATAAGGTATTTTGAATAAAAACCTGAAAGAAAATTTGAAATATTTTGAATTTGGAGCCAAGAGGGACTCATTCACCACCCATGGAAAATAGGTCCCACCTTGGGATTGTAAGTGGGTGTCGAGAATTATCTTCCATTTAATGTTGTTTGTCAGGTTTACATTCAAAAATACACTTAATTAAGCCTTATGAGTGCATAAAGGGGTCAAATAAAGCATAAGAAAGGTGTGAATAGTGAAACTAAGCCTAGAAAAGCATGAAATCTTGTTACAAGACTTTACAACACTTCAAAATAGGACTTAATAAGTAATGAAAAGGTGATTTTTAGGTGAATTGTAATGAATAGAGTCTAGAAAAGTGTAGAAATGTATTACAACACCTTCACAAGACTTCACAATTTGAATTTTTAGGACTTAATGTGAATGTTTAAGCCATGTTACAAAATTAAATCAAAGAAAAATGGACCAAGCATCATGAGAGAAAGACCTAAAAGAACATGAAAATTTCCAAGAGCCATTTTGCTATGGTACAATTATTTTCCTATTCCATGAGCTTAAATGATAAATCTCCTACAAAGAGTGTCGAACCTGGTGCTTCCCCTAGTGTGGCACTTGCACTTGTCACTTTGGCTAGTTTCCCACCCTCGGCATATTACGAACATGATTGGGAGGCAAATGACTTGCTCACTAGTTGACTTGCATTTTCCTTACTAGTCTTTGGCATTTTCTTTTTCTTTTTCTTTTTTGTGTTTGTATGTCTATAATGCGTTCCCCCATAATGTGTTGTTTGATGTTATCTCTCTCTTTATGACATTCCTCTATTTGTATCTTCATTCTTCTCTATGTCATACATTGCTTTCACATATTTTACTTTTGCGTGTGTTTTCCCTTTTGGGATGACGAAAGGCACTGAGACCGCAATGTCTCTTTCATGATGACCCAAAAGGTGCCTTTTCTTTTTCTAGGTATGTGTAGGATCATGATGGGTATGTGGTTGACGACTATTTTTTACCCAAAATTGATGAAACGAAAAGGGTTTTTAAAGGAGATTCTCAACTTTCCACCAATATAAATCATGCTTTACTTTGAATTTAATAAGTAATTATTATTCATTTTTTATTCAAATTATGATTAAACTCCTGATTGATAGGTTTATTGAAAAATAGCTATAGCTTTCAAACGGTATCACATTTTTTGAATCCAAAACATGTCTCACATTCTATGCTTCACATACTATAGGATTAAAAAAAGAAAAATTGAATTTCATGAAGTTTTGATGAAGTTAAGGTGGTTAGACATATGAGTTTTTATATTTTTAAAAATTTGTAATAAAAAATCATAATTAATTATTTACTTGGAAAAAAATTACAAAAATATGCATCACATCGGGGCATGAGTCCTCTAATTATATCTAAAATATTATAAAAAATATTATCATTTTATTGTGGTTAGGTGGTGGAAGGACACCTACTTCTTATTTTTCCACGAAATTTTAGTACCTTGCTTGAAATTTCAAATTTTCACCAAATAGATTTTATTTTTTAAAACAAACCTAGTAGTTTAGAAACTACATTCAATTTTCTACAGATTCTATTCTTACATATTTTTGAAATAATATAGATAACTTATTCAAATTTTTACGTCAAGTTTCCTAACTCTTATTTTTCTAAATTTTTTGCCACTTAAGGGCCTATTTCCATGATGATCCTGCACATACCCTTCTATGCCTTTTTCTTTTTTCTTTTCTTATGTTTTCCTTTTGGGGATGAAGCAAGGCATTAATACCACAATGTCTCTTTCATGTTGACCCAAAAGGATCCTTCTTCTTTTTTTCCTTTTTCTTTTGTCTTTTCTTGTTTTTTCCTTTTGGGGATGACGCAAGGCATTGAGACCAAAATGTCTCTCTCATGTTGACCCAAAATATTTTCCTTTTTCTTTTTTCTTTTCATTTTCTTTTTGCTTACATGTTTTCCTTTTGGAGATGATGCAAAGTGTCAAGACATCCTATGTCTCTTCCATTTTAACCCAAATGAATCTTTCTTTTTCTTTGTTTTCATTCTCTTTGTGTCTATAAGAGAGGGGGACCAACCATGTTCAAGGCCCCAGGTCATAGATGGCCAAGAGCAGAAGGCTGCCCAAACTTACCTCAGCTTAACAAGGTGTTAGGAAATGCAATATGAGAATGATGAGGACTATGAAGTTCTTCAATCACTCTTCGGACCCAAAATATAGGACGGGACTAGGCAAGCCAATTTTCAGGTTCAACACTACACCTCAGGAAGCTCTTTGCTCGAGGACAGAAGCGCGGTCTCAGGATGTTAGCACAGTGTGCTGGAATCCGTACGACTAGACAACTAAAGAGACAAGGTCAAACCTAAAAAAAAAAGCTAACGACCCAGCTAACTACTAGTAAAGGGCCAAAATAATGTTATTAAGTAAACAAAGTACTCTCTCATATGATAAAGTAAAAATGCAAGAGTTAGGGTGGCAAGAAAGATCTCACTGTAAAGAAATTTTTTCAGAAGCTAGCTCTCCAAAAGCACATTCACCTGCACACAAAGAGGAGGAAAAATGTTGGGTGGTTGTATAGGGGCTTGCCTCAGTCAGACCCCCATTTAGGTGTTTCCACCTCCATGGATAGCCAAGAAAGTGAATATGATAATGAAAGTAATATAATGAAGAACACTAAAACACTACAAAAAAGTAAATGTGCTTACTCAACCAAGTAATAGAGGAGAGGAATGGGAAGCTTACCACCTCAACCAAGAGCACTCAAGGCTAATGGAGGAGAGAATGATAGTACTCAAGCCTCTACTGCAATGTTGTCCCAAACTTACAATACTAAAGTGATGGAGTGAAGTTGTTGCTGCAATTGAGTGCAAAAGTGTTGCTAAAATGCTTGAAGAGTGTGCTAAGGGATGCTTGAAGTTGTGAAGAAGATCTGAAAAAGTTGAAGTGCATGTAAAAGGAGAGAATTTGAAGGAGAGGTGAAGAAAATGGCCATATTTGGGTCAGTCGACCAAAGAGGGTGTTACAAGTTGACCTCCAATGAGAAGTGTAATGCCTCTACTGGTTCAACAGTAGAAATATTCCAGGGACGTAAGTGTGCCACACAGATGTCTGCATGTTGCATGGGCATCCCCGATAGAAATTCCCCCACTAACACTCAAATTGGGTGCCAAGTGGAATGAAAATAGCGAGCTTAGGTTTAATTAAACCTCCAAACTTGGTTTTCTAAAGTGGAGCAAGGCAAAAGGGGAATTTGCATAATGGGTGCAAATCCACTCCTATACATTTTCCCCCCTCTTTAGTGAGCATGAATACTAATGAGTGCTTCGGTAAAGTTTATCGAAGAAGAGTAAGGTTAGAAATGTATACCTGAACCGTCGAAGAAGTAGACCGTGATCTGAAAAACCTAAAGGTGTAGGGCGAGTGAAGGACTTCATAGCTTCTCAAAACTATGAAGTTGAAGAAAGAAAGTTTCTTACAGGCCCACGGACCTGCAAGGAGGCTATCCCCAAAGATCTCTCACATGAAGGAATCCCTATGAAGCAAGTGCCTTACAAGCTTATAGACCTGCAAGGAAGGTGTCCCCCAAGAAATCTCACATGGAGGATACCCGGGAAGCATCTCCCAAGATTTCTCGCATGGAGGAAGCCAAGAAAGCACCCTAAAAACATGCAAACCTATAGGGAAGGTATTCTCTAAGATCTCTCGCATGAATAATACCCAAGGAAGCACCCCACAGACCTATAGACCTATAGAGAAGGTAACCCCCAAGATCTCTTGCATGGAGGAAACCCAAGAAAGTGCTCTACAAGCTCACAGACCTACAAGGGAGCCACCCACAAGATCTCTCACATGGAGGAAGCTCAAGGAAGCACCCTACAGGCTCTCATACCTCCAGGGAGGTATCCCCAAATATCTCTCACATGGATGAAACCCAAGAAAGCAGAATCCACAGAGTCAAGAAGTGGCCACGTAGGCGGGTATATGCAGGATCATGATGGGCCAAAAAGTGGCAATATGATGGGTATGTGGTTGACAACCTTTTTCTTACCCATAATTGATGAAATGAAAAGGGTTTTTAAAGGAGATTTTCAACTTTCCACCAATATAAATTATGCTTTACTTTGAATTTAATAAGTAATTATTATTCATTTTCTATTCAAATTATGACTAAAGTCCTGATTGATAGGCTAATTGAAAAACATTTATAGCTTTCAAATGGTATCACATTTTTTGAATCCAAAACATGCGTCACATTCTATACTTTGCATACTATAGGATTAAAAAAGAAAAAATTGAATTTCATGAAGTTTTGACCAAGTTAAGGTGGTCGACATACGATTTTTTATATTTTTAAAATTTGTAATAAAAATTCATAATTAATTATTTACTTGGAAAAAATTACAAAAAAAATTGCATCACATCAGGACATGAGTCCCTCTACTTATATCTAAAATCTTATAAAAAATATTATCATTTTATTGTGGTTAGGGTGGTTAGACAAACACCTACTTCTTATTTTTCCCTAAAATTTAAGTACTCTGCATTGAAATTTCATATTTTCACCAAATAGATATATTTATTTTTTAAACAAACCTAGTAGTTTAGAAACTACATTCAATTTTCTACAGATTCTATTCTTACATATTTTTTAAATAATATAGATAACTTATTCAAATTTTTACGTCAAGTTGCTTAACTCTGATTTTTCTGAATTTTTTGCCACTTAAGGGCCTATTTTTTCCATGATGATCCTACACATACCCAAGCAAGTAAGCGGAAAGTCATGCAAACCATAAAAAATTTGGAATACTTTCAAAAGGGTCCCTTGGGAACCCGTCGTGAAGAAGGCATCCACTCAAGGTGATCCCACAATAATGGGTTACAATTTTTGGCCAAACTTGACATTAAAATCAGAAATTTTCACCATATATTCACTTTCTTACACCTATAGCAGTTAAACCATTAAGAATTTGAAGATGAATCAAAATAGTTATTTGTTAGATCTTTTGTGTAGATTCTAATTTATTTATTTTTTAAAATTAAAAAATAAATTGTGAATCATTTTATGTAATTTTTAATAACTTATTTTTTCTACTAATCAACATTTTTAAAAAGTGATGTTTACTTCAGACCGCATAACTTTTTTTATATACATGATACAATTCTAATTTTTAAAATACAAAATTTTCACATCAATATCTAGTGCATGGATATTTTTTCATAATTTTTTGTTACATTTTTTTTTAATTAATTTTCCAAGTTAGAGTAATTATAATTTGGACAGAGGTGTACTTCAACCCGCATAACTTTTTTTGTATTCATTTGAATTAACTTATTTCTTTTTTTTTGGAATAAGGACATCAATACCTAGTGCACATGTATTTTTTAGAAAAAAAAATCTCTATTTTTCTATTTTTTCATATGTCTGAAATAAAGAACTTGATGTTCATTGAAAATCCTACATTCACAAGAAATTAAAAAATAAATATAATAATAAAATTAAACAAATTTAAAATTATACTTTTTGGGAAGCTTATAATAAGGGCTACATAGTTACAAAACATAAATTTTAAAATAATTCATTTGATCACCCAAAAGGTAAATTAAAAGTGATTTTTTATCAGAATTTTGATAGGTGTATAGGAGACTCGATTATAGGTATGGTTTAAATATAACAAGGTTCCATCTAGGGGGTTTGATCTAAGGGGGTTTGATCAATCCCTGTTTAATTAAAATCATTTAAATGGAACCTTTAAATTCTTAAATCATTGCATTTTCTAAAAATATCTAATTTCAGGCAAAATTCAGGATGTCCCAGAAAGTGTAACCCATTATTGTGGCAGCACTCCTCAAGGGATGCACAGTCTGAAAGTAGATATTTTCTTTCTTAAATCAATTCATCATCAAGGGATCTTTTTGAAAGATGTTGACTTCATCAATGATTTCAAAAGGAAGAATATGCCCCCACATGAAGGGAAGGTAAAAGCTATTCCCGCTTCAGAGGAAGGTTTCCAAGTCCTTTCTTAATCAACCCATGATGAAGGAAACATGTTATGTTAGGGCTCCAAGTTGAGAATGTGATTCTCAAGAAAGTTTGTGAAGATTTTTGAGAAAAGAATTGTTGGCAATGAATTCATTTTTTGAAAATTAGAATGTTGAAGAAAGGAGTCTTCAGACATGAGAAGGACAAATCAAGCAAAGAAGAGAGAAAGATAATGGGAAAGAAAAAGAGGAAAAAAAAAACAAAAGGCACAAGGGTAGCCTAACATTTCAAGGTCATAACTTCTCATAAATATATGTATATATGTATAGTAATAGTATATAAATGAATTTTCATCAACCCCCTACTATATCAGACCATGTGAAGAATGCATGAGAAAATAGAGTAAAAATAAAAAATTGGGTCAACATGGAAGGGAATTCTAAATTCCCCCAACATTTTGCATCATCCCTAGTTTATCAAAAATCAAGCACAAACATGGAAGAATGATGATACAAATAGAGGAAGGTTTATGAAACAAAAACCACACTTGTATCAAAGTACCAAAAAGGGTGACACCAGTCATCCAAGCACATATAGCATGATCACAGGGGAACACATCACAAAACACACACACATACACAAAATCAAGAAGAGGCCTCATGTCCTAACACTAATCGACCAAGAGGTCATCCACTTCCCACTCTAGGTCATCGTAGGGCAAAGGAGGATGAGCCTATAGTGGTGAGATGTTAAGAGGAGGAGCATTCGGCCATTTTACAACAAGGGCTAAGGAAGAAGGACCTACAAGGTCTTCTTCATTAAGCTCTTGTGGAGTTAGGGTTAGTGATTTCATGAAGTTCGCTGACAAGGTTGGGACTTCATCCATAGAGTAAATATGCACCCTATAGGAGTATCATGTTTAACTTGAGTTGACGGGGTAGGCTACACATAAGATTCACTACTAGGCTTGTTGAATGACTCGAAAGCAGTGACAAACTCAGGGGAAGCGGGGACTAGTTTCGTCAGTAAGACATAACACGTCAACATGGCACCACCTTGTAAAGAAGGTGGGATCCTCTTGCATCCTTCACTGCTAGAAGGACCACACTCCACCTTTTGCTTTGTCAGAGGATATGAACTTCCCATAGATGAGCCTAGAGGCATGGAGGAAGAGGAGAGAACCATAGTGGATACAACCAAGGTATTAATCATATCCATAGGTTTCGAGAAAGGTTGGATATCGAAAATAGACATCAGCAAAGGTGGCTCCACCAAAGGAGCGATGAACATCTGTACCCCCTTGGGGTTAGGTGCATTTGTACTCGCAATAAAATCCAGAAGAAACATAGGACTAGACTAAAGAGAAGCAGAAGGAAGGGGAGAGGAAGACACTATAGGAGGCCCTGAAGTAGGGGTGGTCATCTCTTCCTCCTTCCTTTTTGAGGTGGCCTGCTCAGCCAAGAGAGCCTTTCATCGACACTTGCACCTATGCAAAAGGAAGTTTCTATGAATCTTTGAGTTGGAGGCTAGAGGCTATGAAGGAACAAAAAGCTCCTACTCGACCATGGGAATATCCACTACAGCTGTCTCTAGTGGAGGAACAGACTCCTAAATGGGTGCAGGAGGAGCAGGTTGAGTAGCAATGGAGGGAGTCAGATCAAGAGCCTCGATAGTGGGCCTGTTACCATTCATTTCTTTGGAAGCAGGAGCAATAGGAGGCTACAGAGGTCGAGAGAGGACTCTCCATGAAATACCTTCTTCCCATTATACCGAACAGGTCTAGGCTCCATCAGCAGAACAAGAAGTTTGAATGCAGGACACGTAGGCTTTCGCCAAGCGGTCACCATAGGATTCTCCTGCAAGTACGGAACAAAATCTAACAACACCACAACAGAGTGAGAAGAAGTATCAGACTAACCAACAAAATATGAAGGAGGATCTTAGGACCACTTCTCTTCTTCCTTCCTTCGTGCCTTAGTGGCATTGTTGTTAGCTTTTAAGTAGGCCCTATGTGAAATAGCATAAGGCGAGGGCAGGTATCTCACTTTTGGCCTTAGATTCCCTTTCTTATAGTTCTAATATGTTTAGTGCAGAAGGTCTATCCTCAGTAGAAGAGGACCAATGGGCATAGGCCAAGAGTAGTCCAAGGAATATCTACCACAAGCAACTGGTGGTTTATAACTGGTGTCAAGAATTACATGTATGGAACCCCGATGGAAAAATTTTAAACATTTATGCACAAATGAGGGTACTGTGTTCATAGCCACCAACCAAGGGATACCCAACTTTACTCTAAAGAGATCAAACCCAGGAATAATGTCAAAGAGGATTTTCATAGATTTAGGTTGAAAACCAAGACCAAAAATATAGTACTACCCAAAAGGGGCACAGAAAGGTTGTCATGTGTGCAGATGGTACTCACAAGTGCATCGAACCAATCTTTATGTAAAAAGTTAATTAGCATGATCTCCTTGGTTATTATGTTTACTTGTGATGTCAGATCAATGACAACACCTTCCACAATGTTCCCATTGATCCATGCTAGGATATAGAGAGGAGATGGTTCCTTGTTAAAATCCATCGGCAGGTCTTGTGAAGTGAAGGTTATAACAGTACCACTATCCACAGGGTACGCAAAGGGGATAGGTTGATGCAGAAAAAAGGAGGCCATTACGCACAATAGATGATACTTTCACATAGTCCCTAAAGGTTAAAGGATAAGATAGTGACCCAATTAAGGTTTCGTTAAGAACACCTTCAAAATATTCCAACTACACCAACTAGGGGTTGTAGGTTGGGTTGTAAGGCAACAACCTCACAACACTACCACCTACAACACTCTTAGAGTACAAGGAAAGGAACTATCAGTATCACAAAAGGGAACCAAAATGGTTCACGTCGGGTTCACAAAAATGTCAGAGAGGGGGACCAACCACATTCAAGGCCCCAGGTCACAGAGGGCCAAGAGTGGAAGGCTACCCTAACTTACCTTAGTTTAGCAAGGTGTTAGGAAATGTGGGGCAAGAATGATGAGGACTATGAAGTCCTTCAATCACTCTTCGGAACTGAAATATAGGATGGGCTAGGCAACCTAATTTTTGGGTTCAACAATATGCCTCAAGAAGCTCTATGCCCGAGGACAGAAGTGTATTCCTAGGATGATAGCGCGGTGCACCAGAATCTCTCAAGTGTGTTGGTGTTAGTACAACTAGACAACTAAAGAGACAAGGTCAAAACTAAGAAAACAAGATAATGGCCCAACTAACTACTACTAAAGGGCCAAAATAAATTTATTAAGTAAACAAAGTACTCTCTAATATGCTAAAGTAAAAATGCAAGAGTTAGGGTGGAAAGAATGATATCACAAAGAAATTAGTTCGCTAGCTAGCTCTCCAAAAGCACATTCACCTACACATAAAGAGGAGGAAAAATGTTGGGTGGTTGTATAGGGGCCTGCCTCAGTCATACCCCCATTTAGGTGTTTCCACCTCCACGGACAACCAAGAAAGTAATTATGATAAAGAAAGTAATATAATGAAGAACACTAAAACACTATGAAATAGTAAATGTGTTGACTCAACCAAGTAATAGAGGAGAGGAATGGGAAGCTTATCACCTCCACCAAGAGCACTCAAGGCTAATGGAGGAGAGAATGAGAGTACTCAAGCCTCTACTGCAATGGTGTTGTCCCAAACTTGCTCTACTAAAGTGATGGAGTGAAGTTGTTGCAATGGAGTGCAAAAGTGTTGCTAGAATGCTTGAAGAGTGTGCTATGTGATACTTGAAGTTGTGAAGAAGATCTGAAGAAGTTGAAGTGCATGTAGAAGGAGAGAATTTGAATCCTTAGATCCCTTATGTGTTTGGTGTTTTTCATTTTGGGGTCAACGCCTGAACCCCTTTCTTTTTCCTTTCCTTTGCATGACGTAGCCTTATTCGAAAACATATGACTTGGCATGGAGGCTTTCCAAGTTGGCTATCATGTATTCTTTCTTCTTTTAGCACTTTTCATTTGCTACTTTAAATTAATTGCTCACAATACAATGTGTAGCAATTCCTTTAAAGTGGGGGCATGCATCAATTGGCATTATTCATGTTTGCATTTCTTTTCTTTTTCTTGGTTCTTAGTGCAACCTTGTTACTTCATACGATGCGTTTTGTCACTTTTTGGATGGCATTGGGTGTATTTTCCTTCATGAGTGTTATCTATCTCAGCATATTACATTCCTCTTGGTGGCTTCATGTGACACACTACATCCCCTAAGTTGAAAATTTTCTCTTCTTTAATTGGTCCTCTCTTAGAGACATTAGACATAATGTTCCCTAAGTTATAGACCTCACATGATCTAGGAAAGACTCCTTTGAACATCTTTTGCATGTTGCATTTTTGCATTTGTTATATGGCCACCTTACATAACACAACTTGCATGCCTATGGTTCCATCATGTTTGTTCATGAGCTACAAGCATATAAAATTTTGCTTGTCTCGTGAAGCTTGAAATGTCATTTTATTTTGCGGAACCTTATTAAAGTTATCAGGAGGTATAACTCTAGTATGGTTGAGTGGGAAGCCCATTCCCAAGAATGACTCTTCCCCATAGCAACCTACGTCTTTGTGAGTGCATACCAGCCATGAGTGTATGTTTTTCACTTTTTTGGCCTACTCACCTGGCGGACAACCATGAATAACATCACCTCAGAGTGATTATTCATTTTCATTCTAGAAAAATAGCCTAGATCTCATCCACAATAGGATGGACAAATGATCGAATCTTGATCCAACTATCTTTCTCCTTTTCTCTCTTTCATTCTTTTTCATCATTTTCTTGTGTGTTTCTTTGTGCTCATGTTTATTTTTCTATGAGATCTTGATCCTAGGGGCTTGATCATCCCTCTTGATAATTTTTGTCTCATCTTACTAAGCATTAGTTCATTCAAACCCCTCTTGATATGCATGTTCAGCTACTTTAGTGTGAGTTTGAAGCAAGTTCATCCTCTCACTAAAGTGGGGGCTAACTATGGACACGAAAAAAGTAACACTTCTACTTTTTCTCATTTTTAGGCCCTCCTAGTGATTTTTGCTTGATTTTCCTAGATTTAATGTTGTAATGTGGTCAACACATTCATATTAGGTCTTGGACCCTTGTGAATCATTAAGAATTCTAGGATGTCTTGTAAAAGTGTTGTGAAGTGTTGTAACCCACTTTCACACTTTTCTAGGACCCTTTCATTATAATTCACTTAAATAACCTCTTTCTATCACTTACCAAGTCTTATTTCAAAGTGTTTTAAAGAGTTGTAACAAACTTTCACGCTTTTCTAGGCTTGTCATCACTAATTCAACCCTTTCCTTATGTTTAAATGACCCCTTTAATACACTTTTCGGCCCTACTTAAGTGTATTTTTTAGAATCATCCTGTTAAACATCATTAAGTACACTTTAATTCTTGACACCCAATAAAATTTCCCTGGTGGGACCAAGTTGCCACCTGGGGTGACTTAGTCCCACTAGTCCCAAAAATCAAAATTATTTTAATTTTCAAGTAGGAAATCTTTATTCTCTTAACCTGAAGGTCAGCCTGTGATGTGTTATGTTCAGGAAATATTGTAAAATCAAGTATAAATAAAGAGATTTCCTCTCATTTTCACCCCCAATTCATTCACTTAATCATTCAAGCAATTATCAAGCATTCACTCAAGCATTCTAAGCATTATCAAATATCCATTAGAGCATCCATTTGCATATCTTCAGATTTCTACATCAAGGGTTTGGTGAGTTGTGACATTTCATGTTGTTCATTCATCATTATCTCTTTATTTCATTTCATTTTCAATGGTTTGATTACCAAATTGGGGTTTGACCAAGGCAAACCCCTATTCTCTAACCCTTAACACTTTTTCCCCTCTTTGCATGTGTGTTTTACAGGTCTTGTATGTTGATTTTTCAAAGAGAAAAGTGTTAAAAAGTGGTCAACAATCCATCAAAGTCATTCAAGTCAACAAATTCCTAATTGAAGCTTGGAGACCTCTTTCAACCCAATTTCTATAGAATCTGAACCAAACACCTATCAGGAAGGGAAGTGCAAACTAATACCTATAGATTCCTGCCCTGAATTTCCCAAGATTCCCAAGTGGACTAAGTCGCCATCAGTGGTAAATTAGTTCCACTGCTAGGCTTGAATAGTGTTTTCTGCATTTTCAGATACCCATTTTGCAGAAACTTGTTTTGGTAGAATCTCCCCGAAACAGGACTAAGTCACCTATCTTGGCGTAAGTGTCCTAGTTAGCTTCAACAAAAAAATCTATAGGATTCCAGAGCCTCTCTACATCACATTTCAGTTTCCAGGTGCACAAGTCTCTCCAGTCTTGTTCATTTTTGTTATTGTTTGTTTGCATTCTTAGGTCATTTTGCATAAATCACTGTGTTTTCAATCAACTCGTATTTCTTAGATTTTGCATTAATAAGTCATTTCCTTTATCAATTTATTGCATAGAACATTGCATCTAGGCATATTTCATCATTCTTTGCATTATTTTTGAGTAGGGACATTTCCCATTTTGGCCCATCTTTCTCCTTTTAGGTGAAAAACCCTATAGGTGCAAGAAAGCATTAGGGAGCCAAAATCTTTCTTCACACTAATAATGCTTACATTTAGGATTGTATTCAATATAGATTCTACTATTGTTATTTACCATTTCTTTTTTATATTATTTTATCATTTTTCATTTCAAAAACTATCAAAAATAATGCTATTGTGAAGGTTGAACGACCAATATAGGGTTTGACTAAGGCAAGCCCCTTAACAACCACCAAAAAAATTATTTCTTCTGTATTATTACATATATTTTCTTGAGATAAAATTGTTGCATAAATGGTGAAATCCCTCTAAAACCCTTCATATAATTTTAATCTTATTTTAATTTTATGTTCTGAGTATAATAGTGGTTTAGTTAAAATACTATTATATTTATCAGTATAGTTTATTCAAAATATCCACCAATTCCTATGCATGTAAGGGAGGTTTTTGAGTTGTAATTTTTTTATGGAATTTTGTTTATATAGGAAAATAGTGTGTTACATATATGTCCTCAAATTCTACTAGGTTCCTAGGTAGATGTTTTCAAATTTGCACTTCAAGTTCTTCATTGTCTACATTTATATTTTAATTATCAGAAAAAGATCATGTTCTCAATTATTTTCACCAATTTACTATCCTTAAGCACTTTAATTTAACTAGCTTCATTTCTATTTAAAATCAAAATTTTAGAAAAGGATAACTAGCATAAAACCTAAATAATAGGTTTAGTAAAATGAAAACATAACTAGTTTATCCTAATGTAATGTGTGCAATGAATCTAAAATAAATAAAAAGTTCCTTTTTAGAGTCAATTTTCATACACTACATTTTAGTGAACATGTTGTTAGATCCACAACTTTTTAAACAAAAAAAGCATAAAAAGATTTTTTCCTCATTCTCAATACTTGTCTTAGATTGTGAGGTAAAATTATTTATGATTTTTACAACTCAATCTCTCTACTTTGACAACGTAATAATAAGAAGCCTTCAAATACATAAAATGTCTTATTATCATCATATTATGACTACCATCCAAAAAATTCTAGAATTTTATCATGAATAAATTTTTGATGGAATTCCTTCATCACCCCCTCCAATAACCATACAACCAACTTATCCTTCCACTATTTCTCACCACATGGTTGTAGGCTTTGATCATAAGGGTGTTTTTCAAGCCTTTGATTCTCAACTTCAAAACTTAGATTGAAATTTACATAAATTTCTAGAATTTTTTTCCAAGGATGCCCTTTCTTCTAAGGTTGTCCTAATCCTTGGTGCCATTTGAAATATATTAAACAACTATCCTGAGGGATTGGACTTCCTTCATGTCTTTCCATATATTGTTTGAGATAGTATCTTGACTTATACAATAAGTTTCTATGGACATTCATTATTTGCACTCTACCATAATTGGCACATAGTTATCTTTGTCAATGCTAGTTCCTACTATCTATATATGGTGACTACTAAACCTATGGACATGGTTATTGTACAATCACTAGGGGCTCATATTACATGTATTGTTTTTGTACTTGGTACAACTCTAACTTTTGATCTTTATGGAATAAATATTGGCACCTTTGTACCTTTTAGGTCTACTTCATGTATTTTGGAATGCATACATCTAGAAATTTCACACATATAATAGAACTCTTCATAAACCAATTAATACTAAATTTTGGACAATTACAACACCAACTAGCTTCTATTGTACCTACTTCAACCCAACCTCTAATTCTTCCTTAATATCAATGTAGCACACTATGTTTATATATACTTAGTGGTTATTTGAGTATTAATTTTTCCTTTCTATCACTAGTAGTCGAAAAGGTAATGAATTTATGAATTTTTTGAGAAGTCATCTAACCCTTCTTTCCTTCTATTCTTTCCAATTTGAAAACAAGATCTATTCTAGGCTTAGAAGAAAAAATTTAAAAATAAAAGTTATATTTCTCTCTCTAGAAAAACCAATAGCCTCCATGGTCATTTTGTGAATCTTCTACCAATCTATTATGCATGTAAATAGCATTTTTTATTGTAAAGTGATTTTTCATGGAGTAGCGATGACAATATATAGCAACTCATATTATCCTTCTTGGTGGTTTCAAGAATCATAACTCATACTATTATTATTTTATTGTTCCTCTCTTCTTTTAGTTGAACTTTTGGTTCCTAAGTGCTAACAGTGCTTCCATTTAGGATTACATTCAATCTAGATTCTACTATTATTGTTTAGCATTTTATTTTCATAGAATTTTATCATTTTCATTCAAAACCTATCAAAAAAGGTTATTGTGGAGGGTATGTGAAATGAAATGGGGAACCAAAATGGGGTCTTAAGTTGTTATTTATTTTATGAAATCACAAAAAACTAATCTTGGATGAGAAATTGAAGGTATTTATGCTCAAAATTTAAAGACATGACAAGAACAAGAGTTGTAGTGTTGTAAAACTATTTTTTTTAAATGGTGGAGATTAAGGGGTTCAAATAGGGGGACCACACAAAGTGATCATGTTTTTATTATCCAAAAAATATAACGAAGCATTTTGTGTCCCCCCCCCCCTAAAATTTTAACTTTTTTAAGGATTTCAAAAATCACTTCAATCAGAACATAGCTAACATGGTATGTATTTTATGCTCAGGTTTTTTGCTAATTTTTTAATGAATATAATTTTTTACTAATTTTCAAAGTGTACACATCTTGAAAAAAAAAGAAAATTGGGTGTGCTCCCCCCCATTTTTTTTGGAAACTGAGACAGTCAAATTTTAATGTGTATAGAAAAGAGTGTTTTAAGTAAAAATTTAATTTGTTTCAAATTTTGATGAATGGGTAAAAAAATGAGACCAAAAATACCATACATAGTTTTTTCACAAAAAATTGATATACTAACAAAAGAAATTAAAGATAAAAACCTTAAAATATTTAAAAAATAAAAAAAATTACATGGTTAGAAATCTAAGAGGGGGCTTGACATTACCATGTGTGTCATAGAAAAAAGTACCCTTTGCTTGGAATGGGATTAATTCATGATAAACTGGACTTAATGAGGCCTTGATTTAGGTTTTGTGAGGCATTTTATGCATCCACACTAGGTCTTGGACCCTTGCAAATCGAATAACAAGCTTTTATTGATGTCTTGTAAAGGTGTTGTAAAGTGTTGTAAGATGATTTCACACTTTTCTAGACTTAATGAACCCATTTCTTCCCAATTAAAAATTATAAAATGTGTTTAATAGCATTATCACATCAATTTAGAATTCTTGTAAAACAAACTTAATGTTAAACTAGTGTTGTAATGTGTCTTTCACGTTCACATTGGTTTTTGTGCCTTCCTAGGCTATGTGGACCTCATGTTAGTGTTGTAAACTATATTTAATTACACTTTCACATTTATTTTTGTGTCTCAAGCCCTATTTTACATTCACATCATCATTAATAGTCCTATATTAACATGTATTGTGCATCATGAGGCCTAAATTGATCAAATACCTCACAAGGTTACATTTTAAACCTTATTTCCTTATCTCCTCACTTCCTAGCTATCAAATTAGCCCCAATGGGACCCATTTTCCATGCATGGTGAATCAATCCCATCTAGGTGAGACCCATTCACCATGTGTGGCAAATGAGTCCCATTTGGCCCAATTTTGACCTTTGAGCTGGAAAAACATGAAATTTGAGTTTAATATTACTTCATGTCAGCCTGTGATGAGTAATTTAATGGGTAAAATAGGTGAATTTCCTAAAAATATAAGTCTTTTAACTCATTTTCAAATCTCTTATCTCTTATCACTCATTCATCGATCATTCTTTTATCTCAAGTCAATCAACTTAGGGTTTTATCATTGCAAGACATCAAAAAAGCTCCTAAAGACATTCAAGGGTTGAATCTTCATCCATTGTTATATAATTTCAAGATCAAACATCATGGAAACTTAATAAATTCCATCATTTCATGTTTCATTCCATTCTTACATCATTTTGGTTTAATTACCTAAAATGGGTTTGACCAAGGCAAACCCTCATGCCCTAATATTCAACATCTCATCTTCTTGTCTTATGTGTTTGTAGATTTAGGTCTATTGGAAGCTTGGAAATCATTCAAGATCAAGTTTCAAAGGTTCTCAAGACTTATCCTCATTCAAAACATCAAAATATCAACAAAAAATCATTTTCAAGCCTGTAAATTAGAGTTTTGAAAGCGGACACCTGTAGAGTATCAAAGTGCATATTGGAAACTCTGAAATCTACCTTTGAAAATTCAAAACTTCAAGAGTTGACTCATTCACCATGGGTGGTGAATGAGTCCCGCTTCTAGGTCAATTTTGTGTTTTCTACATTTTCTGCTACCCTTCTGTCATAAACAGGTTCTGGCTTAGTTTAGCAGAACTGGGACTAATTTGTCCAGAATGGCGAATGAGTCACACCAGACCTTAAAATTAGCATCAACAGCATTCTAGAATCCATTTCTATCCTCCTTAAATATTCCAGGTGCACACTTTCAATTTTATTTAGTTATTTTTAGTTTTGCATTCATTTCTAGGTGTTTTTGCATTACACAATGTGTTTTCAAACAAGTTGTTTTCCTTTAGTTTATATTCATTAGTCAATTAATCCTATTAGTTTATTTCATTCAATAATTTCATCTAGGCACATTGCATCCATATCCCATCCATATTGCATTAACTTTTGAATGTGAACACAAGCATTTTTGGCCCTTCTTTCTCCTTTTAGGTGAAAAACCCTAGAAGAGCTAGAAAGGTGCATGGTGCCAAAAATATACGATTCATTTTGGTGAACCTAGTTTTTGAATACTTTATTGACTAATTTTGAGCCCTTTCATCATCATAGATCTAGCTTGCATTAGGTTTTACATGATTCATTTGCATGCTAGGTGTTAAATTTTGCATTCATAAAAAGTGCATTAAAGTTACATTTTTACCATCTAAATTCATTTCACTTTTATGAAATTATACATTTTTACTTTAGGTTTGCATCATAACACTCAAACAACATCAAAATCCATCAAAAATTTCTAAAAATTCTAAAAAAAAGTCCATACTAGGACTCATTCGCCACCCTGGACAAATCAGTCCCTTTTGACCCCTAAAACTATATTTTACATAACTCGGAACTCTATTTTTTAGTTGTTGTTTGGTTCCTTAACCTACCTATATTAGTTAGTTGCATTTCTAAAACATTAATTTCATAAAATCTAGCCTTAATTACCTCATTTCATGCATGGTTTCCATTTCAAGTTTGCATTCTCATCTTGTTACATATCATAATCAATCAATTGTCATCTTTGAAATCAGAAACATTATTCTTCATCTACATCTTTTCATTAGAATTGTTACATTTCAAGATTGTAGATTAATCATTCCATCATGTTTTCTTTACAAAATTATATAGTTATCATCTTGCATGTTCTCTTTTTAGATATTATTGCATGTTGTAAGAATTTTTTTCTAAAAGCATATGACTATGAGGTCATTTCCCTGATTTTTTTGTTTTTTATAGATCCCTCTCCTAGTTCCCATTTTGTGGATAAGGTTAGTTTAGTGAAATAAACCTTGGATAATCATAACACTTACATTTTTTCTTCTCCTATTTTCTCTCCCACTTGTGAATAAGAGATTATAGTGTTAGAAGAACCAACTGATGAGAGTTGTGACAATCTGAGTTGTTTCTCTCCTCTTACCTCTCTGAACATTTCTAAAGAAGTTTAAATCACACTAAGTAATCATGATGATCACACAACACAACACAACAATGAAATCATAGACACATTTCTTAACATCACTCTATCTAGTCTACATTCATCTCCCAACTCCTCCCCTATTTGTGAGAAAAAAATTTTGAGCAATCATGGCAGTCACATTCTTTGTGAGGAGGATATGTTGGCATTAGATGATCAAATCTTTAAGACCTATGACAATCCTCTTTATTTTTCTTCCCCTATTTTGGAATACATTATTGGACAAAGGGAGGTCATCATAGATAATCATGATAATCATACTTGTCCTTCTTCTATTATCTCTCCTACTTGCAAAGAAGATATTTTGGGATTAGAAGAACTATACATTTAAAGTCATGAGAATATTCTTGCACCCTTTCCTAATGTTTCCCCCATCCAAGAATACATATTTAAACAAAAGGATCTAATAATTGAAAAACAAGAATGTGATGCTTTTTCTTCTCTTGATGTCTCTCCCACTTGTGATGAAGCTACTTTGAAAATTCCCAACTCAAATGAACATATTACAAGCTCTCCTAGTAGAGTAGATAATATGGAACAAGAGATTGAGACCTTAGAAAAAAACCAATAATCAAATAGAATCTTCCCCTAATCTCCCCACTATCAATTATCAAACACATTCAACCACTAATAACTCTCTTAGTTGCAATGAAGTTATTTTGGATGAACCAAACCTTAATTGTAATGAACATGTGGTTTGTTGTTCTCCTAAGAACTCTCCTTCTAGGGAGGATATTATGACCCAAGACAAAGATAAAATTCCCTTCAAAGACAATGAAGACTCTCACTTGTTATGGGATGTTAACATTATTCAATTTCAACTCATCCTTCATCCCCCTTCACATAAACCATCACCTAAACATGAGTTTACTCTCTACCCACTTTCACACAAACAACAAACTTAAAGAAAACCTGGACTCATCCTCTACCCACCTAACAATAATTTATCATAGTAGCTGAGTTACAGTATCATTTCTCATACATATAACACTCACAAGAATCTGCAACCACCACAACCAACCCCAATTTCTTTACCTTTACCTAATCCACCTAGTGCCCCTCACTTCATCCCACACACAAAGGAGTATGATCTTGTTGAACAACTTAAGAACACTCCTGCTAAGATCTCATTATGGGACCTTATTCAAGCCTCCCCTCACTATCACAACATAATCCAATCTTCCTTGCAACAATTTCTTATCCCTTCTAATGTGCAACCAACTAACATTGTAGCCATAATCCAAGGAGAAAATCCTAACATTATTTTATGCCAAAGTGAGCTTCCTCCTTTGGAAGTGCAAAAAAAAAATGAATATTTTATGATTATTGCTCAATAAAAATGAACAAGGATTAAGAGAACTCTTATAGATACTGGTTCCACTCTTAATGTATGTGGAGTGACCCTTCTTAATAGACTCGGTATTAATATATCAAACATCCAATCCGATTCTTTATCCATTAGGGGATTTGACAATGTAAGGAAACACTAGCTTGGTGTGATCAGTTTACCTCTTACAGTTGGAGTGGCCACATTGGAAACACCAATCCATGTTATGCCTAATGATCTTTCATATAACATTCTTCTAGGCAAGTCGTGGATTCATGCAATGAATGGTTTTCCTTCCACTCTTCACCGTAAAATGAAATCTATCCACAACAACAAAGTGTACACACTCGATGTTGATGATGAACCTTATATTGCCCTACAACTTGAGCAAACTAAAGATAACCCCTTGAATACCTTAACACCAAGCACACAAGTGGAACCTGTGCAACAAAATGACAAAGAAAAACACATTGACTAAGTCACAAAGTTATTTGAAGATGATTGGGGTTCCTTGGATTTTGAACATGACTTCATGGGAAAGTTTAAAATCATCCACAAAAATTCCAATAAGGACAAAGACAACAATAATTTCCACACAAAATTTGGACAACCTTTCGAAAGCATCCGCCTCAACCACTTTGACAAAGAAGAAAAATACGTAGTCACCTTTGATGGTGCTTATGACCAACCACCACCCGATCCAAAAGAAATGAAAAAGATTTATGGAAAAGGTTATGAGCTTATGAAATAGCTTGACTATAGTGGACAAGGATGTGGTGCTAATGAACAAGGTATCTGCAACCCTATTGACCCTATCACACAACAAACAACTCATGGTCTTGGTTATTGTCCTATAATAGAGATCACCAAACCTTCACTCAACATCACCAATCCCACAAAACATACTCCTAAATTATTCTTAACTGAACACCTCGACACCAATGGTCTTGAACATCATCCTTTACCAAAAATAAAACACACACCTACATCTTCGCTTAATGTTAATGTCATCTCGCAAGACACCAATGATTTGATAGATTTTCTCTCCTCCTATAAGAGTGAGAAAAAAATATCGCAATCTAGAGAAACTTGTGTAAGTATGGCATCTACTACTAAGCAAGATGTATCTTTGACACCAGCCACAAGACCACCTTCTACCATTGATCAAGAGGGTATCTTGTCGAGACTCCCCCAAGATCACTTGATCAACGTCCCTCTTCGAACTCCTAAGAAATGTTATTCCAAAACTTCATTTTGTGCATATCGTAGAGTTCATGGACACTCCACTAATGAATGTAAAGCTTTGAGTCATAAAATACAACATTTTCAGGAGTTTGGTATGCTTCCCTATATGGGGGCCCACCTACTTCCTCTAATTGATATCAATTTTCACTCTTGCCTACATTTCATCAATCATTTCAGCTCACTTTTGTCTTGTACTTAGTGGAGGCAAGGGGTTCCATAGCCTTCTCCTCATATGTCACTTTTCGGTGCCTCCTTTAGCTAGTTGTTAACCTTTCATGAATACATAAGAGCAAGCTTGGGATGTGAACGGCATGCCTTAAGTTGGCTCGCATATGACATACTTCTCTTTTTCATGATGTAGCTTCTCAAAAATATATGACTTGGCATAGGGCTTTTTGAGTAAGCTCTCATGTCCTCTTCTACTTCTACTTTAAATAAATTGCTCACAGTATGGGTGCTCACAACTGCTTTAAAGTGGGAGCATACATCACCGTTCACATTTCATTGTGTGATTTTCTTTTTCTTGCAATTTCCTCTCTTGGCAGCATTAGGTACAATGTTACCCAATATGAGACCTTGCACTTGTCCTCTCTTGGAAACAAGATGAAATCGTTTGCACTTATCCTCTCTTGGAGAAATTAAGCATTATTCTCCCTAAGATGAAACATTGCACGAACAAAGAAAAATACCTTTCAACAATCCTTACACTATTCTACACTAACAATGTGTATGAGTTTCAAGCATACGATGTTTTTCTTACCTCATAGAGCTCGAAACAACATCATCTTCTTTCTACCACCTTCTTAAAGTTATCAAGAGGTATAACTTTGATATGGTTGAGCGGGAAGCCCATTCAGAGGCACGAATTTCCCCATGGCCACCTTTGTGTT
Source organism: Sequoia sempervirens (assembly GCA_007258455.2). Classification (NCBI taxonomy): domain Eukaryota; kingdom Viridiplantae; phylum Streptophyta; class Pinopsida; order Cupressales; family Cupressaceae; genus Sequoia; species Sequoia sempervirens. The sequence goes on along the minus strand of VDFB02353493.1, from coordinate 194,913,890 downwards.
TGTAAGTGCATACCAACTAGTGTTTGTATTTCACCTTTTGGTATTTCTCACCCTGAGGACAATCAAAAGTTTTCTGGCCCCAGAGTGAGTATGTTGTGGACTTCTTACCCCACATACAACCTAAGGTTATGTGGCCCCATAGTGAGTGAATCATTTCCACCTTTTCATCTTTCTCTTCTTTCCATTGCATGATTTTGTATCTTGATGGTTTGACTTAGGATCTTGGATCCTGGGAGCTTGCACAACCTCCTTTGATTTTTTTCATTCTTTTTCATCTACATCTGTACACTTCAATCTCTCTTGAATGTCTACTTTAGTGTTAGTTTAAAGCAAGTTCATCCTCGCACTAAAGTGGGGGCTAAATGTGTCATAGAAAAAAGTACCCTTTGGTTGACATGGGATTAATTAATGATAAACTAGACTTAATGAGTCCTTGATTCAGGTGTTGTGAGGCATTTTATGTATCCATATTAGGTCTTGGACCCTTGCAAATCGAATAACATGCTTTTATTGATGTCTTGTAAAGGTGTTGTAAAGTGTTGTAAGATGCTTTCACGCTTTTCTAGACTTAATGAACCCATTTCTTCCCAATTAAACATTATAAATTTTGTTTAATAACATTATCACATCAATTTAGAATTCTTGTAAAACAAACTTAATTTTAAACTAGTGTTGTAATGTGGCTTTCACGTTCACAATGGTTTTTATGCCTTCCTAGGCTATGTGGACCTCATGTTAGTGTTGTAAACTATATTTAATTACACTTTCACATTGATTTTTGTGTCCTAAGCCCTATTTGGCATTCACATAATCATTAATAGTCCCATATTAACACATATTGTGCATCGTGAGGCCTAAATTGATCAAATACCTCACAAGGTTACATTTTAAACCTTATTTCCTTATCTCCTTGCTTCCTAGCTACCAAATTAGCCCCTATGGGACCCATTTGCCATGCATGGTGAATCAGTCCCATCCAGGTGAGACCCATTCACCATGTGTGGCAAATGAGTCCGATTTGGCCCAATTTTGACCTTTGAGCAGGAAAAAAGTGAAATTTGAGTATAATATTACTTCATGTCAGCCTGTGATGAGGTATTAGCGGGTAAAATAGGTGAATTTCCTATAAATATAAGTCTTTTAACTCATTTTCACATCTCTTATCTCTCATCACTCATTCATCCAGCATTCTTTTATCTCAAGTCAATCAACTTAGGGTTTTATCATTGCAAGACATCAAAAAAGCTCCTAAAGGCATTCAAGAGTTGAATCTTCCTCCATTGCTATAGAATTTCAAGATCAAACATCATGGAAACTTAATCAATTCCATAATTTCATGTTTCATTCCATTCTTACATCATTTTGGTTTAATTACCTAAAATGGGTTTGACCAAGGCAAACCCCCATGCCCTAATATTCAACATCTCATCTTCTTGTCTTGTGTGTTTACACATTTAGGACTATTGGAAGCTTGAAAATCATTGAAGATCAATTTGAAAAGTTGCTCAAGTCTTCTCCTCATTCAACAAGTCAAAATGTCAATAAAAACTCATTTTTAGGCTTGTAAATTATAGTTTCAGAAGTGGGCACCTATAGAGTATCAAAGTACAAATTGAAAACTTTGAAATCCACTTTTGAAAATTCAAAAATTCAAAAGTTGAATCATTTGCCATGGGTGGTGAATGAGTCCCACTTCCAGGTCAGTTTTGTGTTTTATGCATTTTTTGCTACCCTTTTGTCAAAAATAGGTTTCGGCTTAATTTAGAAAAATTGGGACTGATTCTTCCAGAATGGAAAATGAGTCCCACTAGGCCTATCAGCATCAGTAGCATTCCAAAATATATATCCATCCTCCTTCAATATTCTAGGTGCACATAAGCATTTTTGGCCCCTCTTTCTCCTTTTAGGTGAAAAACCCTAGAAGCATTAGAAAGCAAGTAGGTCGCAAAAATCTATGTTCCACTATGTTAATTTTCTAATTTGACATTGAAAAGCATGAAAAACTAGTAAAGAGCATGCTAAACAATGTGTCATTTTTTCAAATCTTCCAAAAACACATCTATGGTTGTTGACATGTAAGTCTAACCCTTTGGGTTGAATTCCCAAGGAAAATCCAACCCTAAGGGTTGGAAATTCCCCAAGCAAGTAATATTTCAAGTGGCTTATAGTGCACTCACATAGCGGTGAATAAAAATATTTCACTCTTAACTCCCTCCCTTTCTTTACACAATAATATGAGTATTTTGTAACACACTCACGTTACTATGAAGAAAAACTCTCTCCCGCTCCCTCATCTCTCTCTCTCTCTCCTCTCTCTACCTCTCCCTCCCTCCTTCCTTTTCTATTCTCTATAGCACCTCTCTCTCCCCTCTCTACTTCCACCTTCCCTACTCATGCCTTCCCTATCTACTACTATCTCCCCAATCCCTCTCTACCTTTTCCTCCCTACCTCCCTATCTAGATATCTCTCTCCCTCTCTCCCTCCCTCCCTCCTTCCCTCTCTACTTATCTTTCTACTTTTCCCTCCCTCCCTCTATCCTTCCCTCTCTAATTTTATTTTTCATACCTATCTCTATAAATTTTCATGGTTTAGGGTTTAGGGTTGATGGTTTATGAATGAGGTTTCAACATTGAGGGTTTAGGGATTAATTTTTTTAGGTTTTATTGTTAAATTATTAATGTGGGGTTCTAGGATTTGGTGTATAGGGTTTAGGATTGGTGATGGAGGGTTAAGAATCAAGGGTTTAGGGTTTATGCTTGATGATGGAGGATTGATTGTTGAGGGTTTAGGGATAAATTTTAAATTTCTAGGTTTTAGATTTATATTATTAATGTCATATTTCAGGTCTTAGCATAAAGGGTTTAGGTTTTATGGTTTAAAATTTACAGTTGATAAGGGAGGGTTGAGTGTTGACAGTTTAGGGACCAAATTTAATTTTTAGGTTTTATTATTATTATATTATTAATGTCAAGTTTTAGTGTTTAGGGTTTAGGGCCTAGTTTCTAAGGGTTAAGGGTTTATGGTTGATAATGTAGTTTTGATCATTGAGGGTTTAGCATTTAAATTTATTTTTTTAGGTATTAGTATTAAATTATTAATGATAGGTTTAGAGGTTTAACATATAGGGTTTAGGGTTTATAGTTTAGGTTTTATGGTTGATAAGGGAGGGTTGAGTGTTGAGGTTTTAGGGATTACATTTATTTTTTAGGTTTTAGGGTTTAGTGTATATGGTTTATATTTTAGGGCCTAGGGTTTAGCTTTTAGGGTTTATGATTGATAAGGGATGGTTGATAGTTGAGGGATTAGAGATTAAATTTATTTTTTATGTTTTATTTTTATATTATTAATATAAGTTTTTAAGGTTCATGGTTGAGGATTTATGTTTGATAATGTAGTGTTGAGCATGAAGGGTTTAGGTATTTTTAGCATCATAAATTGTCACCCTTGACAATTTCATACTAGGTTTAGCTCCCCCTTATGTTCCTAGACCTAATTGTTCTTTTAATTTATCTATTTTATAATAATCTTTAGAAAATCAGAGTTGCATTGGGAAAAAAGGAGTTATATTTATTTATTGATACTTAAGGCCCCAAAATAGGTCTGTACAAGGGTGAGAGTTCCCATGTCTAGCCTATTTTGGCCCCAATTCAAATATGTCAGTGTCAGAATTTTAACATTTAGAAATTCAAAATCATTTGTCGCCTGTCAATAATCAATTTATTAGAAATTAAAGAATTGCATATAAATACAAGTCTTTTACATCATTTGAAATCCTAACAAGAAATAGCAATTTTGGGAGTGGAATTAATTGAGCAATTTTTAAGAGTAGTCAAGAGTAGAATTAGCAAGATTATTGCAACATTACTTCAATCATGCATCAATTTTTTATGTAAGTTTATTTATGTTTAATGTCATTTTTTTTAGTACTAAAAATTGTAGGACTCCAAATAAAGCATCAATTTCTCCTTGAAAGTGATGAGTGTAATGCATTTAGTCCATCAAAGAATAAAGATCTGAGTGTTAAGTTGTAACAAGTGTAAATTTTTCACCTTTTTTATCATTTACCATTTTCCTCACCAAGGGTAAGCTCTTTTTGCTCTCTTTTACATCATCATAATTGTTGTGGAGATGGAAACACAAAAATTAGGTTTGAATTAGGCAAGCCCCTATACAACACAACCATTTCCCCTCTTCCTTGTGTATAGGTTACAAATATAAAGCAAATTGGAAAGGATTGAAGACCTAAGTACTTAATCAAGCATTGAAGTCCTACAAGTCAACAAATTAGGGAAAGAGGAATTTATTAACAATAAAAAAAAATTGGCATTGAGTCTAGAGGAGGAGAACCAATAGACAGAGATCAACTAAGATCTGAATTCTAATTCTATGTATTTGTAAGTACTTCTAGGTCTACGGTGCCTTTTTCCCATGTCCAACCATTTCAAGCTATGATAAATATGTCAAGTTCCTTTTTGTTTGCACTCTACTCTTTTGAACTCTATTTCTGGCTTTTAGTTCTATGTTTTCCTAAACTCATAATAATTTGTTGCATTTTTATAGTTAACTTGGATTCATCTTTACATTGTCAAATTAAATCAATTAACAGTCAATTAATCATTATCAAATCATCATCCACACACATTTCAAAAGGAGTAAAATCTCGATCCACCATTTTGGCTCTTCCATATAGGTTAGTAGCCAAGTGAGTGTTTGAGATCAATTTTAGTCCACATATCCATTGTGATATAGGAGGAGGTGTGATTTAGACCTTAGATCCTATTTTCTTATATCACAGTATTAAATGTAAAATTTTAGATTTTAATGTTAAATTATTTATGTTAGTGAAACATAGAAAAATAGGATAGGGGAGATTTCCCCTAAATTGGAAAAGTGGATCGAAAGAGGGAAAAGAGGGCCTATTTCTCTAATTTCATTCAAAGAAATGAGATCCAAACCATGAAGTGACTAACAACCACGAGGTGAGTCAAATCAAGGTATGAATTAGCAAATTTCCTATGTATGAGGATGGGGGTATGAACTAAATTTCACTTTGGGTAGAAAGATTAAAACAATCAAATAAAGTCCAAATTACAAGCTATACATTTAGAAGCTAAATCATAATACTAATGGAACCTACAGGATTTAGGGAGAGTTTGGAAGGGTTAAATGTTGTGTACCTATTACAAAAAGTTCTTTTCCAAACCTCACTAAGGAGAAAATGGGTCCTAGCTAGGGATCTAAAAAAATGGTTTCTAGGTTATGTTCCTCTCAGTCTACACTTTTAGATCCTAGTTGGGCACTGTCAAAAAGCCGAAAAATAAATCTTGTAGCTCAGTTTCCATGATTTGACAACTTTCTTTGCAACTTTGATAACTTTGAAAAATTTTGCAATTTTCACTCTCCAATAGATCTTCA
>VDFB02353493.1:194823000-194908374 GCA_007258455.2 Sequoia sempervirens | reverse complement strand
AAGACTCCTTTGAACATCTTTTTGCATGTTGCATTTTTGCATTGTTAGTCATAAGCCCACTGCCACCTTTAACCTTGCATACCTGGTTCCATCATGTTTGTTCATGAGCCTACAAGCATATAAAATTTTGCTTATCTAAGTAAAAACCGAAATGTCATTTTATTTTGCGGAACCTTATTAAAGTTATCAGGAGGTATAACTCTAGTATGGTTGAGTGGGAAGCCCATTCCCAAGAATGACTCTTCCCCATAGCAACCTACGTCTTTGTGAGTGCATACCAGCCATGAGTGTATGTTTTTCACTTTTTTGGCCTACTCACCTGGCGGACAACCATGAATAACATCACCTCAGAGTGATTATTCATTTTCATTCTAGAAAAATAGCCTAGATCTCATCCACAATAGGATGGACAAATGATCGAATCTTGATCCAACTATCTTTCTCCTTTTCTCTCTTTCATTCTTTTTCATCATTTTCTTGTGTGTTTCTTTGTGCTCATGTTTATTTTTCTATGAGATCTTGATCCTAGGGGCTTGATCATCCCTCTTGATAATTTTTGTCTCATCTTACTAAGCATTAGTTCATTCAAACCCCTCTTGATATGCATGTTCAGCTACTTTAGTGTGAGTTTGAAGCAAGTTCATCCTCTCACTAAAGTGGGGGCTAACTATGGACACGAAAAAAGTAACACTTCTACTTTTTCTCATTTTTAGGCCCTCCTAGTGATTTTTGCTTGATTTTCCTAGATTTAATGTTGTAATGTGGTCAACACATTCATATTAGGTCTTGGACCCTTGTGAATCATTAAGAATTCTAGGATGTCTTGTAAAAGTGTTGTGAAGTGTTGTAACCCACTTTCACACTTTTCTAGGACCCTTTCATTATAATTCACTTAAATAACCTCTTTCTATCACTTACCAAGTCTTATTTCAAAGTGTTTTAAAGAGTTGTAACAAACTTTCACGCTTTTCTAGGCTTGTCATCACTAATTCAACCCTTTCCTTATGTTTAAATGACCCCTTTAATACACTTTTCGGCCCTACTTAAGTGTATTTTTTAGAATCATCCTGTTAAACATCATTAAGTACACTTTAATTCTTGACACCCAATAAAATTTCCCTGGTGGGACCAAGTTGCCACCTGGGGTGACTTAGTCCCACTAGTCCCAAAAATCAAAATTATTTTAATTTTCAAGTAGGAAATCTTTATTCTCTTAACCTGAAGGTCAGCCTGTGATGTGTTATGTTCAGGAAATATTGTAAAATCAAGTATAAATAAAGAGATTTCCTCTCATTTTCACCCCCAATTCATTCACTTAATCATTCAAGCAATTATCAAGCATTCACTCAAGCATTCTAAGCATTATCAAATATCCATTAGAGCATCCATTTGCATATCTTCAGATTTCTACATCAAGGGTTTGGTGAGTTGTGACATTTCATGTTGTTCATTCATCATTATCTCTTTATTTCATTTCATTTTCAATGGTTTGATTACCAAATTGGGGTTTGACCAAGGCAAACCCCTATTCTCTAACCCTTAACACTTTTTCCCCTCTTTGCATGTGTGTTTTACAGGTCTTGTATGTTGATTTTTCAAAGAGAAAAGTGTTAAAAAGTGGTCAACAATCCATCAAAGTCATTCAAGTCAACAAATTCCTAATTGAAGCTTGGAGACCTCTTTCAACCCAATTTCTATAGAATCTGAACCAAACACCTATCAGGAAGGGAAGTGCAAACTAATACCTATAGATTCCTGCCCTGAATTTCCCAAGATTCCCAAGTGGACTAAGTCGCCATCAGTGGTAAATTAGTTCCACTGCTAGGCTTGAATAGTGTTTTCTGCATTTTCAGATACCCATTTTGCAGAAACTTGTTTTGGTAGAATCTCCCCGAAACAGGACTAAGTCACCTATCTTGGCGTAAGTGTCCTAGTTAGCTTCAACAAAAAAATCTATAGGATTCCAGAGCCTCTCTACATCACATTTCAGTTTCCAGGTGCACAAGTCTCTCCAGTCTTGTTCATTTTTGTTATTGTTTGTTTGCATTCTTAGGTCATTTTGCATAAATCACTGTGTTTTCAATCAACTCGTATTTCTTAGATTTTGCATTAATAAGTCATTTCCTTTATCAATTTATTGCATAGAACATTGCATCTAGGCATATTTCATCATTCTTTGCATTATTTTTGAGTAGGGACATTTCCCATTTTGGCCCATCTTTCTCCTTTTAGGTGAAAAACCCTATAGGTGCAAGAAAGCATTAGGGAGCCAAAATCTTTCTTCACACTAATAATGCTTACATTTAGGATTGTATTCAATATAGATTCTACTATTGTTATTTACCATTTCTTTTTTATATTATTTTATCATTTTTCATTTCAAAAACTATCAAAAATAATGCTATTGTGAAGGTTGAACGACCAATATAGGGTTTGACTAAGGCAAGCCCCTTAACAACCACCAAAAAAATTATTTCTTCTGTATTATTACATATATTTTCTTGAGATAAAATTGTTGCATAAATGGTGAAATCCCTCTAAAACCCTTCATATAATTTTAATCTTATTTTAATTTTATGTTCTGAGTATAATAGTGGTTTAGTTAAAATACTATTATATTTATCAGTATAGTTTATTCAAAATATCCACCAATTCCTATGCATGTAAGGGAGGTTTTTGAGTTGTAATTTTTTTATGGAATTTTGTTTATATAGGAAAATAGTGTGTTACATATATGTCCTCAAATTCTACTAGGTTCCTAGGTAGATGTTTTCAAATTTGCACTTCAAGTTCTTCATTGTCTACATTTATATTTTAATTATCAGAAAAAGATCATGTTCTCAATTATTTTCACCAATTTACTATCCTTAAGCACTTTAATTTAACTAGCTTCATTTCTATTTAAAATCAAAATTTTAGAAAAGGATAACTAGCATAAAACCTAAATAATAGGTTTAGTAAAATGAAAACATAACTAGTTTATCCTAATGTAATGTGTGCAATGAATCTAAAATAAATAAAAAGTTCCTTTTTAGAGTCAATTTTCATACACTACATTTTAGTGAACATGTTGTTAGATCCACAACTTTTTAAACAAAAAAAGCATAAAAAGATTTTTTCCTCATTCTCAATACTTGTCTTAGATTGTGAGGTAAAATTATTTATGATTTTTACAACTCAATCTCTCTACTTTGACAACGTAATAATAAGAAGCCTTCAAATACATAAAATGTCTTATTATCATCATATTATGACTACCATCCAAAAAATTCTAGAATTTTATCATGAATAAATTTTTGATGGAATTCCTTCATCACCCCCTCCAATAACCATACAACCAACTTATCCTTCCACTATTTCTCACCACATGGTTGTAGGCTTTGATCATAAGGGTGTTTTTCAAGCCTTTGATTCTCAACTTCAAAACTTAGATTGAAATTTACATAAATTTCTAGAATTTTTTTCCAAGGATGCCCTTTCTTCTAAGGTTGTCCTAATCCTTGGTGCCATTTGAAATATATTAAACAACTATCCTGAGGGATTGGACTTCCTTCATGTCTTTCCATATATTGTTTGAGATAGTATCTTGACTTATACAATAAGTTTCTATGGACATTCATTATTTGCACTCTACCATAATTGGCACATAGTTATCTTTGTCAATGCTAGTTCCTACTATCTATATATGGTGACTACTAAACCTATGGACATGGTTATTGTACAATCACTAGGGGCTCATATTACATGTATTGTTTTTGTACTTGGTACAACTCTAACTTTTGATCTTTATGGAATAAATATTGGCACCTTTGTACCTTTTAGGTCTACTTCATGTATTTTGGAATGCATACATCTAGAAATTTCACACATATAATAGAACTCTTCATAAACCAATTAATACTAAATTTTGGACAATTACAACACCAACTAGCTTCTATTGTACCTACTTCAACCCAACCTCTAATTCTTCCTTAATATCAATGTAGCACACTATGTTTATATATACTTAGTGGTTATTTGAGTATTAATTTTTCCTTTCTATCACTAGTAGTCGAAAAGGTAATGAATTTATGAATTTTTTGAGAAGTCATCTAACCCTTCTTTCCTTCTATTCTTTCCAATTTGAAAACAAGATCTATTCTAGGCTTAGAAGAAAAAATTTAAAAATAAAAGTTATATTTCTCTCTCTAGAAAAACCAATAGCCTCCATGGTCATTTTGTGAATCTTCTACCAATCTATTATGCATGTAAATAGCATTTTTTATTGTAAAGTGATTTTTCATGGAGTAGCGATGACAATATATAGCAACTCATATTATCCTTCTTGGTGGTTTCAAGAATCATAACTCATACTATTATTATTTTATTGTTCCTCTCTTCTTTTAGTTGAACTTTTGGTTCCTAAGTGCTAACAGTGCTTCCATTTAGGATTACATTCAATCTAGATTCTACTATTATTGTTTAGCATTTTATTTTCATAGAATTTTATCATTTTCATTCAAAACCTATCAAAAAAGGTTATTGTGGAGGGTATGTGAAATGAAATGGGGAACCAAAATGGGGTCTTAAGTTGTTATTTATTTTATGAAATCACAAAAAACTAATCTTGGATGAGAAATTGAAGGTATTTATGCTCAAAATTTAAAGACATGACAAGAACAAGAGTTTATAGTAGCGCTAAAACCCTTTTTTTTAGGCTAATTGAGTTAAGGAGTTCAAATAGGACACACACAAAGTGCTCATTTTTTGTATCTCCAAATAATATAATAGAGCATTTGTGTCCATATAAATTGCTTTTACAGTATTTCAAAAATCACTTGATCAATACCGCTAACATAGTATGTATTTATCCCTCTGTTTTGCTAATTTTCAAATATAATTTTCGCTAATTTTCAAAGGTATACATCTTGAAAAAAAAGAAATTAGATATCCCCCATTTTTTGGGCAGAGACGATCAATTTTAATATGTATGAAAAGTGTTTCAAGTAAAATTTAATTTGTTTCATTTGATGAATGGGTAAAAAAATGAGACCAAAAATACCATACATAGTTTTTTCACAAAAAATTGATATACTAACAAAAGAAATTAAAGATAAAAACCTTAAAATATTTAAAAAATAAAAAAAATTACATGGTTAGAAATCTAAGAGGGGGCTTGACATTACCATGTGTGTCATAGAAAAAAGTACCCTTTGCTTGGAATGGGATTAATTCATGATAAACTGGACTTAATGAGGCCTTGATTTAGGTTTTGTGAGGCATTTTATGCATCCACACTAGGTCTTGGACCCTTGCAAATCGAATAACAAGCTTTTATTGATGTCTTGTAAAGGTGTTGTAAAGTGTTGTAAGATGATTTCACACTTTTCTAGACTTAATGAACCCATTTCTTCCCAATTAAAAATTATAAAATGTGTTTAATAGCATTATCACATCAATTTAGAATTCTTGTAAAACAAACTTAATGTTAAACTAGTGTTGTAATGTGTCTTTCACGTTCACATTGGTTTTTGTGCCTTCCTAGGCTATGTGGACCTCATGTTAGTGTTGTAAACTATATTTAATTACACTTTCACATTTATTTTTGTGTCTCAAGCCCTATTTTACATTCACATCATCATTAATAGTCCTATATTAACATGTATTGTGCATCATGAGGCCTAAATTGATCAAATACCTCACAAGGTTACATTTTAAACCTTATTTCCTTATCTCCTCACTTCCTAGCTATCAAATTAGCCCCAATGGGACCCATTTTCCATGCATGGTGAATCAATCCCATCTAGGTGAGACCCATTCACCATGTGTGGCAAATGAGTCCCATTTGGCCCAATTTTGACCTTTGAGCTGGAAAAACATGAAATTTGAGTTTAATATTACTTCATGTCAGCCTGTGATGAGTAATTTAATGGGTAAAATAGGTGAATTTCCTAAAAATATAAGTCTTTTAACTCATTTTCAAATCTCTTATCTCTTATCACTCATTCATCGATCATTCTTTTATCTCAAGTCAATCAACTTAGGGTTTTATCATTGCAAGACATCAAAAAAGCTCCTAAAGACATTCAAGGGTTGAATCTTCATCCATTGTTATATAATTTCAAGATCAAACATCATGGAAACTTAATAAATTCCATCATTTCATGTTTCATTCCATTCTTACATCATTTTGGTTTAATTACCTAAAATGGGTTTGACCAAGGCAAACCCTCATGCCCTAATATTCAACATCTCATCTTCTTGTCTTATGTGTTTGTAGATTTAGGTCTATTGGAAGCTTGGAAATCATTCAAGATCAAGTTTCAAAGGTTCTCAAGACTTATCCTCATTCAAAACATCAAAATATCAACAAAAAATCATTTTCAAGCCTGTAAATTAGAGTTTTGAAAGCGGACACCTGTAGAGTATCAAAGTGCATATTGGAAACTCTGAAATCTACCTTTGAAAATTCAAAACTTCAAGAGTTGACTCATTCACCATGGGTGGTGAATGAGTCCCGCTTCTAGGTCAATTTTGTGTTTTCTACATTTTCTGCTACCCTTCTGTCATAAACAGGTTCTGGCTTAGTTTAGCAGAACTGGGACTAATTTGTCCAGAATGGCGAATGAGTCACACCAGACCTTAAAATTAGCATCAACAGCATTCTAGAATCCATTTCTATCCTCCTTAAATATTCCAGGTGCACACTTTCAATTTTATTTAGTTATTTTTAGTTTTGCATTCATTTCTAGGTGTTTTTGCATTACACAATGTGTTTTCAAACAAGTTGTTTTCCTTTAGTTTATATTCATTAGTCAATTAATCCTATTAGTTTATTTCATTCAATAATTTCATCTAGGCACATTGCATCCATATCCCATCCATATTGCATTAACTTTTGAATGTGAACACAAGCATTTTTGGCCCTTCTTTCTCCTTTTAGGTGAAAAACCCTAGAAGAGCTAGAAAGGTGCATGGTGCCAAAAATATACGATTCATTTTGGTGAACCTAGTTTTTGAATACTTTATTGACTAATTTTGAGCCCTTTCATCATCATAGATCTAGCTTGCATTAGGTTTTACATGATTCATTTGCATGCTAGGTGTTAAATTTTGCATTCATAAAAAGTGCATTAAAGTTACATTTTTACCATCTAAATTCATTTCACTTTTATGAAATTATACATTTTTACTTTAGGTTTGCATCATAACACTCAAACAACATCAAAATCCATCAAAAATTTCTAAAAATTCTAAAAAAAAGTCCATACTAGGACTCATTCGCCACCCTGGACAAATCAGTCCCTTTTGACCCCTAAAACTATATTTTACATAACTCGGAACTCTATTTTTTAGTTGTTGTTTGGTTCCTTAACCTACCTATATTAGTTAGTTGCATTTCTAAAACATTAATTTCATAAAATCTAGCCTTAATTACCTCATTTCATGCATGGTTTCCATTTCAAGTTTGCATTCTCATCTTGTTACATATCATAATCAATCAATTGTCATCTTTGAAATCAGAAACATTATTCTTCATCTACATCTTTTCATTAGAATTGTTACATTTCAAGATTGTAGATTAATCATTCCATCATGTTTTCTTTACAAAATTATATAGTTATCATCTTGCATGTTCTCTTTTTAGATATTATTGCATGTTGTAAGAATTTTTTTCTAAAAGCATATGACTATGAGGTCATTTCCCTGATTTTTTTGTTTTTTATAGATCCCTCTCCTAGTTCCCATTTTGTGGATAAGGTTAGTTTAGTGAAATAAACCTTGGATAATCATAACACTTACATTTTTTCTTCTCCTATTTTCTCTCCCACTTGTGAATAAGAGATTATAGTGTTAGAAGAACCAACTGATGAGAGTTGTGACAATCTGAGTTGTTTCTCTCCTCTTACCTCTCTGAACATTTCTAAAGAAGTTTAAATCACACTAAGTAATCATGATGATCACACAACACAACACAACAATGAAATCATAGACACATTTCTTAACATCACTCTATCTAGTCTACATTCATCTCCCAACTCCTCCCCTATTTGTGAGAAAAAAATTTTGAGCAATCATGGCAGTCACATTCTTTGTGAGGAGGATATGTTGGCATTAGATGATCAAATCTTTAAGACCTATGACAATCCTCTTTATTTTTCTTCCCCTATTTTGGAATACATTATTGGACAAAGGGAGGTCATCATAGATAATCATGATAATCATACTTGTCCTTCTTCTATTATCTCTCCTACTTGCAAAGAAGATATTTTGGGATTAGAAGAACTATACATTTAAAGTCATGAGAATATTCTTGCACCCTTTCCTAATGTTTCCCCCATCCAAGAATACATATTTAAACAAAAGGATCTAATAATTGAAAAACAAGAATGTGATGCTTTTTCTTCTCTTGATGTCTCTCCCACTTGTGATGAAGCTACTTTGAAAATTCCCAACTCAAATGAACATATTACAAGCTCTCCTAGTAGAGTAGATAATATGGAACAAGAGATTGAGACCTTAGAAAAAAACCAATAATCAAATAGAATCTTCCCCTAATCTCCCCACTATCAATTATCAAACACATTCAACCACTAATAACTCTCTTAGTTGCAATGAAGTTATTTTGGATGAACCAAACCTTAATTGTAATGAACATGTGGTTTGTTGTTCTCCTAAGAACTCTCCTTCTAGGGAGGATATTATGACCCAAGACAAAGATAAAATTCCCTTCAAAGACAATGAAGACTCTCACTTGTTATGGGATGTTAACATTATTCAATTTCAACTCATCCTTCATCCCCCTTCACATAAACCATCACCTAAACATGAGTTTACTCTCTACCCACTTTCACACAAACAACAAACTTAAAGAAAACCTGGACTCATCCTCTACCCACCTAACAATAATTTATCATAGTAGCTGAGTTACAGTATCATTTCTCATACATATAACACTCACAAGAATCTGCAACCACCACAACCAACCCCAATTTCTTTACCTTTACCTAATCCACCTAGTGCCCCTCACTTCATCCCACACACAAAGGAGTATGATCTTGTTGAACAACTTAAGAACACTCCTGCTAAGATCTCATTATGGGACCTTATTCAAGCCTCCCCTCACTATCACAACATAATCCAATCTTCCTTGCAACAATTTCTTATCCCTTCTAATGTGCAACCAACTAACATTGTAGCCATAATCCAAGGAGAAAATCCTAACATTATTTTATGCCAAAGTGAGCTTCCTCCTTTGGAAGTGCAAAAAAAAAATGAATATTTTATGATTATTGCTCAATAAAAATGAACAAGGATTAAGAGAACTCTTATAGATACTGGTTCCACTCTTAATGTATGTGGAGTGACCCTTCTTAATAGACTCGGTATTAATATATCAAACATCCAATCCGATTCTTTATCCATTAGGGGATTTGACAATGTAAGGAAACACTAGCTTGGTGTGATCAGTTTACCTCTTACAGTTGGAGTGGCCACATTGGAAACACCAATCCATGTTATGCCTAATGATCTTTCATATAACATTCTTCTAGGCAAGTCGTGGATTCATGCAATGAATGGTTTTCCTTCCACTCTTCACCGTAAAATGAAATCTATCCACAACAACAAAGTGTACACACTCGATGTTGATGATGAACCTTATATTGCCCTACAACTTGAGCAAACTAAAGATAACCCCTTGAATACCTTAACACCAAGCACACAAGTGGAACCTGTGCAACAAAATGACAAAGAAAAACACATTGACTAAGTCACAAAGTTATTTGAAGATGATTGGGGTTCCTTGGATTTTGAACATGACTTCATGGGAAAGTTTAAAATCATCCACAAAAATTCCAATAAGGACAAAGACAACAATAATTTCCACACAAAATTTGGACAACCTTTCGAAAGCATCCGCCTCAACCACTTTGACAAAGAAGAAAAATACGTAGTCACCTTTGATGGTGCTTATGACCAACCACCACCCGATCCAAAAGAAATGAAAAAGATTTATGGAAAAGGTTATGAGCTTATGAAATAGCTTGACTATAGTGGACAAGGATGTGGTGCTAATGAACAAGGTATCTGCAACCCTATTGACCCTATCACACAACAAACAACTCATGGTCTTGGTTATTGTCCTATAATAGAGATCACCAAACCTTCACTCAACATCACCAATCCCACAAAACATACTCCTAAATTATTCTTAACTGAACACCTCGACACCAATGGTCTTGAACATCATCCTTTACCAAAAATAAAACACACACCTACATCTTCGCTTAATGTTAATGTCATCTCGCAAGACACCAATGATTTGATAGATTTTCTCTCCTCCTATAAGAGTGAGAAAAAAATATCGCAATCTAGAGAAACTGGCTTCATTTGCATGTATTAAATTCATGGACACTCACTGAATGTAAAGCTTTGAGTCATAAAATACAACATTTTCAGGAGTTTGGTATGCTTCCCTATATGGGGGCCCACCTACTTCCTCTAATTGATATCAATTTTCACTCTTGCCTACATTTCATCAATCATTTCAGCTCACTTTTGTCTTGTACTTAGTGGAGGCAAGGGGTTCCATAGCCTTCTCCTCATATGTCACTTTTCGGTGCCTCCTTTAGCTAGTTGTTAACCTTTCATGAATACATAAGAGCAAGCTTGGGATGTGAACGGCATGCCTTAAGTTGGCTCGCATATGACATACTTCTCTTTTTCATGATGTAGCTTCTCAAAAATATATGACTTGGCATAGGGCTTTTTGAGTAAGCTCTCATGTCCTCTTCTACTTCTACTTTAAATAAATTGCTCACAGTATGGGTGCTCACAACTGCTTTAAAGTGGGAGCATACATCACCGTTCACATTTCATTGTGTGATTTTCTTTTTCTTGCAATTTCCTCTCTTGGCAGCATTAGGTACAATGTTACCCAATATGAGACCTTGCACTTGTCCTCTCTTGGAAACAAGATGAAATCGTTTGCACTTATCCTCTCTTGGAGAAATTAAGCATTATTCTCCCTAAGATGAAACATTGCACGAACAAAGAAAAATACCTTTCAACAATCCTTACACTATTCTACACTAACAATGTGTATGAGTTTCAAGCATACGATGTTTTTCTTACCTCATAGAGCTCGAAACAACATCATCTTCTTTCTACCACCTTCTTAAAGTTATCAAGAGGTATAACTTTGATATGGTTGAGCGGGAAGCCCATTCAGAGGCACGAATTTCCCCATGGCCACCTTTGTGTTTGTAAGTGCATACCAACTAGTGTTTGTATTTCACCTTTTGGTATTTCTCACCCTGAGGACAATCAAAAGTTTTCTGGCCCCAGAGTGAGTATGTTGTGGACTTCTTACCCCACATACAACCTAAGGTTATGTGGCCCCATAGTGAGTGAATCATTTCCACCTTTTCATCTTTCTCTTCTTTCCATTGCATGATTTTGTATCTTGATGGTTTGACTTAGGATCTTGGATCCTGGGAGCTTGCACAACCTCCTTTGATTTTTTTCATTCTTTTTCATCTACATCTGTACACTTCAATCTCTCTTGAATGTCTACTTTAGTGTTAGTTTAAAGCAAGTTCATCCTCGCACTAAAGTGGGGGCTAAATGTGTCATAGAAAAAAGTACCCTTTGGTTGACATGGGATTAATTAATGATAAACTAGACTTAATGAGTCCTTGATTCAGGTGTTGTGAGGCATTTTATGTATCCATATTAGGTCTTGGACCCTTGCAAATCGAATAACATGCTTTTATTGATGTCTTGTAAAGGTGTTGTAAAGTGTTGTAAGATGCTTTCACGCTTTTCTAGACTTAATGAACCCATTTCTTCCCAATTAAACATTATAAATTTTGTTTAATAACATTATCACATCAATTTAGAATTCTTGTAAAACAAACTTAATTTTAAACTAGTGTTGTAATGTGGCTTTCACGTTCACAATGGTTTTTATGCCTTCCTAGGCTATGTGGACCTCATGTTAGTGTTGTAAACTATATTTAATTACACTTTCACATTGATTTTTGTGTCCTAAGCCCTATTTGGCATTCACATAATCATTAATAGTCCCATATTAACACATATTGTGCATCGTGAGGCCTAAATTGATCAAATACCTCACAAGGTTACATTTTAAACCTTATTTCCTTATCTCCTTGCTTCCTAGCTACCAAATTAGCCCCTATGGGACCCATTTGCCATGCATGGTGAATCAGTCCCATCCAGGTGAGACCCATTCACCATGTGTGGCAAATGAGTCCGATTTGGCCCAATTTTGACCTTTGAGCAGGAAAAAAGTGAAATTTGAGTATAATATTACTTCATGTCAGCCTGTGATGAGGTATTAGCGGGTAAAATAGGTGAATTTCCTATAAATATAAGTCTTTTAACTCATTTTCACATCTCTTATCTCTCATCACTCATTCATCCAGCATTCTTTTATCTCAAGTCAATCAACTTAGGGTTTTATCATTGCAAGACATCAAAAAAGCTCCTAAAGGCATTCAAGAGTTGAATCTTCCTCCATTGCTATAGAATTTCAAGATCAAACATCATGGAAACTTAATCAATTCCATAATTTCATGTTTCATTCCATTCTTACATCATTTTGGTTTAATTACCTAAAATGGGTTTGACCAAGGCAAACCCCCATGCCCTAATATTCAACATCTCATCTTCTTGTCTTGTGTGTTTACACATTTAGGACTATTGGAAGCTTGAAAATCATTGAAGATCAATTTGAAAAGTTGCTCAAGTCTTCTCCTCATTCAACAAGTCAAAATGTCAATAAAAACTCATTTTTAGGCTTGTAAATTATAGTTTCAGAAGTGGGCACCTATAGAGTATCAAAGTACAAATTGAAAACTTTGAAATCCACTTTTGAAAATTCAAAAATTCAAAAGTTGAATCATTTGCCATGGGTGGTGAATGAGTCCCACTTCCAGGTCAGTTTTGTGTTTTATGCATTTTTTGCTACCCTTTTGTCAAAAATAGGTTTCGGCTTAATTTAGAAAAATTGGGACTGATTCTTCCAGAATGGAAAATGAGTCCCACTAGGCCTATCAGCATCAGTAGCATTCCAAAATATATATCCATCCTCCTTCAATATTCTAGGTGCACATAAGCATTTTTGGCCCCTCTTTCTCCTTTGGGTAAAACTAAAGCATTAGAGAAAGCAAATGGGTAAAAATCATGTTCCCACTATATTAATTTTCTAATTTGACATTGAAACATGAAAAACTAGTAAAGGCATACAACAATGTATCATTTTCATCTTAAAAAACATATGGTTGTTGACATATAAGTCTAATACAGTTAGTTAAGGAAAATCAACCTAAGGTTGCAAGTCCCAAACAAGTAATATTTCAGTGACATAGTGCACTCATAGCCGGTGAATAAAAGTATTTCACTCTGCTCCTCCTTTCTTTACACAATAATATGAGTGTACAACATCATTACAGAAAACTCTCTCAGCTCTCATCTCTCTCTCTCTCTCTACTCCCTCCTGCCTTTTCCTTCTCACTCTCTCCCCTCTCTGCTTCTGTACCCCTACTCCTTGCCCCTATCTCTACTATCTCCCCAATCCTCTCTACCTTTTCCTCTACTCCCTGCAGTTATCTCTCTCACTATCTCCTCCTCCTCCTTCCCTCATATTTCTCTTTCCCTCCTCCTCCTTCCTCTCTATTTATTTTCCTTATCTCTTAAATTTTCATAGTTGCAGTTTGATCATTGTGAATCAGGGTTTCTAACTTTTATTGATTTGAGTTATTTTTCAGTTTTATTATTCAAATTAATATGAGTTGGACGGTATGTAAGTTAGTTGAGTTAAGTCAGTTTGGGGTTATGTATTGATGATTGGTTTGATTTCTAGGTTATTAATATATTTCAGGTCTTATGGTTTTGGTTTATGGTTCTGATTGATAAGGAGGATTGGTATTGGTTGGGATGGAGATTCATTTGGTTTATTATTGTGCTGTAATGTCAAGTTTTAGTGTTTAGGGTTTAGGGCCTAGTTTCTAAGGGTTAAGGGTTTATGGTTGATAATGTAGTTTTGATCATTGAGGGTTTAGCATTTAAATTTATTTTTTTAGGTATTAGTATTAAATTATTAATGATAGGTTTAGAGGTTTAACATATAGGGTTTAGGGTTTATAGTTTAGGTTTTATGGTTGATAAGGGAGGGTTGAGTGTTGAGGTTTTAGGGATTACATTTATTTTTTAGGTTTTAGGGTTTAGTGTATATGGTTTATATTTTAGGGCCTAGGGTTTAGCTTTTAGGGTTTATGATTGATAAGGGATGGTTGATAGTTGAGGGATTAGAGATTAAATTTATTTTTTATGTTTTATTTTTATATTATTAATATAAGTTTTTAAGGTTCATGGTTGAGGATTTATGTTTGATAATGTAGTGTTGAGCATGAAGGGTTTAGGTATTTTTAGCATCATAAATTGTCACCCTTGACAATTTCATACTAGGTTTAGCTCCCCCTTATGTTCCTAGACCTAATTGTTCTTTTAATTTATCTATTTTATAATAATCTTTAGAAAATCAGAGTTGCATTGGGAAAAAAGGAGTTATATTTATTTATTGATACTTAAGGCCCCAAAATAGGTCTGTACAAGGGTGAGAGTTCCCATGTCTAGCCTATTTTGGCCCCAATTCAAATATGTCAGTGTCAGAATTTTAACATTTAGAAATTCAAAATCATTTGTCGCCTGTCAATAATCAATTTATTAGAAATTAAAGAATTGCATATAAATACAAGTCTTTTACATCATTTGAAATCCTAACAAGAAATAGCAATTTTGGGAGTGGAATTAATTGAGCAATTTTTAAGAGTAGTCAAGAGTAGAATTAGCAAGATTATTGCAACATTACTTCAATCATGCATCAATTTTTTATGTAAGTTTATTTATGTTTAATGTCATTTTTTTTAGTACTAAAAATTGTAGGACTCCAAATAAAGCATCAATTTCTCCTTGAAAGTGATGAGTGTAATGCATTTAGTCCATCAAAGAATAAAGATCTGAGTGTTAAGTTGTAACAAGTGTAAATTTTTCACCTTTTTTATCATTTACCATTTTCCTCACCAAGGGTAAGCTCTTTTTGCTCTCTTTTACATCATCATAATTGTTGTGGAGATGGAAACACAAAAATTAGGTTTGAATTAGGCAAGCCCCTATACAACACAACCATTTCCCCTCTTCCTTGTGTATAGGTTACAAATATAAAGCAAATTGGAAAGGATTGAAGACCTAAGTACTTAATCAAGCATTGAAGTCCTACAAGTCAACAAATTAGGGAAAGAGGAATTTATTAACAATAAAAAAAAATTGGCATTGAGTCTAGAGGAGGAGAACCAATAGACAGAGATCAACTAAGATCTGAATTCTAATTCTATGTATTTGTAAGTACTTCTAGGTCTACGGTGCCTTTTTCCCATGTCCAACCATTTCAAGCTATGATAAATATGTCAAGTTCCTTTTTGTTTGCACTCTACTCTTTTGAACTCTATTTCTGGCTTTTAGTTCTATGTTTTCCTAAACTCATAATAATTTGTTGCATTTTTATAGTTAACTTGGATTCATCTTTACATTGTCAAATTAAATCAATTAACAGTCAATTAATCATTATCAAATCATCATCCACACACATTTCAAAAGGAGTAAAATCTCGATCCACCATTTTGGCTCTTCCATATAGGTTAGTAGCCAAGTGAGTGTTTGAGATCAATTTTAGTCCACATATCCATTGTGATATAGGAGGAGGTGTGATTTAGACCTTAGATCCTATTTTCTTATATCACAGTATTAAATGTAAAATTTTAGATTTTAATGTTAAATTATTTATGTTAGTGAAACATAGAAAAATAGGATAGGGGAGATTTCCCCTAAATTGGAAAAGTGGATCGAAAGAGGGAAAAGAGGGCCTATTTCTCTAATTTCATTCAAAGAAATGAGATCCAAACCATGAAGTGACTAACAACCACGAGGTGAGTCAAATCAAGGTATGAATTAGCAAATTTCCTATGTATGAGGATGGGGGTATGAACTAAATTTCACTTTGGGTAGAAAGATTAAAACAATCAAATAAAGTCCAAATTACAAGCTATACATTTAGAAGCTAAATCATAATACTAATGGAACCTACAGGATTTAGGGAGAGTTTGGAAGGGTTAAATGTTGTGTACCTATTACAAAAAGTTCTTTTCCAAACCTCACTAAGGAGAAAATGGGTCCTAGCTAGGGATCTAAAAAAATGGTTTCTAGGTTATGTTCCTCTCAGTCTACACTTTTAGATCCTAGTTGGGCACTGTCAAAAAGCCGAAAAATAAATCTTGTAGCTCAGTTTCCATGATTTGACAACTTTCTTTGCAACTTTGATAACTTTGAAAAATTTTGCAATTTTCACTCTCCAATAGATCTTCAACCTAAAACCTACAATCACACATCAAAGGAGAGAAAAAATTTGTTTGTCAAGCAATAAGGGTTTACCTTGGTCAAAACCCATTTTGGTAATTAAACTTTGAAATGAAATAATGCATGAAAGAAATGATGAATGAACAAATATAATGTCACAACTCACCAATCCTCAATTGAACCTTGGATAAATCTATAAACTAGTATGAAGTGACCTCAATGAATGTATATCTTGATCATGAAACTTGATTAGAAATAATTCCTTGAATATACTTGAATTGATCTTGAATGCTACATCAACACATTAGCTCAACAACATGCATGATCCAATCCATTTTTGACATGACAAATGGAACCTTGATTGCTGCAATAATCTTCAATAATCTTCCCTTGAATACCTTAGAAATGCTCTTGATCCCATAAACTTGCTATTAGGACATGAACACTTGAAATATTAGATCAAACTATGTGAAATAACCTTATATTTATACATATCTAATATTAAATACCAAAATTCAAACATAACAAGATGATATCAAATAATGGATTTGAAATCATTAATATACCACCAAAAACATATTTCAAGGAAGGGTCCTAGGTCTAAGTTAGGACTCATTTGCTATGTGGTGAATGGGTCCTAGGTCACTAACCTAGGATACACACCTTAAAAAATTAAGTGTTGTGTAATAGCATTTATGAATGTCAGATTTTATCCCTCAAAATTTATATTTAATTAGGCTTAAAATTGAATTGAAGGGGCCAATTAAGGAAAATTAAGCTCAATTAATTAATAAAGCCCTAGATTGGTGTGAAAGTGTAAAGATACACCTTGCAACACCCTAAATAAGGCACAATTAAGTCCATTAAGTTTAACTTGGGCCCTAAACTTAATTGGAAAGTGTAAAACACATTTTAACACTAAATTAAGGAAACATTAAGCTCATTTCATTGTTAATTATTCTCAAATTAGTAAAAATGATACTTTTTCCATTAATACAGTTAGGTTTTAGGGTTTACGAACGATAAGGGAAGGTTGAGCGTTGAGGGTTTAGCAATTAAATTTTATTTTTTAGGTTTTAGCACATTAAATTTTTAATGTCAATTTTAGGGTTTAGGGTTTAGGGTTTAGAGCTGATAAGGGAGGGTTGAGCATTGAGGGTTTAGGGAATAAATTTATTTTTTAGGTTTTAACATGTTAAATTATTAATTTCATGTTTTAGGGTTTAGCATATAGGGTTTAGATTTTACAATTTATGATTGATAAGTGAGGGTTGAGCTTTGAGGGTTTAGGGATAAATTTTAATTTTTTAGGTTTTATTGTTATATTATTAATACATCTAGTTTTAGAGTTTAGGGTTTAGGGTCTAATTTAGGGTTGAGAGTTTATGGTTGAGGATGTGGGGTTGAATTATTATTCATCAAGATTAATAAAAACTCACCTTTTATCCATTTGTACATATGTATTTGTGTTTCATCTCCTAGTTGTGAGGTTTCATAGGTCTATTCTACATAGCCAAGGCATTGTTCCTTTTTCCATATTTCCCTTTCATCATCCTCTAAAAAATGCTTCAAGGATAAACCTCCTATTTTTTAAGAGCCTAAATAAGAAGAGGGATTTCCATATCCTATTATTTGGTCCATTAGATGATTTAAAATAATATTCATTAAAAACTATAATGAGTGGGAGATGAATCAAAGAATGGTCCTTTTAGAAAACTATCACATAGTTGGAAATCTAGTTGCTAGTCACCAATAAGTCACTAACAACAAAATTAAATGAATGATTAGAAATGAGAGGATAGGAGCTAAGAAAATTTCAAACTCTATGAACCAAGCCATTGTTAAAGGACCTTGTTCAGCTTTATATAAAGTTAAGAAATTTTAACATAGTGGCATAGGAGATAAATAAAAGAGCATAGTTATAGAGACAAAATAATGGAAAAAATGGACTTCACTAAATCATCTCAATTTAGTTGTCAATGTTGAAGAAATGGCTAGACTTTTAAATAGATGTACAAAATTTTGTTGAAAGGTTTAAGAAAAAATGGTAGTGATTGATGTTTCTAAAGTATGTTGTACGTCAAAAGGTCAATGTGGTTCCATACCTTTCTATGTTGGTAATTTTACTCTCAGATCAATCACATCACTAAATTAAGAAACATACATTATTAGATACTAAGGAGTGCATGTATGAATTTTGTATGCTTGCAATATATGGCTTGCATCTATTCACAGTGACAAAGATGATCCAAAAATCTGTATGAAATTTTTTTAGCTCATTTTTCAAGGAAAAGAGATTTCTCTGGCAACATAATTACATTGGTGAAAAAAAGTTGGTTCTAGGTGTAAATTGAAGATAATGTGGTGATTATAAAAGGGAGAGTTGCATTTCAGTGTGTGCACCAATATTAGAAGATCATATGATGTGCGGAAGAGTATCAGTTATAACTCATGCACATGTATTTAAGAGGTATTCAACTATACAAAATATTTTCAAGCTTTATCTTTCTAATCTGATAGGACTAGTGTTCTACCTCTTGTATTATTCTATTGGGGATTGGTGTCTCTAGTAGGTTGGTGCCTACAAATACATGAAGATATTGATGTCTCTAGTAATTTGGTTCCTACTAGGAGATTGGTGTCTCTAGTAGGTTGTGCCTACATCATGATGTAAAATTCACTTGTATATGACCAACAAAAATAAAAAGATGGAAATGGAATGAGCTCTTCTAAGGTTTATTATTTCTACAGTCATCCTTGGCTCTCATTATGTCATACCACACCTTAGGTGCAATATTTTTCCTCTCTTTGTATGATCGCATGTATTGTGTCTTTTAGTTGTTTCATTATGCCTTCGGGTGACTCCAACCTAGCAATTCTTATTGATGTTGGCAGTTAAAAAACCTGCACAATGGCTCCTTTGAATAAGTGACCTTGAAAAAAAGAATTGAAGGTGTTTCATGAGGTAAGTCTTTTGATTCCCCTATGGATGTGGTGCTTCCCATCCCACAATTTGATACTACATGTCAATGGTTAGATTAGCATACTCTTGTAGCTTACTTTTTTGGGAGGACTCCCCTTGAAAGTGTGCTAAAAGATTGGATCCATAAAATTTGGGTACCTCATGGGGTCCACCTTGATATGGTCCAAAATTTGATCAAAGGATTTTTTATTTTTCATTTCATGGAAGTTAGTCATGCTCAGGAAATCTTGAACCATGGTCCTTAGTATGTCTAGTCCTCTGTTATTTTTTCAACCTTGGACTTAGGATTTCTCTGTCTCTAAGGATAGGAAATTATAGGTCCTAGTTTGGGTTGATTTTCCTAGCTTGCATTTTTTTCACCATATAGCTTCATCTCTGGGGAAATTTATTTGTGTCAAACCTAACCGATTCTTTCAAGCTCACCCTCAAAAGTAAGTCTATGTTGAATGGAACTTTCACAAGATTTACAAGAGTCCATAGATATTCAAATTGGAAATTTTTTGCATACCTAGAAGGTCTTTTATTTTAATCTACATGATACTTGTTATCAGTGCCAATCTGCTGATCACAAGATTAAAGATCACCCCCTTGTTTCCTCTCACAATCAATCTCCACCATGGGAATCTAAAAATACCCACTCAACGAAAGCCTCAGCCTCTAAATTAGAAGACAAAAGGATGATGATCACAAACTAGAAGAACAAGTCCAATGGTACAAGGATGACTTCCAAGGTCCCTGAGCCTTTGGTTGAAAGTTTAAACCATTCTGAGAAGGGGAAAGGAGCTCATAGAATTACTAATTTTATTCTAGTTTGACCAAGGCCCTCTACAACACCTTAGCTAACTTCTATGATGATAGCTCAGCCGGCTGCATCTCCTCCCATCACAAGAAATCATAGGAGATCGTGCATCCCTTCTAGTCCTCTTAAAGAGGGAAAATTTGTTTCAAAATAATGGAGGTTTTCCTCTCCTCCACTTCAACTAGGTTAAATGCCACCAGAGGTTTTACAAAATCATTTTTCCTCTTTGGAAGAGTTGGACTCTAATGACATGATCGAGTCCCATACATGAAATTTCTCTCCTAGGATGTGCAAGGTCTGATAGACCTCTTTAAGAAGTATTTTTTTAGGGATACTCTTTAGATGCATGCTAGAGAATTGATGTATTATACCTTTAGGAAGTGAAATTCATTAGTTTTTTACTATCTTTTGCTTGATGAGTTATTTGGCGAGCAAGTAAAATGTTTTCCACTGATCATGTTGTTGGGAATGGTGAGGAAATTACCTTTTTGTCTCCATATTGTCATGATTGCATCATGGATCATGGATTTGACCCCACACATTGTCCCTTCTAATTCTTCTCAATTTTGATAATCATTTCTTTGGGATTATTAATATTCATGCCTCGAATGATGCTATTGAAAGATCTCTTCTTTGGCATTGGATTCTTGATTCTCTATCTATTTCCACTTGGGTCCTTTGTGGCGATTTCAATATGGTTGAGGGGTATGTGCAGGATCATCATAGAAAAAATAGGCCCTTAACTGGCAAAAAATTAAGAAAAATCAGAGTTAGGCAACTTGATGTAAAAATTTGAATAAGTCATCTATATTATTTCAAAAATATGTAAGAATAGAATCTGTAGAAAATTGAATGTAGTTTCTAAACTACTAGGTTTGTTTTTAAAAAAAAATCTGTTGGTGAAAATTTGAAATTTCAATGCGGTACTTAAATTTCAGGAAAAAATAAGAAGTAGGTGTCCATAAATACACCCTAACCACAATAAAATGATAATATTTTTTATAATACTGATAAGTAGAGGACCCATTCCAGATGGGATGTATATTTTATTGTAATTTTTCCAAGTAAATAATTAATTATGAATTTTTTTAATTTTTTTTAAAAATATAAAAAATCGTTTGTCTGACCACCTTAACTTGGTCAAAACTTCATGAAATTCAATATTTTATTTTTTTAATCCTATAGTATGTGAAGCATAGAATGTGATGCATTTTTTGGATTCAAAAAATTTGATACCATTTGAAAGCTATAGATGTTTTTCAATCAGCCTATCAATCAGGGCTTTAGTTATAATTTGAATAGAAAATGAATAATAATTACATATTAAATTCAAAGTAAAGCATAATGTATATCGGTGGAAATTTGAGAATCTCCTTTAAAAACCCTTTTCGTTTCATTAATTTTGGGTAAAAAAATAGTCGTTAGCCACATACCCATCATATTACCACTTTTTGGCCCATCATGATCCTGCACATACCCTAAGGTGGAATATGAAAAAGAGGGTGCATTGCTATTTAGTTGGGCAGTTGCAAGAGAGAAGCATGGTTTTACATGTGCAAAAAATTGTGTCTTTTTGACCCCAATATTGACCACCGCCATTCTCATTCTTTATGGAACACCTAGAATAACTTTTGAGCTAGGCCTAACAAAATATTTAAGCATCTTGATCATGTTATGATCTTTGCTCAATCATTATTCTAATTTTCCAAATGTTCCCCTCTTCTGGTTATGTTGTTAGTGGATGTGACCTAGTTAGACCACTTTCACATCAATTTTTTCATTCAATGGAAAGTGGGTACGCCTCGTGCTAGTAAGTCTCATTTTTTTAAATACTTCTTTGCTAAGTCATCAACTCACACTGGCCCACATCAAAATTATCTATAATCTTGAATGTGGACCTACCCATCCTATGTGTTGGATTAAGTGGTGGAATGATTCATTACCCACACTACGAGGCTTATTCGCATTTATGGGCATCAACTGGTCATTTTTTGCAAGCAATCTTATAAGGCCACCACTTCGGATCTATGAAGGGCCACTGATGTCTTAGTAGCTAACCACTTTTCCTCATCCAAGTGCAATCCAGAGTGGTAGAGCTAAGACATCAGAAGCAATTTGTTGATCATTATGTTGTGAGAGGAAAACAAATCAAAACTAGACTTTGCTAGCTTAAAATTGGGGATCGTGTCGTGAAGGAATTTTTTCTTGCTCTTTGTGCTAGGCATAATTCACATAACATCAAAATGGATCAAAGAAGGAAATCATTTTCTCACAGAGTTTCCTGACATTATCTATGATTTTTTTAGGCATTATTCAAAATTTTTTACTTCCCAAGACTACATTCTAGAGTGTTCCAGTGCTCTTTAGGAATGCTTGAAGTTGTGCCTAACAAGCTCCCTTCTACTCAAAATTATTTCTATGAGAAATTTCTCAACATTGAAGATCTCAAGGAGACCGTGAGCAGAATGGCTAATGACAAAACTCCGTTAATTGATGGTTTGCCTTATCAATTTTACAAATCCTTTTGGGATTGTGTGGGAGAAGACCTTCATAAATTTTACCTAGAATCTTTTCATTCTAAATCCCTTGGCCAACTTATTAACAAAGGAAACATAAAATTCATACCCAAGTTCGGAGACCCTAAAGATATTTGCAACTGGCAACCCATGAAGCTCCTCAATATCTCTTACAAGATCATTGCTAAATCCCTTACCATCAAAATCCACCACCTTCTTCCTCAAATTGTTCACCTAGAGTAGACTAGATTTATTAAATCTAGGTTTATTTTGGACAACATCATTTTCATTTAGGAAGGTATTGATTGGGCTAGGTTCTCACATCAAAAATCAATTTTTTTAAAGATTGATTTTGCTAAAGTTTATGACCACATTGAATGGCCTTTTATTCTTCCTATCCTTTCTGCTTTGGGATTTAGTCCCCATTTTATTCAATCAATGAGCATGCTTTTTTTTATTTATCTACTTGCATTACCATCAATGGTTTCCAATCCCAATCCTTTTGATTTTTTTGTTATATTCGCCAAGGTTTCCCTTTGGCTCCTTCTCTATATGTCCTTGTTGAAGGTTTTGGTTATCTCCTGGCCCACTCCATCTCCCATAGGCTTGTCTGAGGGAACACCTTGCCCAACTTGTTGGCCCATCTTGCCAATGTCCATTTTTCCAATGACTCCTTCCTCACTTTGTTGGAGGAAGAGGATAATGTCAAACTTTCCCTCAAATATCTTGAGAATTTTTTCTTGGTCTCTAGTTATGTTATTCAGTGGCACAAAACTCAATGCTATCATCAATCCATTCTTCCTAGTCCTATGTGGATTTAATAGTATGATTGAAGGCAGATTTCTCATGAGGAAATATTCAAGTTCCTTGGCATCCCCTTTGCTTTTTAGGCTTCATCTTTAAATTTATGGTAAGAATTCCTTTCTCGTATGGAGCAGAAGCTAGATTTTTGGATCACTAAGCAGCTCTCACTAGCTAGAAAGTTCTAGGTGTGCTCTAAAATTCTGGTAGTGACTCATGTTTACTACTCTTCTTGTTGGGCCCCTTCCAAGGCCTTCTACACGAAGCTTGAAAATTTGATCAAGGACTTCCTTTGGGCCTCTTCTGAGACTCATAAAGGGTTTCACCATATTTACTGGGACTTGTGTTACCTCCCAAAATATTATGGTAAGCTTGGCCTTTTGGCCACTCAAAGGTAAGGGACTACTCATTATGCCAAGTGGATCATTTATACCCTCACTGGAAATGAGTCTTGGAACATTCTTCACAGAAATTGTATTTTTGTAGGATATCCAATTCATAGAACATCTTGGAAAGGGATTTTTTTCATACCCTTCACATTATGAAGGATATTGTTCATCTATTGAAGGCACTTTTGTGGCTAAAAGAATTTGGCTTGCCTTGGAAGTTGTCAAGCCCTCACTCACTTGGAATGGAACTTGTTTCATAGAATATTTATCTTTCAATTAGAAAACTATATGGTGGTCTCCTTTGTTCACCGCTCTAGGACATCCTCTTCCCAAGTTTCCTTAGCTTAAGTCTCATATTTCACAAGAATAGTATTCAAACTCTTCATGACTTGTTTTCTAGACCCACAATGAACCTCATGTCATGGGGAGATTTTAAATCTAATTTTGGCTTAAAATGTCATGACTATGATACATTTGAAGGAATAGATAATATCATTTTGGTTGGCATGCTTAACAAAGTTGGTATCCATTTTACCAAGCCTTGGTGAAAAGATTGGAAATGGGGTCCAAATACCCCTTTCAGGAACTACAACCCCCAACTTGGTTACCAATGGATTTATCATCATCTCTTGATGGTTAACAGTTTGAACCAGAGGCAGAATCTTCAATCCCCAGTTTCACTTTGGTACCACAAATTTTCTATATGTGGGCTATTATTGTTGAGCCCAAGCTTGCTCACTTTTCTTGGTGTATTCTTTTCCAAGGCTTACCTATGGGATCTCGTCTTACCCACATGGGAAATCATGACCCTCATTTCCCTTTTTTTGTGGGCAACCTAAGTCTTTCAAGCACCTCTTTTGGTTCTACTCTAGACCTCAATAGTTTTCGAATTGGACTCATGATTTCTTTTGGCCCTTCCAAACTAAGCCTTTCTCTTGGCATATGGTGTTGTTGGGAAATTGGCCTCACATTCACAAAATATAACCCAAATTTGGAAAAATTTAAGGTGGAAATCCTCTTCAACATTTGGAAATATAGAAACTTCTATATTTTTGCTCATATCCAAATTGATAAATGTGAATTTTTTTTCATTCCCTTAGTCTTTCAATCTTCGGCCTCCATTTGTTTTGACTGTAGAAGTGTTCGGGTTAATGAAGGGCCAGTAAGAAAGATGGGAAATGCACCATGTGGTGGATGAACAACTTTCTCTCATCATTTTATTTTCGGAGGAGCACCCAAGACACTTGTCAGAATGGTGGAAGTTTACTACAAAATGATTTTTTAGAAAACATAAGGTTTCAAACCACACAATGTGTCATCTCTCTATCAATGGAAGATTGGGCCTCTTCTAAGGTAATATCTTTTGGAGACTGTTGGAACTTGTTGGTTTTTCTTTTCTTGGTTCTTGGGATAGAAGCTTTGATTCAGTGCCTCGAGATGATGTGATTAGTCAATGTAATCCTTTTTCTAGTCTATTATTTTTAGGATTTGATCGTGTATAGGCTTCTATCTTTGAAATATCTAAAAGACATTAATACAGTTGCTTGGAGTTAATGAGCAAAGATCTTTTGCGGCCTAACCAATGGTTTACAATTAGTTTGCAAGCTATCAAGTATCAACATCTGGCAGCAATTACTTTTGTACTGAGGTGGTGTTTCTTGCTTTTGGTGGCTATAAGAGGAGAGTGATGACATAATGAAGGGTTGGATTCCAAGTGATAGTTTCTTTGTCAAAAGAAGTGTTTTATTTAGTTTTCTTAAGGTTTTTAGAATTATTTTCAGAAACAAGTTACATAACTACTTTATTCTAGCATGTTATAACTATTAAGGTTTAAACTATTGTTGGATTGGCATCTGACCTTTGTTTCAAAGTTCATTTTACAATTAAAGCATGAGCTATTAAGGAGAATTTTTTGAGACTGTGCATGTATGGACTTTTTCAAGCTTTCATTCTTTATATTGTTGTTATAAATGAAACATTGTGTCTTGTAAGTTGGATCCAAATAGTTTAAGTAGCGTATTTCTATGCTTTATGCTTGTATGGTAAGATAGTGGCTCAAGAAAATTGGACTGTCATTGGACTTTACTATTTTTCTGAAAGTTGTTATTTTGTTGTGCTATGCTATATCGGGAGATAGATTTCTTGTGATTTCTAAAATATTTTTCTTTTACTCATAAGAGATCTTTATGTTTGATCGGACCTTAATGAACACTACCTACAGAAATATCTGGAATTTTGCATTGTGCTTGAAGTTATCCTTTGTTATTCATTCTCTTTCCAACAATGAAGGGTTGTGGCATTCTATGTCTATTTATATCAATCATAGGAATAATTTGGGTTTGAAATGTTGTAAAAGCTTGAGACATCAGCTTTTATGTTTTATATTTACATTTCCTTTCTCCCCTTATCTCAAAACCACAGAAGAAGAGCCAACTTTCTATTAAAAACTTAGAGGTATTCAGTGAGACGTAATTTTTCCCCCACTCGTTTAATTTCTCATAAGATTGTCAGAGAAGCATAAGCTTTGATGATCAACAGTTCTTTTTCGAGAACGCCCGGTGGGACAATTTTTTTTCCAAATGCCTGATTAGAAGTCAAAAATATTTCTTGAATCAGGCTAAGGAAGGAAACTAGAAGTTTCTGCCCAAAGTCCAAACAAGAGCATCCTCGATCTAGGCCACTTCCATTACTCTCAGTTACCTACTTCAATCCCTAGAAGGAGAAGACTTACAAGTTTTGTATCACCTGTAAGGAGTAATAGAGGGAGATGTTAGAGCCTAGTATCTAGAGATTTGTCTATTCCATCCAGAGGATTAAACTTCCAAATAATATTTCTTGTATATCTAATTCATAGGAATCTTTTCTCCATGGCTTATGTACCTCCCCCTACTCCTAGAAATTTTTTAACATGGGATAGTGGTAGTCCACTACAACCACCCACAACCCTAGATGTATGGCCTTCCATACCTGCTAATGCCCTCAAGGCTATTCCAAGATTCTCCAAAGAATATTTTAAAACCCTTTCTGAACACCTTCAAGATATAGCAAAGGTATGTAGGGTACATAATATAGCAGAAGAAAATATCGCTCTAAGGCTGTTAGCTGCCTCTTTTAAGGGGAAAGCTCAAGATTGGTATAGATCTTCGATCTCGGGTTCCATCCTTTCCTAGGACCAGCTCAGACAATGCCTATTCGAATAGTTCTTAGAAAAGGGAGATCATTCCTTGCTGCTGCAACAACTAATTACCATCAAGAGAGCTCCACATGAGGCCATGAGTGACTTCAACACCAGGTTTGATAAAGCTTGGTAGAGGATTCCCATGAGTGCAAAACCCCTAGCTATGATGGAATTCATGTTCTATCTAAATATTATCAATCCTGACATCATAGTTATGATAACTTCCATGGGGGGAGATATCTCGCCCGATGCTTATGAGTTGGTGATGAAAGTGGAAAATAGTCTAATTGATGTCAAGAAGCTCCCACCATGACCCCCCATGCCTATGTTCACAAAACCCTCCAGAACACCTCAAGGAGGAGCTTGTTCAAGCATGTCTGCTATGCAAAGCAGCACGTCAGATATGCCCTAGTCTATGTATGTGTATCCCTCCGCACAAAGCATCATTTTAGGCTCCAACTCAGTCACAACAGATATTAACAACATGAAGAGTCTCATGTGGACTCTTGTTAATGAATTGGTCATCCTCAAATGGAAGCAGGAAATGCCCCCAAAACTAAACGCTCAAACCACAGCGGAAGCCTTCTATCATCAACAAAATTCATACCAACGGTTTCCACTGTGTAACCAGATAGTTCTAGTCACCATGCCGCTTCAAACAATAAAGGGAAGTCAAAAAAGAAATGATCAAGGCCAGAATAATTTGGTGGAAGAGGATAAGGGATGGTGTTTCTCATGTAGAGATGGTCATCTTCCACAGAATTTCCCAAGGGAAAATATGCAAAAATGGATGGTGGAACAAAGAAACAAAGGCCCGCCCCTAAACACGAACCATCCGAAATGGAGAATTCTCATTTTAGAGCGCAATTGCAAGGGATGTCCCTAGAACAAGAGATAGGAATTGCACCTAATCAAGTGTTGTTCTCATGGGTGGAGGAAAAAGACGCAGTGTATGCAAATGAAACTTTGATGACTGGCACTCCACCGGTACAGTCAGATTACAACACAAGATCTAAGAGGAGGCTTACCAGAGAATACATACAAGTTATGTCACATCCATAGCCACATCAGCCACCTCTGTAGGAGAAGCAGGCTCCATCACCCATCATCTAACCTTTTCCACAGCCACATAATTCACCAATGGTGGAGAAAGAGATAGGAAAGGTGCCAATTTCTTAGTCACGTCAGAACTCTTTCTTCCAAAAAAAGGAGGAATATCCCCATTCAAGCCTAAGGTCCAAATAGTTGGGATGCTTAATGTGGTGGAGAAATTGAAGAAATTTCTTGCAAATGTATCATTGTGGGACATCATATCAATTCCTAAGCAGAAAACCCTAATTCAAGAAGCATTAGACGTGGAAAAATGAATCCCATAGGCGAATGCAGCTCATCTGTGCAATCAAAACAGAGGCGACAAATCCTTGCTTCCCCCTCAGGCTCTGAAATTAACAGCTTATACAAATGATATGGGCTTGACGCAAAAGATAGAGCTAAGTAAGTGGAACAAATCCTGTGCCTTTCTTTTTAACACTTATAGTAGGAGATAAATTATAGCATAATAATATGATTGATTTAGGGGCTAGCACAAATGTTATGCCAAAACAAGTGGCAGATGCTTTAAAGCTTAATTATGAACCCCTTGAGAAGGGAATCATGCAACTAGATGGAAAGAAGGTCCCGACCATTGGCCGGATAAGGGATCTATCCCTAACCCTTTTCTCCTACCCAAGCCAAACTATCATGTAGGAAGTTGTAGTAATAGACATTCCACCAGTCTTCAGAATGTGTTTATCAAGGGATTTCACCACCAAAATTGATGGATACCTGGCACTTGAATGGTCCCACTTGATTTTGATAACCAAGCATGGAGCAAAGATGAAGATTCTTTATGAACCTTTGCATCCCCAACATATTGCAGACAATGCATTCCTATGATTTGAAGCCGCACATACTACTATATCTCAACAAAAGAAATATTGTATTGTGCTAGAAGATGAGGAGGATACAAGTGAGGAGGAGGATACAAGTGAGTGGACTCCCAAGGAAGAAGTGTTGCTCAACCAATTCATTGATTTTGATCCATTCAGTAACTTCCATGCAACCGATCTCGGCACTTATGTAATTTTTGAAAGTGATCAAACTTTTCTGAGACTAATAAAGGATGAAGAGAAATTCAATGACACATCTGATAATCATCTATGGACCCTATATTTTGATGGTGCTAAGTGTAAGGATGGCTCTGACGCAGGAGTTCATTTACTCTCTCCAATAGGATATGAGACTCTCATCTAGCTTACCATTTTATGTTCTCATGTTTGAATAATGATGCCAAATATGAGGCCTTAGTTCATGGCCTAAACCTTGCACAAAGAATGGGTATAAAGAGAATACAAGTTTTTAGAGATTCAAAGCTGGTAGTGAACCAAGTCTACAGTCAAGCAATAGCAAAGAATACCCAAATGAGGTCATACAAACATTGAGTCTGGGACCTGATTGAGAGTTTCGAAGCCTTCAACATACAAGTTATTCCCCGGTCCCAGAATAGCATAGCTAAATGAATGGCATCAGTTGGGTCACAATTCAAACTAGCTTCCAACTCAACTAGGAAAAATACAATACAGGTCATTGTCCCACCCTTAATTCCTAAAAATGACAAAAATTGGCAGGTTTTCAATGACAATAATTAGATAGCTACCTTCATAAAAAAGGGAGGAATGGTTCCTAACACTCCAACCCTAGGGATGGAATTTTTTGATGGGTAGGTCATCTAATTAAAAGGGAACAAGCTTCCGAGAGGATTGATTTCCCTCGAGAACCTCTTTGACTATGAAGAT
Organism: Sequoia sempervirens; assembly: GCA_007258455.2. Taxonomy (NCBI): domain Eukaryota; kingdom Viridiplantae; phylum Streptophyta; class Pinopsida; order Cupressales; family Cupressaceae; genus Sequoia; species Sequoia sempervirens. The sequence goes on along the minus strand of VDFB02353493.1, from coordinate 194,878,455 downwards.
GCATGAAACAACAAATGAAGGTTCACAACACATGAAAGAGATTATGAAGAGCTTGATGTCGGGGGTGGAAGAAAGTTGAACATCGAAAAAGAGGTTCCGATTAAAGATAAAGAAAGACTAAGGGATCTATCTTATAAGTACGACAAAGTTGTGGCTTGGACTTATGATGACCTTATAGGTTATGACCTCTGTATAATTCGATGTACCATTGACTTGGAGGAAGGTTCTAAGCCCGTCCAATAAAAGAAAAGGCATGCCAGCCTATTTAGGTTGAGGCATTAATGGCACAAGAGCTAACCAAGCTTGTCGAGTCCAAGATAATATCTCCAATCAAACATTCCACCTGGGTGTCAAACTTGGTACTTGTCCAAAAGAAGAATGGTGATATCAAACTTTGTGTTGACTTCTAAGATTTAAACAAGGAATCACCTAAGGACCATTACCCTTTGTCGTGAATGGAGCAAATTTTGTAGACAGTAGCTGGTTCTAAAATGTTCTCACTACTCAATGGTTTTTTGAGATATAACCAAGTATATGTGAAGGAGAGCAACCAACACAGAACAACATTTACCACTAAGCAAGGAGCGTACGCATATGCTAAGATGTTGTTTGGCCTACCAAATGTTGGCGCAACCTTTCAATGAGCAATGGATATTACCTTCAGAGGTCTAATCAACCTGGTCATTTTAATATTTTTGGACGATCTAACAACTTTTTCAAAATCAAAAGATGATCACTTTGATCATCTAGAAAACGTTTTCTAGAAATTCCAACAGTTTGAGATTTAATCCCAAAAAATGTGTCTTTGGGGTGCCTCAAGGTAAGCTACTTGGTTTTGTAGTCTCAAAAGAGGGAATATCAATAGATCCTGAAAGGGTTAGATCCATAATGGAACTACCCTTTCCAGTAAACCAAAAAGGACTCCATTCATTCCTAGGGAAAATCAATTTCATCAACAAGTTCATTTCAGACTTCGCCAGTATTTTGAGGCCTATCACACTAATGCTTAAGAATAATTTGATGTTCAAGTGGACCTCTAAAGGAAAAGAGGCCTTTGAGCAAATAAAGATAGCAATTTTCGCTACTCTAGTCTTAGTGAATCCAATTTTTTCCAAAGATTTTTTACTCTATGTATATAGTGGTCAGGATAGCATAGCTTCAATGCTCACTCAAAAAGGTGATTAGAATGAAGGAGAACATCCTATTGTATTCCATTCTAGAACTTTGAAAAGGTATGAGATGAAGTACAACTTTGTGGAAAAGAAATCTTTTTCCATAGTTAAAAGTTTGAAGAAGTTCCAACACTTGGTGTTGACCAACAAAATCACTATCCTTGTAGCACATCCCAGTGTGCAGGAGTACATCACAGAGGGTGAAATCACTAAAAAAGGATAAAAATGGATCACTAAGATCCTATAATATGATGTAGATATCCAACCAACTAAGTTGGTCCAGAGAAGAGTTCTATGTGAATACATCACACAAGAAACAAGTCTTGTGGTTGAAAATGAGACCGATTGAGTCTACTAGAACCAATTTAAGTTCAATGAGTCTTGGGTTGTTGATTGGACAGGGCACATGCAGAAGGGATATTACCCAACTAGTCTTTTGTTCAATAAAAGGAGGTACTACTGACTGCAAGGCGCCAGGTATGTACTACTAGAAGATGTACTTTTTAAGAAAAATTATGATGGTGTGTTGCTTCAATGCCTCAACAACCTATAGGTGGAAGGAATTCCTAATGAATTTCACCATAGCCCAGAGGGTGGGCACTTTTCCACCAAGACCACCACTTTAAAAATAATGAGGGAAGGATATTATTGGCCCTCTATGTTTTCCGAAGCACATCATCTAGTGCAAAAGTGTACACAATGCCAATTTGTTGTAGGAAAGAGAAAGAATGTTGCTCAACCCCTGAGTCCAATTGTAACCAAGGAACCCTTCGCCCAGTGGGGTTTGGATTTTATCGGTATGATAAATCCTATTTCTAGTGTTGGACACAAGTGGATCCTCATGGTGACTAAATACTTTACAAGGTGGATAGAAACCATAGCCCTAAAGAATGTAACAGAAGGGGAGATTGTTAATTTTCTTGAAGAGATAGTGACTAGATTAGGGCTGCCCAAAAACATCATATCTGACAATGCCTGAGCTTTTGTTGGGTCAAGGATGTCAAATTTTTCTATCAGGCATGTGATTTTCCTTAAAACTTCATCAAATTACTACCCACAAGGGAATGGGCTAGCATAGTCCACCAACAAAAAACTAATTAGGTTAATTAAATGCATTGGGTTAGAACAGAAAAGGTACTAGCACAAACATCTATGAGTGGCTCTATGGGAAGACTGAATTACCCCCAAGCAGATTCTGAAGACCTCTCCTTATTTTTTGGTGTACAAAAAAGAGGTAGCGATACCCATTTCCATAGAAATTCCTGCTCTACAACTACTAAAAGCCCTAGAAATTGAAGAAAATTGTGGAATGGAAGTATGACTAGTAGAACTCTTCAAACTAGAGGAAGACAGAGAGAAGGCCCATGGAGCCATGATCAACTGACAATAGATAGTCAAGTGATGGTTTGACAAAAAGACCTCTAGTCCAAAATTCAAAGAAGGGAGCTTAGTGATAAAATATGATGAACATACCACAAAACTAGGGAATCACACTAAATTTGAAGCACTGTGGAAGGGACCTTTTTGAATCAGTGCATGTAAGGAAAAGAATGCATATGAACTTGAAGATATGGAAGGAAATTCTTTAGATATACCAGTGAACAGTATTTATCTAAATATTTTCAATTAAAATGCATAGTTCTTTGAGAATTTTAACAGTTATGTACCATATGTAAAATTTTGTAAATATTTTGAAATTTTGAGAATAGGAAAACTAAGAAGGAAACTAGAAATGAGTAGCATGTATTATATTCATCGAGAATTCTACATACATGTAAGCTTGAGCCTCAGATTCAAGCATAAGGCTCTCTCGAGCGAACCCAAAAGGAGTTACAAAGAAAAAGATTCAAAAGAAGGGATAACGTGTAAAAGCAGTCAAGAAGTGCCTCTAACCGTCACCCAAGAAGCAAAAAAGGCTCGTCATTGGGTTTTCTTTCTTTTCTTTCTTTCTCTTCTTCTCTGGCTAGTTGCAAAAGGAGGGCCGAAAGCACGATGGACATGAACACAGGCTCAAGGCCTACTCATTGCTACTCTACACCAGGAAGTCAAAGTGTTTCCTCTAGGCCAGTCTCGTAACCTACTCCACATCGTACTCACATAGTAGAAAAATGGTCATCTACTGTGAAGAATGGTGGTGTGTTTGTAATGTCCATAGTGCGGAAGTTAGAGAGAAAGGGTAACCAGGGAACATCTATGCCAAAGTCCACGTGCCTCTAGAGGTCCTTGGTGCTCAGGATACCAACACCAAGGGTGGCCACTTGCACTATCTCACCAAGCCCTTCCATCAATGAGGTGTCAAATATCTCATGGCATAGCTCAATTATCATAGGCTTGGACACGTTCAGATCCAGCAATGAGGCCACAAAGTGGGAAAGTACATTGCAATTTCTCTGAAGCTGGTTCTCATCAGTAATGAAGTTTGTACCCACCACCCATTTGAACATAGTCATGATAAGTGGGTCACATTTCTTGACCAGGCATTTGATTCAGCCACTAGTAATCTCTCTGACGAAGTTGTATTGTGGCCTCCATGGAAGGAGCCGAATAGGGGTCCCTAAGCCAGAAAACATTATGATAAAGTGGCGAATTATGGAAAAATGGAAATAAGCGAAAGACCAGCTAACTTAAGGGACTTTATGTTCAAATGAATGTTGCAAAAGGTGGCATGGCTATATATAGAAAAGGCCAACCAGAAAACTCAACTAACAGAATGTCTATTTTTGGTCGGATGACAATGGGAAAATTTGAGGAAGAATAGACCAAGGTAGATAAATCATACGGAGGATCCCATAGAATGGCTTAAGAAATAAATTTGGGTGTTGGGAGTAAATACTCTCGTGTGCCAATTGTTGACATGTGTCCTTCACCATTATCAGTTCCAACTATCTCATTAATGAGAAAAGATGGGGGTTAACATGCTACTACTCTAAAAAATTAATGGTTACATTTTTCAAGGGTACTTTGCACCACCTCGGCATGTTTGGTATGACGAAAAATAACACTTCTCAAGGAAATGTCTTATGTTCATTAAAAGGCAACAAAAGGAATGTACTAGTTCCATCCTCATGACATTTTTTTCATTCCCAAGGGATACAGATCTCTAGTCCACATGTATCACCCAAGTGGCATAATTTAATAGCACAACAGTAATAGTGTAGTCTTAAGTGCATGTACTAGCTTCAAGACAATTAATTACACTCAAAAGTAGATTTTTTATTTGAAAGAAACGAGCAAGTGGTCATTGTCCCTAAGAAGTTCTCTACAACTTTTGATACAGTCATGGAAAAACCCTCAACCTTTACAAGACATGCTACAGCTTCAATTCAATGACCTAGTTATGCCAATGTTTTTGGGTGGAAGTCATTTGCCAAAGCCCCGACCATGGAGGAGCAACCTTTTGAATACTGCAAGAAGGTGCTGATTGATAAGCCTGTGAGAGTAGTACAATATATTACCAAAAAAAATTTTGACCCCAAGTTGTCGATTAACCCTAAAAGCCTCAGAGCAGGCACATTTCAGAGAAAAGAAAAGTATGGGACAACTGAGGGTTTTTTTCTTCGGCTATGGTATTGTGGTTTGTCATAGTTCATGTTGCCCATTGTGCATGTTCCAGGAGATTCGACAATGTGACAAGGCTAATCAAAGATGGCAGGATTAGGGTTACTATTTCTGCTCAATCCATACAAGATATGTTGTGTATCCCTACAGCCTAGGATTCAGAGTTGTTCAATGAGGAAAAGAAGGATATTTTTGGGGAAGAAAAGGCCAAAAAAACAAACTTTTATGAAGATGAAATGAGGAAACGGCCAGGAAGAGATCATGTTCCCTTCCCTATATAATATGATATATTCAAGAGGGACACACAAGCAGTATTCTCGATGTTGGCCTAGGTATTTGGTTTGGATGATGATACCCAGGCTCTTCCTTTTTAGTTTGGCTTGGCTTTTGAGCTAAAGAAGGAAAAAATCCAGAGGCACTATGATTTTGCTGAGGTGATAGTTGTGAACATGTTGAACTAGCTAAAAAATTATGGGACTGATTCTAAATTTAGGTATCCTTCCTTCTTGGCTCATTTGGTTTTCCTTCAAAATTTTGAATATTTTGGAAAAAATGTGCCAGTGTCTAGGTTGGATAAAAGTTGTCTTCAACCAGTTTTTGTGTGGACCCATATGCTTTCTAGAACAAGGCCCGATTATTATGGTTTTGCCGACTACTACTTGAGGCTCATGCTCCAAGAATTGTTACCTTGCCCTACGAGTCTTTTCTCTCCTGAGGTTCTACAATCGATGAGGATCTCGCCAAACCCAGTGGATTATTTCTTGGGTGTGGATTTCACATTTATTAGATTTCATGGTTTCCCTAATGAGTCTTTTTGACTCCCCAGGTTTGTAATACACAAATTTTTCATGCTGGAAGAATGCCACCAAGTGACCATTGTTGACAAGATTTATGGTGTGAGAAAAAATAAGACGAAGTTTTATTTGATCCATCTCAATATTGCTAATAGTCGGGTATCGCTTACAAAGCAATTTTGTGAAGAAGAGCTCAACGATCTATTGGCAGCTTTGGGCCTAGTTGTCATTTATGATAAGTGGGATTATAACCCACAGGGAATTTATAGTGTGAAGCATGAAGAGTGGAATACTTCGAAAGGAGGAAGAACATGACTCAAGAAGGTGCAGGGGTAAGCATTGATTTAAAGCATATTCCTTTCAAGAAACCAAAATGGTTGATTTTCTACACACCAAAGGTGTCGTATGACAGGAACCTTCCAATAAATATGTCCATTAATACACATCTAAAGAAAAAGGGCTAGTCAAAAAGAAAGAAGGTATATTTTTGGAGGTTCCGACAGGAGCTGTGTTGCCTCAACCTTCTTGTCAGACAATTCCCATAGAATGAAGAATTTGAGTATATTTATGATAAGGAGGCAAGTTTTGATGATAGTAATCCAGAAACTAGGCATGAAATCGATGTGGAACAATTTCCACATCGGACTCCCCAACCATGAGAATCGGATAGTTGGAGGGATTCAAGGAAAAAGGATTCATGAGCTCCATCCTCCTCCAGTACCCAAAGTAAGGGAAATAGACCCCAACGGTCCACAAGAGCGCCATCTGCTGCAGTCACTGAGGGCCAAGTTTCAGAGGGGTCAGTTGCCAAGAGATTAGAACATGTCAGTTTTGTTCATGAAAAGAGAAGGTGGGTTGAAGGTCTAGGTGTATCTAATAAGCCAACCAGAGGTGAAGAAGAAGTGGAGTCCACTTTCCAAGATGTGCCAACCACCGCGGTTCAGGTAATTTTCACTCTTTTTCTTCCTATATCTGCATCTTTGGTTACCCCCTCTCCGCCTCCCTTTGAAAGGAATTCTTCATCCTCGGGCCCTGACTTAATAGTTCTAAATACATCCCTTCCTGTTTGGAATGAGATTCCTAAGATTACCCCCCATGCCAAGCGAGCAGCATTCATCTCGGCCATTGTTGAATCTTTGTTTTCCCTATCAAGGGTCCCTTTTGAAAGAGCTAAAACATCCATACTAACCCCCACCCTCAGCCCATCAACTTTTGAGCAAACACCTTTCCATCCAACCATGTCTTTGTTTACCTCTATTGGAAAATCCCATGTTCAGTCTTAGCTGGGAGTTCCACCCTTCTCCATGATAACACTCCCTTTCGCCTCTCCTCATGCTCATACATCTGACGTCTCCCCTTCTATTACCCTTTTTGGTTTCCCTCCCAGTGCCCCTATTGTAGTGTAGAATGTCAACATCCCTCAAACCTTTTAGGATCATTTCAATGCAACAAAGATAGCCCAACAAAATGCTAAACAAAGGTGGTTTATGAAAAATGTTTAATTGCCAGCCACTAAGAAAATTAAGGCTTGTTACAATGAGGAGCAGAATTCTCTCTTGATCAGCATCGTGATTCCACTTGTGGCTAAGCCTGAGGGGAAAATGAAGTTGGAGGATTATGATATCTAGACGACGGGCCTAGATCTAACTGAAACTCATCCACACGACAAGGTGGTCTTAGCTAAGACCACCCAGCATGTGGTATATTCAGACTATGAAAGGCTATAGAAAGTTAAAAAACTGTGAGACAGAGTTGGTGAATGTAAGAGAAACAGTGGGTAGGTTGCAGACTAAGCTCAAGGCTAAGGATGTTGAGTTGGCCCACATAATGTAGATTCAGGCTAAGCAAGGGGAAAAATCAAGATTGCTTGAAGAAGCACATAGCCAATAAGTTTGGCTACACGCTAAAATTGAGAGATTAAAAGCTGACCTCGCCACCCAGCATCAGACCAACGTGGAGTACAAAATTACTCACGAAAACTTACAAAAAGAACTAGGAAATGTCTAATCTTAGTTTTTTGAAAGTGTTAGGAAGGCACAAGCAGAAATGGAAAAATTGAAGCTAGAAAAACAAGAGGCCATGTCCGCATTGCAAACCCGCGATTTAGAGGTATGAGGGATAATCTCCAAGCTGGAAGATTCTCTCAAGGAAAAGGTTCAAATAGAGGAAAATGCAAGGACCAAAGAGACTTAGCTCAATCAGGAGTTGGTTGTCACTCAAAAGACTACATCTCTCTCGCTGCTAAAAAGATTGGTATCTTCACATTGGGAGTGGATTGCAGCTGCAGTTCTCGTTCTTAGGCCCATCTTTCAATTCTTGAAGGATGTCTTGGAAATAAATGGAAAAATTGGCTCAACAGTTGATCATGTTCTGCAGGTATGTGATTCTTGAGTGGCAAAATCACAAAGTTTCATTTCTAAACTTTGTGTGGCTTCCAATAAGATTCTGAAAGATGTCAGGATTACTGATCGAAGAACCGCTTATATCAAGGCTAGTGAAATTGTCAACTCCCAGAAGGTTGCCAAAAGGAGCAAAGATTTCCAGATGGTGTTGGTGAGGAGATTTGAAGAGATCAAAAAGGAATTCAATGTTTCAATCAGCTACAGGCTACCTCCCCTTTTCTCCCTAGGTGGAGATGTGCAAACAGTAGAGAAATTTACATAAGCTATCAAATAGAAGGATTAGACTTCTGCAGAACTCCCAAGTTCAAGCACGGCGCATGCAGCTAATGAGGTTGAGCATGATATTTTTCAACTTTCCTACCTTTATCATTACCTTGGAGTGGTTACTGCAAGGTGGGGGGTCATGTCTTTCAAAGAATTTTTTCATCTTGATCAAGCCTATAGGCTCATCTGTAGTATGTCTTTGCCAACTGAAGAAGAATGGCAAGTGAAACACTCCTCCTTCCTCAAACTTCAAGAATTTCCAGAGAGTTGGGTTCGTACCTCCACAAGCAAAGGCCCATGTGAGTCACCAGAACTGTGAAGTTTTTTTCATTTCCTTAGTCTTCCAATCATCGACCTCCTTTTGTTTTGACTATGGAAGTGTTCAGGTTAATTAAGGGTCAATGAAAAAGATGGTCAATGTGCCATGTGGTGGTTGAACGGCTTTCTCTCATCATTTTCTTTTTAGAGGAGTGCTCAATACATGTGTCGAAATGGCAGAAGTTTACTACAAAAAATTTTTTCAGAAAACATAAGGTTTCCAACCACACAACATGTCATCTCTCTATCAAAGGAAGACTGGGCCTCTTATAAGGTAATATCTTTTGGAGACTATTGAAACTTGCTAGTTTTTTTTTGCTTGGTTCTTGGGATGGAAGCTTTGAGTCAATGCCTTGAGATGATGTGATTAGTCAGCATAATCCTTTTACCATACTGTTGTTTTTAGGATTTGATCATGTATAGGATTCTATCTTTGAAATATCTAAAAGACATTAATGCAATCGCTTGGAGTTAATGAGAAAATATCTTTTGCGGCCTAACCAAGGGTTTACAATTAGATTGCGAGCTATCAAGTATCAACATCTGGCAGCAATTACTTATTTACTGAGGTGATGTTTCTTTCTTTTGGATTCTATAAGAGGAGAGCGATGACATAATGAAAGGTTGGATTCCAAGTGACAGTTTCTTTGTCAAAAGAAGTGTTTTCTTTAGTTTTCTTAAGGTTTTTAGAATTATTTTTGGAAACAATTTACAAAACTATTTTATTCTTGCATGTTATATCTATTAAAGTTTAAACTATTGTCAGATTGGCATCTGACCTTTGTTTCAAAGTTCATTTTATAATTAAAGCATCAACTATTGAGGAGAATTTGTTGAGGCTGTGCATGTATGGCTGTTTTCAAGCTTTCTTTTTTTATATTGTCATTCTGAATGAAACATTGTGTCTTGTAAGCTAGATCCAAATAGTTTAAGTAGCGGATTTCTATGCTTTATGCTTGTATGGTAAGATAGTGGCTCAAGAAAATTAGACTATGTCATTGGACTTTTCTATTTTTCTAAAAGTTGTTATTTTGTTGTGCTATGTTGTATCGAGAGATAGAGTTCTTGTGATTTCTGAAATATTGTTCTTTTACTCATAAGAGATCTTTATGTTTGATCAGACCTTAATGAACACTACCTTTGGAAAGATCTGAAAGTCTACAGTGTGCTTGAAGTTAGCCTTTATTGTTCGTTCTCTTTCCAACAATGAGGGGTTGTGGCATTCTGTGTCTATTTATATCAATCATAGGAATAATTTGGGTTTGAAATGTTTTAAAATCTTAGTGCATCACCTTTTATGTTTTATATTTACATTTCTTTTCTCCCCTTATCTCAAAACCCCAAAAGAAGAGTTGGCTTTCTATAAAAAACCCGGAGGTATTTAGTGAGATGCAATTTTTCCCCCACTCGCTGAATTTCTCATAAGATTGTCAGAGAAGCATAAGCTTTGATGATCAACAATATACATGTTTCTCTTTATTCTAAAACCATTATATGTTCTAATTTGTTATTACATATTCAAGTATAAGCTAACAAATTTGTGCTTAAGGTGGCTCACCTTTAGGAGCTCCTAGACCACTAGGGGAATGCCCCATACATGGTTTCACATGTGTCACCCTCTCCTGCTTCCTCCTGGGGACACTCACCTTTGCGTGGCCACCGTCAAGGTAGAAGCGACTCTACCAAGGACGTTTAGGCAGTGTGTCCTCATTCACAAGCCCCACATCATAGTGGCTCACATCCTCATAGACATTCACCCTCCCCTCCTTGATCAGACTAGGGGTGGCCTTCTATGGGGGATTCAAGAGGTGGTGGTGGTGTTTCTAGTTTTCCCTCTGGTAGTGCTTCTAAGTAGCCAATTAATTCTTCCAAATGGTTTTCATGATTGGATTTGGTGATTTCACCTACTCAACAAAAAGATAAACAAAAATATGATGATGGTTGGGACCCTCCTAATTTCATGCCAAACCCCACTAATGTATGGGGTAGGCTGGATGATAGGGACCTGCCTCCCTCCGTCGACATTTTTATTGTCACATAGCGACCTTTAATTATTTTTCTCATTATTTTTTCTATCTTGGCACTAGCCATGTGACTCTTAAGGGTGTGCCTTCTTACCACCCATCTTTTTTTTATAAATACGTGTAATATTTATTTCTAATTAATAGATATTAATGCTTATTCATCAAAAGAAATCACTAGTATATTTCTACTTTATGAGGCCGAATTTGGATAGTAGATCCAAGTAGCTATTCTCGCCATGGTTTTTCCCATCTTGGGCTTCCACGTATATCTAGTGTTTAATTGGGTGAATGTGTGCTCAGTGCTTGATTAGTAGTAGTGAATATTCAAGTTGCATGATCTGATATTTTGAGTTGAAGTTGTTTTGAATTGATTAGATCTACTCATTTATGCCCCCCCCCCTCTCTGAGTAGATTGCTAGCCCTTTAGACTCTTGCATGCATAAACCTCCCTAAAACACTTTATTTTGGAGGCTCTCTCTCTCTACACAAGAAGGAATTCACAAGATTTTCATTCTCTCTTGCTCTTTCTTCATCACAACAACTTATTTTCATTTATTCCACCATCTCCATTGTATCTTCTTGCTCTCACATATATACTACATTGAAGCTTTAGTAATATCAACATATTTCTCTCAAGCTTGGAGATCAGAGCCTCCCCTTTTTGGCATTCTCATTTGCTAAAGGAGGGTAACTGTGATTTCTTCAATGCATTGTCTTTTATTCTAGTTAGCATACTGTTCTAGTATATTTATTTATTCTTCTATCACATCTATTTTATTTCTCTCTATCTTGTCTAGTTGTCCATGGAGGTGGAAACACAAAAGTGGGGATTTGTCCTTGGTCTTATGTGCATAGGTACTCAAGATAATTCTTTGTTGGAGGCTTCATCTCTTAGTTCTCTATAAGTGTTTTCTTCCTTTCCTTTTGCTTTATCATCCATCTTTCATTTAGTTTAAATTACTTTAATTTTTGTTATTCTCTGTCATTTTCCCACATTTTAAGAGTTTCCAATTATTAGAATTGTTAGTAGCCACTTTGATGTTTTCTAAGACATTCTTAGTTTTTCGTTCATACGATATGTTTGTGTGCCATAGGGACATCCACATTTTGCATTGTTGTCCTTGGTTGAGAGCTCGTTGATTTTTCCAAAAGACCTCTATGACTTGCTCTTTCAATTTTTAGAAATCTTTCCTTTTAATTCTATGTAAAATATAAACAAACACTCTTCATCATTTTATCTTGTTGCCTAAGTTGGATCTTTTGAGGTAGTTGAGGGTTATTCACTCCTTGAGACCTTGTCATCTTGTGAATATCAAATCCCCTCCTCTACAATTGGAATGAAAGGATTCAAGGGAAAATTTACGATGATCCTCAGCAACTAAATTATAAAGCTCTTTATATGGTTCACATGGAAAACCACAGGAGCCAAGAGCTTTTTTATTATCCATGGTGAAGATAGCCTCATGAAGGTCCTCTTTGGTGAGAAACTAACCACAAAGAATTGAGAGTTGGAAATTTAGCAAGGTACCATGCTCAAACAATGCTATAGATAATTATCTCATTTATGAGTGTCCTCTTGACCTAACTAGATACTTGCTCACAGTGCCAAATGAAGGCCCAAAAAAATTTAAGAAGCTCAAACAAAATATTTTCACCTTCTTTAATCTTTTTAATGGCCCAAGAAGTATGGAAAGCACGCAAGGCCTAGAAAATTTTCATGGAAACTTTGTCATCAATCTTTAGCTACTGAAGATGGGATTTAACTTGAATACCTCTAACAATATGATTGTTTGCAACTTTTCATTGTAGAGCTTGGTTATGTTTAGCTACATAACAAGAGAAAAAGGCATCATTTTTGTATGAAGATGGGTTTATTTTTATAACTTTCACATATATTAATTTTGACACATTGATACACATTTAACATTATCTTTTTTTCCTATATTTATTATACCTCCATCTTTAAACATTCATTCCTTGAATCAAAATTAACATTTTCTTGGCTTGGGTGACCCATAAAATTTTAAATTTTAAATTTCTAAAATCTCATCTTTTTCATTTCCATGATGAATTGACTTGATACCCTTTTGTGTGGTTTATTGCTATGTAGTGGTATTTAGAGGTTTTTAATGCACAATCATTTAGAATTTGGTAAGCATTCACAAAATATTATGCATTAGAGAGAATAATAATTCTAGGAACACTTCAATCAAAGCACTAAAAGGAACCTAACTCCATATTAACATTCTAATGCATTTGTATGATTGAAGAGTGTTGATTTTTGTATCATTTTCATGATCATTAATTTGGCATAATCAAGGTGGTTGGCCTAGGAGAACATGACCTTAATGATTCAACATTTTTTCCAACATATTTTAAATAATACCAAACCTTAACGATCAACATGATACAGAGATGAGGCAGGGGGCCTAGCTCGATTGGCTAAAGTATCTTGTTGCAAGCAAGAGGTCACAAGGTCTAGTCTTCCCCCAAACTCATGGTACCGAAGGGCGTGTCATGCCATCCTCACCAATCACATGAAAAAAATTTACCAGGCATACTACAATTTATAGGGGGTGGATACCTTACCGATTCCTACAGTCAAAAAAAAAAAACATGATACAGAGAATTTATCAAATCAAAAAGAAAAATTGTACACTATATTGAATCAAATCCTTAAGATAAATCCTCACCCATAGAAACGACCTAGAATCATAAAATCAACACACAAAAAAGTTTATAAAATACTCTAATTCATAAATGAAATATATATATAAAATCCATTTCCAATGCTAAAATAAATACATATTAATACAGCATTAAATTTATTCAACACCATTATTCTTGAGATTAAATATCTTAACTATATGCACATTCAATCTCTATAATTAACATCAACTAATTATTACTTTAATCTAAATTAACTTATATAAAATTCTAATATACTTTATATTCAATTAACATAGAAATGATTTTTTTAATAAATATATAGTGTGTGTGTGTCTGATAACATAGTTACAGTGGCGACAGTCTCAAAGCCAAGATTACCTTGTGCAACGATCTCCACCCAGTAGGCATCTTTAAAGAGACAAAGGAAAAGAGTCTTTAAGGAAACAAGAACAGTCTGTGTTGTCAGCACTTGGGCAGTTGATAGGCGGACAAAATCAGATTTCTTGCTCCAGGGAAACAAACGTCCCCACCAGATTTAGATGGCCTGCAGAAATGTCTGGATGCCCTTGGTGAAGGGTGAGAAGTCAATGAGCTTTTATTAGCTCGGGGGAGAAAAGGCAAAATAATGAGACATAAGAAGCCTTGTTCCGATGATTTGTTGGTATTCCATGGGTATATGCCATAGAGAATATCTTTATTGGAATGTTACATATTGTTTCTACATTCTTTTTTATTAAGATAGTACGGAAAGGGTCATGATCTCGTACAAAAAGGAGTTAGGTCAGAGAGACCATCATAAAACCAACAACTAGAACTCAAAAATAACCATCAAAACACTGGTTGAGCAAGAAAATCATAGACCCACCCATCAGAACCCAACTAGTATTACTAACAATTAACCAGTCCATACTGAAGTAAAAAAAAATAGTCTAAGCTATCACTAAAATATCTGATAATAAAAGTCATAGATATCAAGGCTCGCAGACCAATAACAGAGTTGTTTTTACATTGTTTAATATTAAATATGATTTATATTTCTTATTAGATATTTTAAAATTTGTCATCTCAAAATATAAATCAAATGGTCCTCATTTCGATTGAATATGTGAAAATTAAACTTTGATGGTACCTCACGAGGTAATCTAGGACCTTCATGCATTGTGTGTCATTTGTGTTTCCTCTAGTAAGGTGTTTAAAGTGGCAATAAAAAACTTCATCATGGGACTAATAATGAAGTTGAGGTAGAGGCTCTACTTTTTGGTCTTTAGTTAATTAAAGCATGCAACCTTGACAATATTATTATCAAAGGTGACTCAATGCTAGTCACCATATGCTTAAGAGACAAACAATATTTACATTAGAAAGTAATGAATGTATTGAAGGAGGCTCGGGTCATCTTGTGGGAGGGAAATGCATTAGCGAATTTTATGTCTAAGGTATTGATCAATAGCAAGAATTAATGGTGATTATAGAATTGACAAGGTGATTAGAGCTACCATCCATTATTAGTGGTGACACCACCCCTAATTTTAGTTAACCTCAAACATGGCAACGACAAAGCATGTATGGATATTGATTTATTAGTGAATATCTATATTCATTTTTGTTCATGTGGTCAATGTATTTTGTAGCGAATTAAATTCTCGTGACTCATTCTCACATGGTTTTCTTCATTGTGGTGTTCAAAATTTCATGGATTCCTGATTACAATCACACTCTACTACAAGATAGGTGGCCTTTCATGGAGAAATTATGATAACTTAGAGATTGAGAAAGGTTTTACTCCTTCAAGAGGATGAAGTGATGGAGGTGATTTTGGTGGTTTTGGGGACACCAAGCACTAGGAAACTCTAAATTACTTCTATGTTTGTCAAAAATTTACTCATGTTGACCAATGATGTTTTACTCATGTTGACCAATGACGTAAAAATTTCTAAAGCCTGGGGAAGATATTATATTTGGGATAAATTTAGGGCCAATTTAGACAAGGAGGTTGATAAAGCTTCAATGGAGAGACTTGCTTCTCTTATTGTCATGGGCTATGAGTTTTGTGGTTGATCCCTAGTCAACTCAATGAGGGTCATTGAAAAAAAGAATGAAGGATCTAATCTATGAGGTAGTTGCTATTCTAAATTTTCTTGGTTTTGATAACGAGAAATTCATATACAATCCTAGAATGTCAATGTAATCTAGAACTACTCAATCCAACAAAATCCTCTCATACATAGGAGAGATTTAATGTTTCTTTAAGGAAAAGAAGATAGTTGAATTCCTATAAAAGTGCATTACATTAGTAAAATTAGAAGGTAGGTCTTACATCCTATATTGTTATGGTCTTCTCTAAGCTTTCATTTAGTCATAGGTTTGAGTCACTTTAGTGGTTAATTATAGTAGGTCCTTATAATTAGTATCATGTGTTATCTATAATTGAGTAGTTGTTATGTGTTATTGTTATATAGATTGACATTTTATATGTTGTTTGTCCCATGGTTGAAAACTAAGGAAACTTATGTTAAATATCTATGTCTATTTTAGCCTCTAAGATAGGCTTCTCTTCTAGTGTATAATTTCTTCCACTAAGTAGGTTATATTTTGTAATATTTTTTAGAATTTTTGATAAATATTAGGGAGAGGACCCTAAACCCTCACTTGATTGATTAAAAAAAGATAATATCTAGTTTCATTAAAAAATTGGTGTAGATCCTTGGTCCCTTTTTTCACCATCTTTTGCACTTATTATTGATGATATTTATCAATATATAATTTATACATTATTAATTTTTAAATCATCAATTTTAACAGAAATCATAAGCGCATTCAAGTATTTCACTTAAATAACTAATCCTATATTGACTAAGACTACAAAATGCATTATTTTATCTTTAGAATTTCAAATTCTCTATTTTGTATTATTCTTTATTTGGATTAGTTCTATGTATTACTTTGTCATCTATAAATAGAATAATATCAATCAATGACTTGTATTCTACATTAATGAATAAAACATGTTCACAAGGGAAAAATCATTATTATTTGTAGAGATTGGTCTTATTTGATCAAAATTACGTAATTTTATCTTGATACATTTATCAAAACACCTAATACACCATCATAAGAGCACAAACATGATTTACATGATATATGTGCATACTAAAGAATAGTGACAAGAAAATGAGGAAAAGATATAATAGTTTGAAATAGAAAAGATCCTACAAGGATAAAATTTAAAACAATTTGTATGATTTCATATTATAAATTGTTAGAGTCTACAAATTTAGAAACGCCACAAGTGGTGAATTCTATAATTCTTAAGCATGGGGGGTTGGAAATCTTTTTTCCTACAAGCAAAAACTTACATATGTGTGAAGGAAAGATGAAAAGAATAAAGGTATTATGGATGATGGCTATACATCAACCTCATCTTCAAATGGTGCTTATGGTTTTTTCATCATGTGAAGATACATTTAGGGGGGGATGTTAAAACATGTATTTATGAAAATGCATATTTTGGTTCATGTCTCTCTTTTCTGTATATAGATTTTGGGTCATAAAATTATATACTAATTGGAAACCACCATTCTTATGTTTTATAGAAAATAGAGCTTGTTTGATTTGTGTCTTGACTTTGATTTTTAATTGATCCATCTTTATTATATCCTCCTTTAATTTGCTTTCCACTATATCCTATTTCAAATTTTATCTTATGCTTTATTGTTTGATGTCTTTGTGTATTATTTATTATCTACTTATATGTCTCTTAGATGTTTCTTTTATCAATGATGCATGCTATGATCCACCACTTAGAGTACATACCCTTCATGTTGAACTTGTCTTGTTTTCTTTATTGATGCTAATTTGAATATTACATGCTATTATTTAAATTTATTATTATTTTGCATGTTTATATCTTATAAGACATATTTTTATTATTGCATCTTCATTATATTTCACATGATTGTATCTTACATGACTATAATGTTGTAAAATTGCACCTTGGAGGCAATTTCACATTTGTGGATTTGACCCCCGCATTTATTGTGCCTATCCACATTTATGACAAGAACCTTATGGGTTGGAATTTTTCAATTTCAACTCCATGAGGACCAATGATGAAGTGACAACAATCCACCACCTCATTTCTTGAAAAATGATGAGTTGGATGCATGTGTGGTGTGGGTACTTCCATGTGGAGTGCTAGCACCCCTACACTTTTTTGAGTTTAAACAAGGAATCTTGGAACATTTGACTCATGACACGTGACCCTATAGCCCAATTTAAAGAGTAATGGCTCCTCCCACCCATGCAGTAACACAAAACTCATTCTTTCACTTTCATTTTGGAAGTTATGTCATTATAACACTTGATTCTCTCACTCTCACTCTATTCTCTTGTTCTTCTCTTCTCAACCTTGCTTCCATAGTGAATCTCTATTGGACTGAGGTCCCTCCAACAACCAAAGCTCTCTTGTAAGTGCTCAATGGTGTGTCTATAAAGCCAAGAGGGAGCCATATATTATTGGTAACGCTCTCTTTCTTCTTGTCTATTTTTTAATAGATCATTTATTGTATCTTTATCTCATGATATGGGTTCTCCTCCTTGAGCGGGGTTTATTTTTATCACTTTGTGTCTATTTACTGTGTCTATTTCTTTCTATCTATCTAGTTGGTCGTGGAGGTGGGAACACCAAAATGAAGGTTTGACTATGGAAAACCCCAAAAAAAACCCCAACATTTTCTCTTATGCATCTTGTGTGCAAATTGTACATGTAAAGCTTGGGGGAAGGTCTCAAATGAAAGACCCCTTGTAAGTAGGTTCTCTACCTTCCATGTGTATTTTCAACATTTCTTGCTTTATGTCAATCTAGTTAAATAAATAGACCTTGGGTCTAAGCTAGTTATCAAGTCCTTAGTATTTCTATCTAGAGGTTTAGTTATTTGTCCATATAGGACACCAACGCACCTCTAGGACTTCAACATGTTGTGTTGGCATTCCACTCCCACACTAATGTCCTTTGGCCAAGAGCTTCTCCTTTTGTGAGAGAGATATTACTATCCTGATCTTTCAACCTTTGAAGTGGTTTATATAATTGTTATTTTTGATATTCTAAGTGTAAGGAAGAAAATCGTTGTTGGATATGGTTTAGGACATAGAACAACAATCTTCTACACTTCTCATTCAAGGAAAAACCCTAAAGAACTCAATCCAAAGATGAAGTTGGGGAAAGAGATATTGCAATAGGGTGTCCTAGGGTCTTATTTATGATTACAAGAGAGGTTCACCACAAGGCTAGGGCTTGGAAAGACTAATGAAATGCAAGATCTAATGGAAAAACCTAGTGATATGCAAAGCTTAATTAAATGACCTAGAAATGCAAGTAAATCATAACAAAAAGGTGTAAAATCATAAGTGTGAACCTCGAAACCTATAAAGGCTTGAATGAGGACCTGAAATGCTGAAAACACAAATTTTGATGTCAACTGATTGGGACTCATATTCTATTCTGGGTGATTTAGTCCCAAACTGAGTTTTTTGTGCCAAAATTGGAATCTGACAATGTTGGTTCTGAATCTCTTGAAACCTTGAAAATTGGTTGTACTGGGACTCATACACCCTAGGTGGCATAATAGTTCCAATATCCTTTTTCTAAAGGTTAAGGTCTAATCTTGCTCTCCAATTTCTTCTCTTTCTCCCACACTTAGTTTCCATATCTAAAACCCTAATTTTGAACCTATAGGAAACTTTTGGTGACCTTGCAAGTGAGGAGATAACTCCAGCAAATTCCTTCAAGTTTATAACCTAATATTCAAATATCCTTCATGCTCCAAGACACCTAAATCTACAATCACACATATAAAGAGGAGAAAAACTTGTTGATTGTTAGTGAATGGGGGTTTTCCTTGGTCAAACCCCTTTGAGGTAATTAAACCAAATGATGAGATAATGAAATAAGGACATGAAACATGAAGCATGGAAAATGAAACATGAATAATGATACCTTGAATGATTTCTTGTAAATCAACAACCTAACTTGAAGTGCCCATGAAGGATGTGGATCTAGATCTTGAAATAAGTGTAGAATAATGCTTGATCTTAGATCTTGAATGCAACATCACCACACTAGCTCACTAACATGCTTAATGATTGATAGCCTTGACATGATGATGGATCTTGAATTGCTGCAATAATTGATGAAGAATTTTTCCCTTGAATTCCTTGGAAATGATCTTGTAAACTCTCTTGATGATCTTGTGAAGTCTCAGAATGCTTAACTCTTGAGTGCATGACTTGATATCATGAATTCTTAATAAAATAATCATTTGAGACCTTGTTTATATAGGAAACCTGTCCAAGTTACCGTTTATTAGATCCCTGAGGCTAACATTCATAAAATTTGAATTTTAAACCTTGATTTCCTGCTCAAAACTCAAGGAGTAAAATGGGACTCATACGCCATCTATGGTGTTCCCACCTGGGATGGATTCATATTCCCAAGGTGGCATATGGGTCCCACATGGCCTTTTTGGAGTGAGAAAGTGTCATGGGGTTAAGAAATTAAGTCTA
Organism: Sequoia sempervirens; assembly: GCA_007258455.2. Lineage (NCBI taxonomy): Eukaryota > Viridiplantae > Streptophyta > Pinopsida > Cupressales > Cupressaceae > Sequoia > Sequoia sempervirens. Next base: position 194,858,692 of record VDFB02353493.1, on the reverse strand, counting down.
TTTGTTGACCTTGTCAGGATTTTGGTTGAAATAAGCCTTGAGATGCATAATATAGGGTCTTAGGGACCTATTAATGATGATATTCAAGTCATAAATGCAAGAGGGATCAAAAATCAATGTGAAAGAGTAAATAAATATACTTTAAAACATCAAGTTAAGGAAAAATAAGGTCTATTTAGCTTAAAAGAACCCTAAATCCAATGTGAATGTGCACAACACATTACAATACTAGATTAAGGAAACATTAGGTCCAAGGACCCTAAATTTAATGTGAAGGTGTAAATGAATACACTTTACAACATTAAATCAAGGAAAAGTTAGGTTTATTTAGCTCAAATAGGGCCCAAGACCTAATGTAGATGTGTAAAACACATCACAACACTAGATCAAGGTGACCTTAAGTTCATCTTAACATTAAACATTCCCAAGCTAAGTGTGAAAATGTAAATGATGACATTTTTCAACACTAAATTTCGCTCCCACTTTAGTGAGAGGATGAACTTGATTCAAACTCACACTAAAGTAGACATTCAAGAGGGGTCCAATTGTACCAATGTGGATGGTATAGGATAACAAAGATAAAGGAGGTAACCAAGCCCCTAGGATCCAAGATCGTATGTTAACTAACATAAGCACAAAAGGACACACATAAGGTATACAATACATAGTATCAAGATACACAAATATGGAATGTCAATAACTAAAAGAAAGAAAAACAAAAAAAAGCAAAAATTAATTAAAAAAGAGGTGGATCAAGCCTTTACCATTTGTCCAATGTAGTGTGGATCATATATCAGCTATTTTTCCAAAAATTCACGCTCACTATGAGACAACAAAACTCTTGGTTGTCCACTGGGTGAGTAATCCAAGAAGGTGACACACATACACACATGACTGATATGCACTCACACACACATGCGAGTGGTTAAGGGAAAGTCATGCCTCAGATTGGATTCCCATCAAACCATACCAAAGTTATACCTCCTAATAAATTTGATAAGGTGTCACACAAAAAATGACCTTCGAGCTTCATAAGGCAAGGAAATATTTGAATGCTTGAAACTCATGATCAAACAAGATGGCACCATAGGCAAGAAAAGTGTGTTATGCAAGGTGGCCATATAACAGATATTGTAACTGTGGAAAGGGATTTTTCTTATTTCATGTAAGGTATCTTCTTAGGGAACATCATGGCTAATATCTGCAAGAGAGGGAAAGTCAAAGAAATATCATTCTCTTAGAGGAAATCAAAGCCAATGACACCACAAAGAAAAGGACACATCACAAAAAGAAAGGAAATCGCACTTGATGAAACATGAGTTTCAATGTATGACCCCACTTTAAAGAGGTTGCTAACAACATTACTATGAGAAATTGCTTTAAAGTAGAAGAAATGGGAGCTTATTCAGAAAGCCCTATGCCAAGTCATATGTTTCCAATAAGCTACGTCATGAAAAGGTTTTTCATCCCAAAATGTATAACTTAGTATGTCACATGTGAATCAACCTAAGGAATTTCGCCCACATCCCAAGCTTTCTCTTATATGTACATGAAAGATGGTAAACTAGCCAAAATAGACAATGACAAGTGTCGTATGAGGAAAAGGCTATGTAACCCCTTGCCCCCACTTGGTGTAGGACTAGGATGAGCCGAATAGGATGAAAATAATTTTCAATTGGAGGAAATAGGTGCTTCAACATAATGAAGAGCACCATAGTCGCTAAGATGTTGAATTTTGTTACTCAAAGCCTTACATTCATTAGTAGCATGAACATGAACTCTATGATATGCACAAAGTGAAGTTTTGTAGTAAAATTTATTTCCTATTCTTAGAGGGAGGGATATCTAACAATCTTGGAGGAGTGTCCACAAGATACTCTCTTGATCAAAAGTAGATGTTACTTTATTTTGTGGCAAATATATCTCTTGCTTAGTATTAGGTGTCATACTTACACTTGATACTCTTTCAATTTTGAGATTTTGTTCTCTCCTTTACAACAGGGTGTAAAATCTAAAGAATTCAAATCATTAGTGTTTTGCATGATGACATTAGCATTAAGCGAGGATTTCCTTGTTCCTTTTGTTTCTTTCAAAGGATGATAATCAATACCACTAGTGTCTATCAATTCAATATGTACTACTATGAAAGTTGTCATAGAAGAATCTTTTGTAAGAGTGTTGATATTGAGTGAAGGCTTGATTGTTTCTTTTGAGGAACAATAACCAAGACCACTAGTCTTTTCTTGCATGTGAGGCTCTATAGGGACAAGGATACCTTGTTCTCTAGCACCACATCCATTTCCACTATATCCCAGTGGTTTTGTAAGTTCATAACCTCTTTCGTAAAGCTTTTTCATTTCTTTAGGATTCAAAGGTTGTTGATAGTTTTTTTTTTCAAATTTTGTTGTGTATGTTGTCTTTTCTTCTAAAGTAGTTGAGGTGGATGCTTTCGAAGGGTCTTCTGAATTTTGTGTTGGCATTACCACTTTTTCTTTTTCCCTTCTAAATTCTTTGTTTATGATCTTTTATTCTCCCATGAATGTTGGTTCAAATTCTAAGGAACCCCAATCATCAGTTTCCAATAGCCTCGTGATTTCCTCAATATGTTTTTCTTTGTCGTTCTATTGTACAAGTTCTTCTTGTGTAGTTGGTGTTAATGTTTTCAAAATATTTTTCTTTCCTTTCTCAATGCTCAAACAACTGTTTGGGTCAGGGTCAGCTTCAAGTTTGTACACTTTGTTGTTGTAAATATAATTCATTTTATGATGAAGAGTAGAAGGCACCCCATTCATTGCATGAATCCACGGTCTTCCTAAATAAAGTTTATATGAAATATCATGAGGCATAACATGGATTGATGTTTCTAATGTGTCCTTTCGAGCTATAATAGGAAAAGTGATCATACCGAGCGATTGTTTTCCTACATTGTCAAATCCCTTAATAGATAAAGATTCAGGTAGAATTTTTTATTTATCCACACCAAGCTTATCCAAAAGGATCACACTACACACACTAAGGGTGGATCCATTGTCAACAAGGGTTCTCTTTATCTCCAGTTGATTATGTATAGCTATTATCATGAAAGCATCATTTTTTTTTTGCACTTCCAAAGGAGGGAGCTCACTTTGGTGGAAAACAATCTCATCATTTATTCCTTGAATCATGGTTGCTATGTCATTTTATTGCGCATTAGAAGGGATAGGAACTTGTTGTAAGACATTTTGAATCATGTTGTGATAATGAGGGGAGACTTGAATAAGGTTCCATGATGATATCTTAGTAGGAATGTTCTTTAGTTGTTCAACAAGATCATACTCCTTTTCACGAGGATGACTTGACAAGATAGGGTTAGGTAGGATAGGATTAGGCAATGGGAGGGATGTTGAAGGTGTTTTTCTTGGTTGTAGATTGTTTCTAGTGTTATATGTGTGAGCAATGGTATTATGACTCAGTTATTGTGACACATTATTCTTAAGTGGGTAAAGGACAAGTTACAATTATTTTGAGTTGGAGGTTTATGTGAAGGTGGGTAAAGGATGAGTTGAGGCTAACTAATATTAACATCCCTTAGTGAAGGAGAGTCTAATGTTACTTCATCATCTTCATCTAAGGAAACTATATCACTATTTCCAATGTTATCATTTTCTTGCACCATGATATCCTCCCTAGGAGGAGAGTTTTTAGGAGAACTACAAGCTAGGTATTCATGATATTCAAAGGTTGGTTCTTCTAAAATGACTTCATCACAAGTAAGGGAGTTATCAATGGTTTTATTTTCTGGTTTATCAATGGTGGCATTCTCTTGTTGAATAATGTATTTCTTAGAGGAAGAGAGGAAAATAGGATTCTCGTGACTCTCATTACTTTGATCTTCTAACACAAAAATATCTTCTTCACAACTAGGAGAGATATTAGGAGAAGGATAACTATGATTACCATGATCAAGTCCATGATTTCATTCTTGTTTTCTAAGGTCTTATTCTCTGTTCCCTAATATCTACCCTAGTAAGGTAGCTTTTAGTGGATTAATGAACAAGATGTTCATCACATTCCATGATTAGGTTTTGTAAAGTAGCTTCATCACAACTAGGGGAGGTATCGAGAGAAGGAGAATCATGCTTGTCAATGATTGGGTCTTTTCTTTCAAATAGATCTCTCCAAATGGTAGGAGCATTAGGAAAGGGAGGAATGAGATTTTTATGACTTTCAAGTATATCTTCTAACACAAAACTATCATCTTCATTACTATGAAGGATATTAGGAGAAGAACCTGTTAGCTCTCAAAAATGCAGGCGAAATACCTCAAGAGGTCGCCAATCTCTTGGTACGTTTTAGGGTAACAGACAAGGTTTAAATTGTTTAAACCTTCTTCTCCTTAGGTGTTGTTGGACCTAGGTGGGTATACCTATATGAATAAAGAAAACTTGATTTATGTTTATGTCCTAAAGTATTTTATTCACAATGGCAAATGGGAGTGGATAAATGGAATGTGATTTGGTATAAATTGTGTAGCAATATCGAGACTAAAACCTAATATGTTCAGTTAACAGATGTGAATAATAAATAAAAATAAAAGAATGAAAATATAGAGACTAGTGCCTTATTGGGTATGTGGAGTCAAAATAAATCTGACATGAGTACTTCTTTCTGGCAAATATTCAAGTTGTTCAACATATAATTTAGTTTATAACTTGTATAAACATGCAAGGTTATGACTACCAAGTTCTTCTTAATGATCCAAATGGAATTCCCTAATTACTATGATCAACTAAAAGGATTTAATATTCACTTGAAAGAAGCAATCAATCAATCATACAGATACAAAAAATGTGCACCGATAAACTGAATATAAACTTGTTATATCAATTTAAATAACTAAAAAACCACCAACTTGGAGACAACTTCAATAATACTTTCAATAAACAAAATAAACAACTGATACCAAAAATATGCCACCACATTAAATGATTTGAATTGATATCTCCATAATCTTAAGCATGCATCATAGTCTCATATTTGTAAAACATCATATTCTATTGTATCCTTATTCTATTATATTTTCTTGTATTATCCTTTGTTTCGCTACCAAAACAGATAGTTATAAATTGAATACTCGAAAGGATGTGTCCTTTCAAAAATGTCATATGTTTAAACACAATAGATTAAAAGATAATCATGCTCTGTTAAGCCATAAATGAACTTTAGATAGGTGATCGAAGTAATCCCGGCATTCATGTGTATCTGCATCTCCAACTGCATTCCAGATTGTGATCTCCATTCTTACCATCTCATTTTTCTCGCACGCCTCATCCAATGTTGTGTCTTCCACAGTAGCTATCTTTAGGATTTCATGCAGTATTGACTCTCTCACTTTTCCATCTGGTCATTTCTTTTAATTCTCCTTTATCATCAAAGAATGTAGTCAATGCTTAATTGGCGGCATTTATCAATCCCTCTGCATCCCCTTTCAATTCTTCAAAGAAGTTTCGATGTTTACTCATAATATGATTTGTAGCTTCAATTGTTGCACTATTAGAAATATCTCTCTGGTTTGTTTTTTGAAACTTCTCCAAAATCCTTCCATCCATCCTTTCATGTTCTTTCAATGCAGCAAGGTTATGTGAATATTTTACCCAGAGTTTATTCAACTAAGATGTTAAACTGGCATGTCTTTTCTTGATTATTGCTACAAGTGCATTATATTTCCCTTGGGAGTAAGCACTTGATCCTTCCCAATGATTTTTTGACTGAGAGCTTTCACCATGAGTAAGAAGCTTGGTTGGCTTCATTGTAACACCTAACAAATCTTTTAGGCGATCATTTTCTCTCAACATCCTCTCATTATTTGTTTTGTACATTTCCCTCTCCTTAATTAACATCTAAATTTGGGCTTTGTTTAGTTTTGTAACATTAATTCCAATTTATGTTGTAGCCACAGGATCAGCCTCTCCAACCTTTAAACTCATGACATGCCCGAATGCTTTCTCAATATCAATGACTACTAATTTCCTATGGGGTTGATATAAGGCCCAAATCCTTAATGATCCTTCATCTGTATTGTATTTTGATCCTGCATACACTTTTGTTACCTTTTACGGGTTGAACTTGTGTGTAACATTACTGTCTTTTAAGAAACTATCAAAGACTAGTGCAAAATTGAGATCTAGCCCAGGGAAGATCATGACACCGAAATTTTCTAGCATTTTCCTCCCCTTTTTAGGGGTCATACCTGCCATCTCCTCATCCACACACCTCTTTAAATCATTCAGTAATTTCTCTTCATTATCTAATGTGATGTTGTCAACCCTTTCTCTTATTTCTTTCCCCTTTTGTTTGTACAAAAAATCATTAAACTCTAGAGAGTTTACAAATTCATCATCTAATACAAATGATTTGCAGTACTCCACATGCCTTGCATCTACCTCTGTATTCTCTTCAGCACTCAATTCTCTGGCAGGGCAAGTGTAATGTTGAGTTCTCATTCTAGACATTTTACTTGGTTGGTTTTGTAGCACATTATCCTCAGGAACTTCCTCCTTAGAGGACAATAACTTTGCATCCTACAACCCCTGATTATATCTCTCAACCACTATCTCTGCTTCTTCTTCCAAATTCTGGATCATATCATCAAATTGATAGGGCATATGTTGATACCCTCCGAATTCTATTCTTATTTTAGCATAATTAATGTACCCTTCTGGGTCAAAATTCTTTTTGGGTGGTCCTCTTTTCATATTGTACTGCAATAATTTATCAAGGATCAAATTATATCCTTCCTTGGCTAACACAGTGAAATCACCAAAGCATAATGTACTAGGCATGAAAGCCTACTTTCTAAAGGAGCTAAAATTCATAACGCTAGAGTAGTCCATATGTCGAACAATTTCCAAATATGCAATTTTGTCTAGGATTATTTTTGGAAAAATGAATGGGGTATCTTCAAAACCATAAACCCTAATCATAGTGGCACCCTCCAAGCAATACTAATCTCCCCAATTATGACTAATTGGCCTACTGAAATCCTTTGGCTGAAGAATCCTCTTTATCTCTTCAAATAAAGAATAATCGCATGGATGATTGTACAATTTGTACAATGTCTTCACAAAATACTCCTCAAAGTGAATAAAACTAGAATTAGCAAATCTACTATCCCAGAGAGTTGTCCACAATTGAACAAGTAAGGTCATTCCATCCTTGTCAAATTGAGAAATTCTCATTTCCTGGGGCCAAAATCCCAACTCCTACCCAAAATATAACACTATGTGCATCAATAATGAATAATGTTTGAGATAAAAAAATAGAAGCTCTGCCCTTTATTGTTGTCAATCTAGAATCAAGCCCCTTAAAAATGTATGAGGCATATTCAAATGGTCTAGAGTTGTGGTATTGGATATCTGCGGAAATTTTCATGGGCACAATTGACATATACTCAGGGACATCCATTCCCAATACTTGACCTATTGAGAAATATGTATACTTCATATAGGGCTCAAATAGGTCAACATGAAAAGGAGGTCCATCACTATCCTGTAGAGGAACTGGTTTGCCACCTTGTCTAATCCTGTGAATTGGCAACCTCCAACCCTTATAAATTGTGTCCATTCTCCCAAACTCCTTTTCCAATTCTTAACATATGACCTTTTCATTGCAAACCCCTTCCAAATTGAAAACCTCCCCTATTGCATCTTCTGATAAGTGTATTTGTGGTTTCCCGAAGGGGTCACATATAGCTTTAAGTTTTGAGTTAGAATGAATAGCTAACAACTTTATCAATTCTGCATTTGCAAATACATTAGGGCACACTAGCTTTCCCAAATTAAGCTTCCATGGGTTGCATACTGGTTCAAAATGATTTCTCATGTGACAGTGAAAGTTAAACAATTCATACCCTCTTATTAGAGTCCAAACATCTCCTATGAGTCTAAATTTATCATCCAATTTATTTATTTATACCCTAAGTTGAGCAAATCATCTAGCTTTAGGTCCAGAGCTAGGTAATTGGTCAATGAGGTATTGATTTAATCTTCATTCAGTGCCCTCATGTTTTATCTCAATTTTTTGTTTCTTTCCCTTAGGTTGACTGCTTTCACCATGTTTTCTGCTTTTTGATTTTCCTGAGCTAGGGGACTCCATTCTTCAAAATTACAGAAGTTAAAATTACAAGAACTAAGACACACAAACTTACTATATTTTGCTTGAAACCTTCGGACTGAGAAAATTCCTTGATTCTTCATTCATCTTTCTGATTCTTTCGCTATCAATTCAACACTAATGTTCCCAATTGAATTCTCCTTATTATGCTTTGTCATGCCACTAATATGTTAGCTGAAACACAAGTGCAGTAAGTCCTTTTTTGAAAATTACACTGTCACATCATATAGTGTTGTCGGTGAGACATTTTCAAATCTTGGGCAATAGCTTTTAGCAATGTTCATTAAACCATTCATCAAAACATCCTGTAGTCTCCCCGATACTTTGAGTCTTACCAACTATTGAAAACTATATATCACTCTAATGTCTTGTAGTCTCATCGACATTTGGAGTCTCACTGATAGCTATCCTCTCAGTCTCATGTATATCGCTATGACATTTTAAGTTGGGGAGATGTTCCATAGATTATATTGTGTCTTACCAAGATACACCCCGTGGTATTTTTCTGGTTGCTGAGATACAATTACTTTCTCGCTGATGAAACAACACTTCGGCATGACTCTCATATCTCTCTCTGATGAAATTAGTCTCTTCGATAATTAATTCATACTGTCGAATCCTTTACCCACATAATCCTATCGGCGTGACATATGGGTCGGCAGGACTACATGACTTCATCCTGATAATCATTTGATAGAATCTCTTTATGCTTTGTCGGCAAGACCAAATGCATTCGATAAGACTTCATTTTGATTACTTTTTGTCTGTCCAATATGTCTCCTTGTGCGCTGGTCGGTAAGACATATATAAGTTCATTATGACTTATTCCAATGATGACTCTCCTATCAATACGATCTTTCTATCGCTTACCCAATTAATTACATCCTGTCGATATGTGTCTATAGATGAAATCACATCGATATGACACTCCCGAACTCTTGTCGACAGACTACAAAAGATACACATTAGTAAAAATTGCTTCATGGATCGGAGAGACCCTCACCATCTCTTGTTGATATGAATTATATAGTGAAATATTCAGGGCTAGATGAATTCTATGGGACCACATGACAAAGTATGGACAAAAATATTATGAAGAGAGGATTTTTGTGCTTATGGTAAGGACTAATTTGGAAACTCATGTGTATAAATAACTATAAAATTTTCAAAATTTTACAGTTCCAACATAACCAACATGTTTATCATGGTTATCTACAACTACATCCCTATGCTCTATAATTTCTTCCCAAGTGGGAGAGGTAGGATTGTCAAATCTTTCAATCATTAGATCTCTTAACACCAACATTTCCTCCTCACAAATGTAACTTTCATGGTCATTTACAATATGAGAATTCTCACAAGTAGGAGAAGTGTTGGGAGAGGAATGTAAACTAAGCAAAGTGGTGGCAATGATTTTTTCTTCTATTGTTATAATATCTTCCCAAGGGGAAGGAGGAGAAGGACAATAAATACCTTCATGGCCCTCAACGATTGAATCTTCTTTCACCAAGATACCTTTGTCACTAAAAGGAGAGGTATCTAGAGAAGAACAATTATGATCGTCATGAATTTCCATGCTTGTATCTTCTTCTAGATCACATCATTCCCACAAATAGGAGAGATAGGAGGGGTCTAGTTTTAAGGTAAGTGTCAACATTTTTAGTTTCTTGCACTAAGAGACTCTCATAACTAGGAAGTGTATTGAAAGAATGACTAACATGCTTATTGAGTAACTTTTTCTTTGAAAACTTGGAAAAGATAGGAACTAACATTTGTGCAAAGTAATCTAGATGCAAACTTAAAATGCAATGTAAAGACCTCGAATGAAATGCAATTTTCAGATTTCAAACAGGGTAATTTACTTATTAGACTATGCAACAATCTAAAAATGAAATGTTGTAAATGCAAATTTGGAATTGAGTAGTGCATGAAATGAACCTAATTAAGCTAGATCTAATGAAATGAATGTAACTTAAACTTATCCAACTAAAATAGATAATTAATGATAGAGAAATGCATGAAATGAACCTAATTAAGCTAGATCTAATGAAATGCATGTAACAAAAACTTGGCCTTGGACTGAAATAGATAACTAATTGTAGACACGTGAAATTGACATCATGCATTTGACTAGGTCATATTCATCCATTCATCAAATAAATCAAGTTTATTTATCAATCTCCTAAAGTCATCAATTAAATTAAATAAATCAACTTGATCCTAATATCACCCTCCTTGATTAAATAAATCAAACATTTATTTAATTAAGTCTGAAATCACCTTCCATCCCTTTTGATTTAAATAAATAAAAATATTCAAGTCAAAAGGGTCAAAGCCCCTAATCATCAGTTAATATAATCTAATCCTAATTAATCTAACCTAACCATCCCTTAACATCCTCTATCTTTTCCCACTTGCACCAATAAATCATTTTAATTCATTTATAAAATCAGCATTTTCCATCGACATGGCATCTTTGAGGAATATTCCCTCAAGTTTGAATTCAAAAACAAGTGGACATGTACACCCAACAAAGCATTTATGAGCTCTTACATGTCTCTTGCACAAGTCAAACTAAGCATTTAATTCACAATTTCAAATTTGAATCTCCCCCTCTTTGGCACATTGACCAAAATGTGCTCATTCCTCATCCTATGACAAGATGACAAGTGGCATCCTATCATTGGTCAAATCTTTGTCCCACATTCATCCATTTGGCTATTTCTCTCATTAAAGCATTTTATAAATAGAGAGCTTCATTCATCAACAAATCATCCACAAATCTTATGCAAAGTCACTCTCTTCATTTGAGAACTGATTTTGTCCATGGCATCATTATCATTGGCATTATCAAGGGTTGGGAAAGGGCTATTTTCCACAATAGCACCAATCCAATATGAAATAAAGTTTTGATTATGTTTTTATATGCTTGCATTTAATTATCTTTGTTCTATTTATTTTGCATATTTTAGCATGGTTAAGTATTTCATAGGGATGTTTAGTCTAATGGGTTTCAAATGACTAACATGATGATATTATTGAAGATTTTGTGATTTCTGGATTTTTTATTGTGTTAAAGTTTTTTCATCACAATCAAAAATCCAGAAATCACAAAATCTTCAACATGATAGATTGTGGAAATCTCATAGCATTAATGATGATATTATGTTAAGATTGTTAACCATTTGTAGATTTGGCATCCACATTATGGCGCTAGAGGGAGGGGTAATCTATGTGTTACTCATGTAATTTGTATTATAAACTATTGCTTATTTCGTTAACATTAGTGCCATAAGACAGATACATGCCAAGCAAGGGTGTTTTATTTTTTTTATTTTTTATTTTATAAATCAAGAATGGCAGCATAAGTGTTAATTTAAGATTTAAATTTATGCAGTTGTTGCCTCTCTTTTTGACGTCTTGTGTCTCATGTTTAAGTTAGTGGAATATTTTCTTCTGTTGTTATTGCTAAGTGATGTGATTCAATAAAATATAAACCTTCAGTGCTAATTACTTTCTTGTAAGGAGGTGGATTTCCTTTGTACGCACTGAGGTGGGGGCAACACTTTGAACTGTGCTTTTACACTTTACTTATTATCATTCATTATTGTAATTCATTCTTTTGTTTTTTGTCCTCTCTTCCTTCTCTTTGCTATACTTGATGACCTCTTTCCACCCTCTGTACCTGCTTGTCCACATACCCAACCTGTGTGGTTCATTTCAGAGACATCTCAAAGAATGACCACTCTTAGTGCTTAGCAGAACCCCCAATCAATCTATCACTCTACCTGATCTGCATCTTTCCTCACTTCCAGATGCCTCTCCTCTAACTCACATAGGCTACAACAGTGCTTTTTTTTGTTTTTTTTCTCTTCATAAGAAGTAAAAAATTAAAAAAGTGACCTCCACTCTATGGGCGCAGTCATGTTATAATAGTTTTCTCAAGAAATTTTTCAAACACCTTGCGTGCAAGCTCACTAAGCCCACATTTCATAAACATATTAACAACAACACACCATATTTGATTCTTGTTCACTCTTGATAGCATAGGCATAAACCTGCTTGCTCGTTCCCAATGTACCTGCCTTATCCTCTCCCATTGATGTGTGCCATATGAAAAATGTTTATCTCCCAGCACCATTCCACATTTTTCCCACATAATGTTGTCATCTTCCATACATTTTTGATTGACAGGTTCTCGTGCCCTTTGCTTTAAGTTCTTCCCTTGAACGGGTGCTCCTCTTGCCATTGCCTAATGTAGTCTCTATAAAATGTGTTGCTCCTCCTCTTACCATTGGAAGGCCTACTATCCTCTCCACCAAAATCAACTTGAAACCAGGCTTCAAATTAGAGATGCGGACTTAGATGAAGCATTCATGGAGATCACTTTCATTATCAATCTTTTCTTCATGCCATGGTCTATAATTTAAATCAGGATGTGACTCTCCAAATTGGAGAAGTAAAGGCTCAGTGCACTTATCTTACACATTGATTGCTTATGTACGCTTGTAGATATTTCTTGTGAAACAGGTTAGTCAAAGGGCGGACAACGAGGATGATGGAAAATTTTGTAAGCCCACACTAATACATTGTGTTAGATTTTGTTTTCTTTTTATCTCATGTAGGAAAATAAGATGGGAAGTGAGGAAAGTGAGAGGGAAGTAATTAATGATGGTGCAGATTTGACATGGGAAAACAAAATAGTTGTATAAGACTTCAAGATTGCACTAATGTCTTACATTTATGCCGCCCACAAAAAGAGTCGCTTCACATTTATACCACTATCAAACTTACGGTTGTTTCTCTGAAATTGTGCCAATCTTAGAGAAGCAAATAATAGCTTATGCACCATAGTTATAAATTCCATTAGTCCCAGCGCTATTTATTTTAGTCTCTACTATTCGCTGTCTTTCTTAATATTGATATTGCTATCCATAATTTGCTATTACAAAGTGGCTACTCTCCAAATGTTGTAATGTTTATTTGGCATCATTGGTTGATTAACTTTTAATGATCTAACTATTATGTTCTCTTGTAGATACTCGACATGGCAACTTAAAATTTTCTTGGTTGACATCGGAATCAAGTAAAGGCAAGAAAATTAGAGTTGGAAAGTTGAGCATTGAATTTTGAAATTGACAAAAGCATTTTTAAATGCTTAGAGCATCCATTTCTTTCTTTTTTTTCTATTTTAGGCCAACTAGATCATTGATTTTTTCAAAGTTGGACTAAAATTGAACCTAAAAACTCACTAAATTTTCAATTTGGGTTCTAAAAGAATTGAACAATCAAGTATTCATCTTTTCTTTGGTGCTTGAAACAAATCAAATCATTGCTTTGAAGGATAAAATGAATGTGTATCTTTATTGTTTTGTAATTATTTACACAAAGTAATATCATCAAAAGATGTATGCGCTTCTCTCGCACCTCACAATGATCTTGAGAATCAAAAGGCTTTTGGTGACATTAAATTGTATAATTAATTACCCACACACTTAATTTTGGGTTTAAAATTGAACAAAACACTTTGCGAGTGTGAGTAAACTTATTGCATGTGTTATCCCTTTGTTTCTAAATGAAGGTTGATTGAACTATGAATATGTTTACTCACTTTTGTCTATCTTAGAGGGCCTGCCTTGGGGAAAAAGTACTCACCCAAGGGAATGACTCAACCGATAATACTCTAAAGCCAAGAGTATTTCCAACCAGGATATAAATGTGGGTATTGGAATAAAAGCCAATATCACGAGGTTGGCTCTGACGAGATGGATCTGAAAGGGAACTCTCACCACATGGTCAATCTCCACGAACGGAAAGTCTGAAATAAAACCCTTGTTTGTAGTGGCCTATTAACTTATTCACCAAGTTTATCGAAGTGGTGCATTGGAACTTAGATTCCAAGAATTTACTTGCCATGTCTGATCTTGGTTAAAGTATAGAGGTTAAGACTTCATTCTTAACATACATTTATACTCTCTCCTTGGTTGCATGTAAAATCATCTCTTCTACTATGAAGGGCATGAGGCAAGCCCACCAAGAAAAATGTACCAATTGAGCTAGGGTGTTATATTGCTTGTGAGTCAGTTTGAAAACATAGTGCTTTGATCGAAAATATTGGAAAACCAACATTCAACATGAGCATCAAATCTCAAACCCTTTAGGAGAAGCAAATATCCTTGAACGAATTCACATGCTATTGCTTGTCCTTGGGATCTTATCCTTAGAGGCTTCTAATCATTTGGATTTCACCTCAATTTGCTCCTACTAAGGTCAACAATAGGTAACTCTTGCCTCAAATTTCCTTGGTTTCTGCATAATACACTTTGCAGATAAGGGGAAAGTTGAGACATTAGACATCAAGATTCAAGATTTAACCAAAAGTGTGTTTGTGGTAAAAATAATCCATTAAGCAAAGATTAAATCAATTGGACCCCACACATGTGCTTAGAATCTTTTGGTCATATGGTTTTCATGCAAACATTGGTCTTTTGATTTTGAATTACTCTTAGAGAAAGGCATGTTCTTCATTATCTTGGTCTAGTAAACAAGTCCTTCTTAGGTTCATTTAGGATCCAATCAAACACTTCACTCATTCAAACATTTATTATCCCATCCCGCAAACAACTTTAGAGCTTTGGAAACATCATTCTAGACTTGGATAAATCATCAAAATCTAAACCACCTTGTTTAGTTAGGTGTATGGGAATGCATCCTTTCTCATACATTTAATTGAATTAGCAATCCTTTGAACAAGTTCATCCTAAGATCACATATAACATTTTAGGGTTTACAATTTCATTATCCAATCAAACCAATCAAAATCAAGCCCTAAGTCTAGCATTGATCCAAATTTCCTAAACGTTCAACACTCATATCATTCACCCCTTTCATCCTTTTCATCGTCATTGGTCCTAAGAACCTTAGAGGTCACTTTTGCAACAAGGTCAAAACACAAGAGGAACATGGAATATAAAATTGATCCATACATCATAAGTAATCCAAGTCAACTAAGCTATCAAAGCCTTACAACACCGATTGATTATCAACACTCACATCTATACAAACCATACATTGGATCATTACCTTTGACAAATATCAATAGTACAACAAATGTGAGTATGCCTAGTCAAAATTTTGGAACACCTTTCTCGATAGTAGATTTAAATCCAAGTCCAAAGCTACAAATCCACCAACCGAACAATCAATGCATGAGCCTTCAAATGAACAGTTTCATCCCACCAAATACCTACATGCCAAATGAGAATGTACCAAGTACAAGTTTTTCAAATGTGAATCCGGCAAACTTTGGGATAAAAATGTTTGCAAATCATACGAATATTTTTCAAAATCCAAACAAGATGTTAACGACTCCAAGTCAAGGTAACACCTTGCAAAATCAAAGTTACCTAAATCAAGGCAATGTGATTCCCAACATCAAAAATGTTCAATGTCAACCTATCATGCTAAATTTGAACATCATCCCAAGTCAGAACATTGTCCAAAATCAATTTGTTCATGATCCCATTCAAAAATCACAAGTATGCACCCAAAATCTACTTGAACAAAAACCAAATCAACTATATCAAGGGAGTCAAGATCGAAATCAAGATCAAATTGCTATACTTACCAAAATAGTTGAGTCATTGCGCCAAGATACATCTCCACCACCATTACCCATATCAACATCATTCCTTGGTTTAGGGCTTCGCCCTTTACCTAGTACCAATCACTCCATCCAAATCAATCCACCTAACACCAATCATGCCATCACATCAAATCCTTTAAATATACCATCAACATCGCACCAACAGATGGTATCTAATCAAATGACAACATCAATCCTGATAAATCAAAATATGGTCTCCCAAAGACCTATCATCTCAGTCATTCTGACCATTCCTATCACCTCGATCACTCCAACCACCCCTATCACACCCATCATATCTCAACCCCTCACTACCATGATTGCTCCAAGCGTATCTCAACCACTTATCACTACATCCAAAAAAATTATGAATCGACCACCACTACCACCAAAACCAAATGCAGCAAGACAATATAACATTGTGCTAAAAG
This sequence comes from Sequoia sempervirens, assembly GCA_007258455.2. Taxonomy (NCBI): domain Eukaryota; kingdom Viridiplantae; phylum Streptophyta; class Pinopsida; order Cupressales; family Cupressaceae; genus Sequoia; species Sequoia sempervirens. The sequence goes on along the minus strand of VDFB02353493.1, from coordinate 194,842,465 downwards.
CTCACCAAGCCTACCAAAAGGCCATCCAACAATATCTATCCATGAAACAAGCAAGACAAGCTCAACAAGTGCAACAATCCTCTCAAGCTGCCCAAGCCTCTCAAGCTACCCAACAAACACAAGCACAAACACAAAAAATGATAACTATTGGGGACAATGACCAAGATCTATCCATCAATGAACACCTTGAATATGTTTCCACCTCATCGAATGATCAAACTAACATACATCAAGAATCACTTTTCAATCATGATCAAAATCCACCAACAATACTCAACAATGATCCAATTCAAGAAATGTCAACATCACTTGACCCTATGGTTGAAGACATTCACAATCTCTCCACCACAATTGTTGAAAAAAATGTTCAAAATCTCTCAATTAAGGAGCACATTGAAGATGTTTCTAGCCCATCTGATGATCAACTCACCATACATCAAGAGCCACTTTTTAGTGATCTATTTCAAGGAGTGTTAGAATTATTTGATCCCATTGACATAATCTACGATCCATCGACCAACGATCATATTGAAAATGTCTCTACATTGCCTTATGAGTTAGAGGACATATCTCAAGAATTTATGCCAAAGCATGATCAACGTCTTTCACCAAATACTAGTAATGGTCCTTTCCAAGACATATTGACATCCTTCGACCTCATGGTTACAAATAATAAGGAACCTTGAACTTGACACTTGAGGATATTGAACCACTTACCATGTCTAATGACAACATCCAAGAACCCTTTGTAAGAAATCCATTTTTGAAATTGATCCATGTGAAGAACTTGATCCAAAGCATGTCGAAAGCAACTCCAAAATCATTCAAGATCAAGAATTTGTATCTTCAAGATACTACAATAATCTAATGGACACTCTCCTATCTATGCTAGATGATCATATCCATGTAGCACATACTCCTCCATCTACCCATAAGATTCTTTCTATGGATGGACATGTAGATGATCTTCATCTAGAACAAAATTATGTTACACAAAAAGAGCAGATTCTTAACTCCTACAGTCAAATTGAGTTATCAACATCAAGATCAGATATATCCCGAATTCAGACTAAGGACATTAGGTATGCAGATATCCAACATTATATGCTCAAGGAAACAAGTCAGACAGAAAAATATAATTTAGAGTTGGTAGAGCAGCAAATTGAAACATCACCTATGGTGGTCATTTATCAAAGAATGCATTATAAACAAGAGCACTCAGAACAAGAAAAATCAAAGCATGAAGGTACTACTTCCACAATATTGGGGGCAACTTTGTCTCAAGAAAATATCAACATAGGAAGCATGAAGTATCCTTATGATGAAACCGATGTCAATACTACAACCAACACGTCATGAATCTTCATCCACCCATCACCCCATCCACGAATTGGGACCAACACCAAATGAAGGATGTGAATCAAAGTACGAATAACGTTATCAAAGAAAAAGAAGCTGAGAAGCATAATGGATAAATCAAATACAAATGGATACCAAAAAATACAAAGAAAGATCATCCCTATCAAACTCCATCAGTCAAAGAAACTATGGGGAAAAATATAAAAGGGAAAAGTATCCATCAAATATGTCCACAAAATCAAAAGCAGGCTATTCAAGCAACGTATAAAGTATATCAAGTAGTTGGTCCTAATTCGACGCACACTTTTGTATCCACCCATCATTGTTCATTTCCCAAGTTTAGAGAGTCAACGGTTCCAAACTGTTAACCAATCCATCTCTTATCCCTAAACACACTCCATCCATGCCTCCACGCATAATATCCAATTCTCACATTGACCATGTGTTGGAAACGACCCTTCATCATAAGGATTTAGAAGGCACTCTATCGCGATGTGTGCACAAAGACAAAGTTAACTCCGGTATCGACAAAGCAAATCAGGAATCTAAAAAGTTGTATTCAAGTGCACGTATCTTAGCAAAGCAACTTCTTCAAGCAGGATATCGATGGCACATTATGACAAGGGCATCTACATCAATGACACCTTGTGATTCGACATGAGCTTAAAATCTTTTAGAAAAACCAAAAAAATATATATGAAAATCCAAAAAAAAAATCAGAAAAAGGATTGAAAATAGTAAAGAGAAAATCGTCCTCTAGTGAAAACCACTACGATGGCACTTTGGGGAAAACCATGATGAAAACCTAGCAAACAGGTGTCATGTGTAGAATCGAGCATCTATGTGTGCCACTCCAAGAGAAAGCATCTCATCCCATCCATAATAAATCCAGCATTCCATCCATCTCATCCACAATAAATCCATCCATCCATGAACCAATTATCCAATCCATTTTTTTATCCATCTACATCCATCATCCAAGTTATCTTGATCTTGGTAAAAAGATTGGTGCACACTTTACACTTGCTTATGGTAAACATCTTGACATGGGTCATTTTCATTGATCCTATCCTATCCAACATTATCTGAGCCATGAAGCATTATCCAATGAAGCATTCCTTTATCTGAACATTGTATCTTATCGCAAGATAATCCTTGGCATCCTTTGCATGCTTACCATATCCATCCATACACTTATCTGAGCATCCACCCATGGCATTTCGTACATTGCTAGATATTGGGGGCAGATATTTACATCTTGCTTCAGGAATAAATATATGGTGATCTGAACATTGGAAAATGTAAAATCAAATTGGTCAAAGCATTTGTGATCTAGAGTCTAAATCACTAGCCCATGGCATATTTTGGTGAGAAGAAATTCCTTATCAATCTTCATCTTTCATCGAACATCAATCCAAACAATCAATGTTAGTCGCATCTAATTTACAAGTCAAACGTCACATCAAATCATTCGAACAATTTTTTTTCCAAATCAAGCTTCATCAATCATGATCAATCAAATCCAATCCAAAAATCATCATCTCAGGATATCCTTGTGTTGCTTAACACTATCCTTGCATTTTTGTGTATCCTCAACAATGTTATCATCACAATCCGATCGACATCTCAATCCTTGTGTTGCTTAACACTATCCTTGCATTGTTGTGCATGCTCAACAATGTCACCATCAATTCATCAATTCAATCAGTCAACCTTAGCTTGGTCTTCAACAAAGTCCCAAACAGAGAACTGATATCAACACACATGTCCATATCCAAATCGTCAAAATCGTGTGAAAAATCCAAAAACATCCAAAACATTGAAAAATCCAAAAAACATCCAAAACATCGAAAATCCAAAAACATCCAAAATCGCACAAAATCCAAAAACATTCGAAAACCACAAAATCCAAAAAACACTCAAAAAGTCAGAAAAACATCAAAAATATTGGAATCTAAACTACATCGTCTCTGAGCTTAAACATAGGCAAGGCTAATCTTTGATCAGCCCATGAGATACAAAAACACAAAAACGTTAAAAAAAAAAAACAAAAACATCCAAAAACATCCATAAAATGTCAGAAAACCCCAAAACATTCAAAAAATCAAAATATTTGTAAAAACTTGAAAATACCAAAAACCTCAAAACATTCCAAAAAATGTCAAAAAATCCAAATATTTGAAAAAATCCACCCGTCTCATCTTGCTTTCACTCGAAATAATCAATCATCCATAATAAACTGATCATCACCTTCATCCTTTGGAAACACAAACAAAAATGATCATAGCAGTTAGCAAAAGCAAGCTTCAATCATAAAATCAAAATCGAAACATCAAACCTTAAAAACAAAATCAAACTCTTAATCATTTTTAGACATGTCAATCAAACTTATATCAACAGCCTATCAATCAACTTATCAACCCATCATCATCCTATATAATGCATGTCCTAGGATATTTCGTTCTGACAATGGGCATCATTTTGGATATCACTTGGATTCTTATCCTATCAAAACACATCCCTCTGGCTGAAGGTATGAAGAACATTAACTTGTTTGCTTACTTGATCTTTTCTTGTGATTTATCTTATTGTGCTCATTCCAAAGACCTCTTGATGATATCCAAATGAAGTATTTAGAGAGATAGGAATAGGGCAATGATCATTATCCTTTTGTCTGTTGTGCTTGTTGGACGCTCTTGTAATATAACTTAGCGAATACTTTCTTTGTTAGGTACTTCCTAGCAAGGCTTTCATATGTCAAGTGTGAACAAGAATACTCCTATATGTTTGTCGAGTCAAAGTCTATCTCACTAGGTACAATGCCATCCTGGTTCTTTATGCCTTGATGCATCGTATCTATGTGTATTATCAAACATAAGGTAAGTAGCCCTTTTAAAATCCCAATCCTTGATAAGAAAATTATCATCATCTATCATCATCATCATCTCTAATAAAGTCTTGTCAGATCATGGACTTGTTGGATCCTCTTGTCATCATATCATTCCTAATTTCATCTTTCTTCACACTAACATCATGTCATGAATAGTTAATCATCATCACCAATGCATCCATCTTGCATCCACAAACCATCAACATTTGGCATATCATCCCACATGCATTTTCATCATCATAATATAGATCTGTTAGTCTAAGCATCTCATAAATCATATATTTACATAAATCATACATTTGCATAATCACAACATATCACATCATCATTTAAGTTGTTCAAGATAATATAGATTTGTTATTCTAAGCATCTTAAAACCACCTCATTTGCATCATCATCCATAACCATCCATCTTGAACCTCTTTATCGTGAGATCGACCCTCAAATCAAATCTTTTTGCTCAATCTCTCAAGGGGGCAATGTACTAGTGTACTTCTTTCCACTGGGGCAACTGAAAAAATTAGAAAATTTTTGAATTTTGATCGCGGCAAGTTTATTATTTGAACCAACACAACAATTACATTGCTTCAAAGAGGGAAAAAATGTAGACACGTGAAATTGACATCATGCATTTGACTAGGTCATATTCATCCATTCATCAAATAAATCAAGTTTATTTATTAATCTCCTAAAGTCATCAATTAAATTAAATAAATCAACTTGATCCTAACATCACCCTCCTTGATTAAATAAATCAAACCTTTATTCAATTAAATCTGAAATCACCTTCAATCCCTTTTGATTTAAATAAATAAAAATATTCAAGTCAAAAGGGTCAAAGCCCCTAATCATCAGTTAATATAATCTAATCCTAATTAATCTAACCTAACCACCCATCACATCCTCTAGCTTTTTCCACTTGCACCAATAAATCATTTTAATTCATTTATAAAATCAGCATTTTCCATCAACATGGCATCTTTGAGGAATATTCACTCAAGTTTGAATTCAAAAACAAGTGGACATGTACACCCAACAAAGCATTTATGAGCTCTTACATGGCTCTTACATGTCTCTTGCACAAGTCAAACTAAGCATTTAATTCACAATTTCAAATTTGAATCTCCCCCTCTTTGGCACATTGACCAAAATGTGCTCATTCCTCATCCTATGACAAGATGACAAGTGGCCTCCTATCATTGGTCAAATCTTTGTCCCACATTCATCCATTTGGCTATTTCTCTCATCAAAGCATTTTATAAATAGAGAGCTTCATTCATCAACAAATCATCCACAAATCTTATGCAAAGTCACTCTCTTTATTTGAAAACTGACTTTGTCCATGGCATCATCATCATTGGCATTATCAAGGGTTGGGAAAGGGCTATTTTCCACAATAGCAACAATCCAATATGAAATAAATTTTTGATTATGTTTTTATATGGTTTCATTTAATTATCTTTGTTCTATTTAGTTTGCATATTTTAGCATGGTTAAGTATTTCATAGGGATGTTTAGTCTAATGGGTTTCAAATGACTAACATGATGATATTATGTTAAGATTGTTAACCATTTGCAGATTTGGCATCCACACTAATGATAGCAAACAAAATTGTAGAAACAAGGTTATAAATGTTGTAAAATGCAATTTTTGATATGCACTAGGACTAAATCGCTTAGAGGGGTGTATAAATCCCAGTGAGGGTTTTTTTCAAAAATTAAAAAAAAAGTGATTTTTATGCTTTTTAGTTTGTACATGATCTATAACCTAAGTGAAAATACATATTTTATATTATTTTCAATTATTTGAGGTGAAAAAATGAAACCTATATGCACTTTCACTAATGCAAAAATTAGAAACACTATAATGCTAATTAATTAGTGCAAATCTTAATGCAATGTTAATGCAAGCAAGATCTAGGATGATGATGCACTCTAAATCAAAATTATGATGCTCTAATTGTAGGTTCACCAAAATGTAAGGAAGAAAGTTGTTGTTGGCTATGGTTTGGGACATAGAACAACAATCTTCTACACTTCTTGAATTCAAGGACAAACCCTAGAGATCTCAATCCAAGGATGAAGTAGGTGAAAGAAATCTTGCAATAGGGTGTCCTAGGGTCTAACTTATGATTGCAAGAGGTGTTCACCACCAAGCTAGGGCTTGGAAAGACTAATGAAATGCAAGATTTAATGACAAAACCTACTGATATGCAGAGCTTAACTAAATGACCTGGAAATGCAAGTAAATCATAATAGAAAGGTGTAAAATTAGAAGTGTGCACCTAGAAACCTGTAGAGGCTTGAATGAGGACCCAAAATTCTGAAAACACTAATTTTGATGTTGACTAGGACTCATATGCCAATCTAGGTGATTTAGTCCTAGATTGGGTTTTCTATGCCAAAACTAGAATCTGATAGTGCTAGTTCTGAATCTCTTGAAACCCTAAAAAATTGGTTCTATTGGGACTCATATGCCCAAGGTGGCATATCATTCCAAGTGTGTTTTTTCTGAAGCTTAAGGTCTAATCCTACTCTCCAATCTCTTCTTTCTTCCACACTTAGTTTTGGGATCTGAAACCCTAATTTTGGACCTATAGGAGACTTTCTATGACCTTACAAGTGAGGAGATAACTCCAAAAACTTCCTTCAAGTTTATAACCTAATATTCAAAGATCCTTCATGCTCCAAGACACTTAGATCTGCAATCACACATATAAAGAGGAGAAAAACTTGTTGATTGTTAGTGAATGGGGGTTTGCGTTGGTCAAACCCCTTTGAGGTAATTAAACCAAATGATGAGATAATTAAATAAGGACATGAAACATGAAGCATGGAACATGAAACATGAATAATGATACCTTGAATGATGTCTTGTAAATCAGAAACCTAACATGAAGTGGCCACGAAGGATGTGGATCTAGATCTTGAAATAAGTGTGGAACAATGCTTGATCTTGGATCTTGAATGCAACATCACCACACTAGCTCACCAACATGTTTGATGCTTGATAGCCTTGACATGATGAGAGATATTGAATTTCTAACACAGTTGATGAAGAATTCTTCCCTTGAATGCCTTAGAAATGATCTTTTAAACTCTCTTGATGATCTTGTGAAGTCTCAAAATGCTTAACTCTTGAGTGCTTGACTTGATATCATGAATGCTTAGTGAAATAATGATTTGAGACCTTGTTTATATCGAAAATCCATCCACATTACCTGATGAAAGGAGAATGTTGCTGCTCATAAAACACAATGCAATATATCTCTATTGCAATAAATAACAATAATTCCATAAACAAACTCATACAATCATGAAGACCAATAGAGAGAAAAATCATTAATTCAAAACTAAATTCTCTTTCATTCTCATAGAAACAATTAAAAACTTTCTCAATCCATCAAGGATTCAAATCTTCTCAAAAATTTCTTCCTGTAGCTTCCTTTCACTGCCCCAAAACACTTCATACCTTTCCTCCAAAATCTCTGCACATTTCTCTTGAACTCCACGCTATCTTCTTCTTTTTTGTCTTAGCTTCTAAAACTCGTCACATTTTGTCTACCCCTACTCCCTCATTTTTCTAAATCTTCTAAAACCATTTTTGGGTTTTGTGCACTTGATTCCTAGCTTTCCAAATCATTTTGTTACTTTATGAGAAATTTATAGCCATTTTACTAAAATTGGGTCTCCTGGTTACAACCCCAGGCCATCTTCTTCTACCCAGAATTTCATTCAAACCTTTGCCTCATCCATTCTAGGCATGGGATTCATGCATTCAGCCCCTTAATTATTCTTTCCTAAAAAAATTTCCAATATTTTCTAGCACTAATGGCAAACAAATTCAAATTCTTGGGAGTTACAAATGAATAAAAATTAATTTACATTAGGCATGAGACTTTGGCTCCCAAGCATGATTTTTAATTTGCAAAATTTGCAATATCATTACAATTTAAATTCAAAGCTTATTATTTATTTATGAAAAAGGATCCCATATGAAAGAGCTAAAAATGAGAGAGGGAAAAAGTAACATTCCTACAAATCCAACAACATGCAAAAATCAAGAAAATAAAATAAATTTATTTTTGGGTGTGCGGGATGGCTTGGTACCCCTAGATGCTCCTACATCAGACACCTGAGGTAAGTGAAATGTTCCATGAGTTGAAAAATCATGGACATTTGAAGACCATTTGTTTTCTTTGGATCCATCAGTCTTCCTTATTTTTCCAAAATTTCCCCTTTCTCTTCTTCCAACATCTTGTTAGAACATTCGCCATCCTCCTCTAAAGAATCATTAATTTCCTCCTCTCCTCTTTAATGGGTTTTTCCCCATCAAAAACTGACCACCTCCACCAAAACTCACCAATGGAATCCTTTCTAGCTTCTACATATAAATATGCTACATCCACACACCAATCTGCAACTACATAATCTCTCTATCTATCTTCTTGCACTAACTCCTTTTGCAAATTCACATCAACTATTTCATCACACAATACAAAAATATCAAAAGTTACCTCTTCATCAATCTAATGCTTCATGTCAACCAACATGTCTTCATTATACTCTCCCTCTACTTCTGCAACTTCTACCTCATCATCATCTGTTGTAATTTCTCTATGTTCTTTATCCTTTGTATTTATCTTTGTCTCTTCAAGATTTAAATCTCCTCTTAACCACCTATCTATTATTTCCATCTCTTTTATCAATAGGATATTCTCTTCATTTCTTCCAAGTTCTTCATCAAATTTTGGTACTTTAGCATGCAAATGTCCTTCTTCATTATCACTATCTATTGTAGAGACATGCTTTTGTTGTTGTAATCTCACTATATTCTTCATCCTTTATAGGGGTTACTTTCACTTCTTTTTCCTTCTCTCTTTGGCTGTGACAATAATTTTCTCTACTCTTCTTCTTGATGTCCTCAAAGCATACTTCTGTAATATTATCTCCCTCATGTTTACCTGCATACACAACTATGAAATTTTTTTTGTCTTTCTTCTTTGACATTTCGTCAAACACTTTCCACACACTCTCAATATAAAACCTCTCAGGTATAGACTACCTCACATTCGGTGACCAGTCTACACACACATTCCACCCCCAAATCCTAGTGCAAACTGCCTCACATTTGGTGCTTTGCCTACACACTCAAGAACTCCTACTCTAATACCACTAATGAAAGGAGAATATTTCTGCTCACAAAACACAATGCAATATATCTCTATTGCAACAAATAACAAGCATTCCATAAACAAACACATAAAATCATGAAGACCAATAGAGAGACTAAATTTTCTTTCATTCTCATAGAAACAATTAAAAAACTTTCTCAATCCATCAAGGATTCAAATCTTCTCAATAGGTTCTTCCTGTAGCTTCCTTTTGCTATCCCAAAACTCTTCATACCTTTCCTCCAAAATCTCTGCACATTTTTCTTGAACTCCACATTGTCCTCTTCTTCTTTTCGTCTTAACTTCTAAAATGCATCACATTCTGTCTACCCCTGATTTTTTTGAATCTTCTAAAACGGTTTATGGGTTTTGTGTGCATCGTTCCTAGATTTCCAAATAATTTTTCAATTCTTAATTTCATTAATGTATGAGAAATTTAGGGCTATTTTATTGAGAATGGGTCTCCTAGCTACAACCCCAGGCCATCTTCTTCTACCCAGAATGTCATTCAAACCTATGCCTCCTCCATTTTGGGCATGGGATTCATGCATTCATCCCCTTAATTATTCTTTCATGACAATTTTTCCAATATTTTCCTAAATTGAAATCATTTATCTCATTCTTGCACCTCCACTACCTCCAGTACTTACACCCAATAGATTCCAATACTAATGGCAAACAAATTCAAATTCTTGGGAGTTACAAATAAATAAAGATCAATTTACATTGGGCATGGGACTTTAGTTCCCAAGCATAATTTTTAATTTGCAACATTTGCAATGTCATTACAATTTAAATGCAAATCATATTATTGATTTATGAAAAAGGGTCCCATATGAAAGAGCTGAAAATGAGAGAGGGAAAAAGAAAAATTTCTACAAAACCAACAACACGCTAAAATCAAGAAAATAAAACAAATTTATTTTTGGATGTGTAGGATTGCTTGGTAGCCTTAGATGCTCCTACATCAAACACCCAAGGTAAGTGAAATGTTCCACGAGTTGAAAACTCATGAACATTTGAAGACCATATGTTTTCTTTGGATCCATTGTTCTTCCTTATTCTTCTCAAATTTCCTCTTTCTCTTCTTCCAACATCTTGCTAGAACATTCACCATCCTCCTCGAAAGAATCCTTCATTTCCTCCTCTCCTCTTTCATGGGTTTTCCCCCATCACAAACTAACCACTGCCACCAAATCTCACCAATGGAATCCTTTATAGCTTCTACATATAAATATGCTACATCCACACACCAATTTGTAACTACATAATCTCTCTTTCTATCTTCTTGCACTAAATCCTTATGTAAATTCACATCAACTATTTCATCACACTATGCAGAAAAATCAAAATTTACCTCTTCATCAATTTGATGCTTCATTTCCACCAACATGTCTTCATTATACTCTTCCTCTACTATTGCAACTTCTACCTCATCATCATATGTTGTAATTTCTCTATGTTTTTATCCTCTGTATCCATATTCGTCTCTTCAAGATTTAAATCTCCTCTTAACCACCTATCTATTATTTTCATCTCCTTTATCAATATAGGAGATTCTCTTCATTTTTTCCAAGTTCATCGAATTTTGGTCCTTTAGCATGCAAATATCCTTCTTCATTATCACTATCTATTGTAGCCTTTTTCTCTTCAACCTCTACCACCATCTCATGCTTGTTCTTTCTATCTTCTAAAAGACATACTTTTGCTGCTGCAATCTCACTATCTTCTTCATCATTTATAGGGGTTACTCGAGCACTTCTTTTTCCTTCTCTCTTTGGCTGCAACACTCATTTTCTCTACTCTTCTTCTCGATGTCCTCAAAGCATACTTTTGCAATATTCTCTCCCTCATGTTCACCTACATACACAATTATGAAAAACTTTTTTTCTTTCTTCTTTGACATTTCATCAAACACTTGCCACAAACTCTCAATATCAAACCTCTCAAGTATAGACTTCCTCACACTTGGTGATCAATCTACACACACATTCCACCCCCAGATCCTGGTGCAAACTACCTCACGTTTACTGCTCTTCCTATACATTGAAGAACTCTTGCTTTGATACCACTAATGAAAGGAGAATATTGTTGTTCACAAAACACAATGCAATATATCTCTATTGCAACAAATAACAATCATTCCATACACAAACTCATACAATAATGAAGACCAATAGTCTAGAGAAAATTCATTAATTCAAAACTAAATTTTCTTTCATTCTCATAGAAGGGTAAGTGCACCAAGATGGTTCCCAAAAAGGGGGCTTAAGTGGCCACTTTTTTTCTGAAATCAAGAAATGCTGACCTTGGATGTGAAATTGAGGATAATTACACTCAAAAATTTGAGATGGAACAAAAACAAGGATCAAAGTGCTCCGAGTCTACTTTCTAAACTACTAATTTATTTTGAAATGGCTGAGATTAAGGGGTTCAAAAGAGGGATGTACAGAAATTGGTGTTGGTTTTGTCAGAAAAACATAACATAGCAACTCTTGTACGACCTGAGCATGGTGAAATTTTTTGTAGTATTTTTAAAATATCTATGGTTAGAAGTTATCTAATAGCATCTAGTTGGTGTACAATTTTTTTAATAATTTTTTAATGAATATTTGATTTTTTACTAATTTTCTAAGTGGGCACTTCTTGAAAAGCAGAATTTTGGCTGTGCTCCCCCTATAAATTTTTTAAAATAATTGATTTTTTTTTCTTTTTCTTTTAAATTTGTAGAATGGAGTCCTAGTTTCTAAAAGTGTAATTTATTTGAAATTTTGATGAATGGTTAATTTATAACAAAAAAACACTAACACTGTTTTTGGGAAAAAAGAGATACACAACAAAAGAAATTATGGATGAAAGGCTTAACATTGTCAAAAAGTGAAAAAAAATTACATCGTTGGATAGCTAAGAGAGAACCTAACATTACCCATGTTTTTTATTTTGTGAATATTGAACTAGATGCAATCTTGATGGTGAGCACAGACCCGATTATGTGAAAAATTGTAGAATTTGCAAAAACACGTCTTTGGCCTTGTTGGGAATGCCCTCCAAGCCTTTGGGTTGGTATTCCAAGGCAAATAATTTCACTTTTTCTTTTTTTTAAAACACGAAATAACGTGCTCATGTTATAGTGAGCACTTTAAAAAAAAAATCATAAGTGGCCAGAGAAAATTGGTACCCAACTTCATGCACCCACCTAGAAACAATTAAAAAAATCTCAATCCATCACTTGGATTCAAATCTTCCTATAGCTTCCCTTCACTGCCCCAACACTCTTCATACCTTTCCTCCAAAATCTCTACACATTTCTCTTGAACTCCACAATGTCCTCTTCTTTTTGTCTTAGCTTCTAAACCCCATCACATTTTGTCTACCTAGGTGCTCCCTCATTTTTCAAAATCTTCTAAAACCGTTTATGGGTTTTTTGCGCCTCAATCCTAGCTTTCCAGATCATTTTGTAATTCTTTATTTCATTACCGTATGAGAAACTTATGGTCATTTTAGTGAGACAAAGTCTCCTAGTTATGACCCCAAGCCATCTTCTTCTACCCAGAATGTCATTCAAACCTCTACCTCCTCCATTCTAGGTGTGGGATTCATGCATTCATCCCCTTAATTATTCTTTCTTGAAAAAATTTCCAATGTTTTTCTCAATTGACATCCATTATCTCATTCTTGCACCTCCACTACCTCCAGCACTTGTACCCAGAAGATTTTAGCACTAATGGCAAACAAATTCAAATTATTGGGAGTTACAAATGAATAAAAATCAATTTACATTAGGCATGGGACTTTGGCTCCCAAGCATAATTTTTAATTTGCACCATTTGCAATATCATTACAATTTAAATTCAAAGCATATTATTGATTTATGAAAAAGGGTCCCATATGAAAGAGCTGAAAATGAGAGAGGGAAAAAGTAACATGCCTATAAAACCAAAAACATGCCAAAATTATATATATATATATATATATTTTGGGTGTGCAAGATTGCTTGGTACCCCTAGATGCTCCTATGTCATTGTCATTTATTAGATCCCTAATGCCGACATTCATGAAATTTGAATTTTAAACCTTGATTTCCTACTCAAAACTCAAAAAAGGATCCAAATGGGACTCATACACCATCTGTGGTGTATGGGTCCCACCTAGGTGGGACTCATATGCCTAGGATTGTGTATGGGTACCATGAGGAATTTTTGGAGAGAGAAAGTGTCAGGGAGCTAAGAAATTAAGTCTATTTGTTGATCTTGTCAAGATTTTGGTTAAAGTAAGCCTTAGGATGCATAATATAGGGTCTTAGGGGCCTATTAATGATGATATTAAGGTAATAAATGCAAGAGGGCTCAAAAATCAATGTGAAAGTGTAAATAAATATACTTTACAACATCAAGTTAAGGAAAAATTAGGTCTATTTAGCTTAAAAGTGCCCTAAATCCAATGTGAATGTGTACAACACATTACAACACTAGATTAAGGCAACATTAGGTCCAAGGGCCCTAAATTTAATGTGAAGGTGTAAATGAATACACTTTACAACATTAAATCAAGGAAAAATTAGGTTTATTTAGCTTAAATAGGGCCCAAGACCTAATGTGGATGTGTAAAACACATCACAACACTAGATCAAGGTGAGCTTAAGTTCATCTTAACATTAAACATTCCCAGGTTAAGTGTGAAAATGTAAACGACAATATTTTTTGACACTGCACTAACTTTGGGATATTCTTTGTAATTTATTCATCCTTCTTTCTAGTTAGATTAAGTAAAACTCGTGATAGTTTAGGGTTGTTCGTTCCATGGGATTCTCTTGGAAAGAAAGAGACACATGAGAAACAAATCCCCCTACTCTAGATAACATGTCGGATCTTTTTTTGTAATGTTTTAATGTCTATGATAATGCTTTCTCTAAGGAAGATTTTGATATGCTAGACAATGCCTTGGATGATTTCTTAGAGGCATCCTCTCCTATCTATAGATATCTTGAACAAAATTCTTCATCACAAATGTCTACTTTCTCTTCACAAGTTGAGAATTCGATGAACATCATTGTAGCCTTCATAGCTCCTTAAAGCCTAAGAGACTCATTGTTTACTTGACTCCAGCTAGCCCTTCTCCTAAGATTATTTATTCTATCAGTGGGGTTCCATATTCTAGTGACTCAATAGACTTGTATACAAGATTCCTAAGAGCTACAGACTCCTCTCCTTATAATGTCCTAGGGCACACATATATTACTAGAAGAAATCAACATAACTTGAATCAACAACCTTTTGTTCCTACTTCTCAACCTACTATGGTTCCTATGTCTTTGCCACCTTCTCAACCAAATCTTCCTTCAACACCTAGGCCTATAATTAAAGCACCTAGTGATTATGATCTTGTTGAGAAACTTCAAGTTACTCTAGCTAAGATCTTACTGTGGGATTTTCTTCAAATCACTCTGGTTAATTAAGGTATGCTTCAAGAAGCCTTTCAAAAGATCCTCTTACCTTCCTCTGCTAGGCCAACAAACATTAATGCGTTGATGACTCATATTCATGTGGATTCACCAAATATTACATTCCATCCACAAGAACTCCTACCCTTGGATGTGTAGAAACAAGCTAATCTTCTAATGATCATAGTCAATGTTAATCATATCGGTAATATATGTACCCTTATTGACACTGGCTCCCGGCTCTCAACATTTTTGGTATATACCTATTACCTAAGATTAAGGTTGATTCTTCTTCCCTAGTTGCTTATGCTTTGTATATTCATGGATTCGACAATGCTAGTCAACAAGCCCTAGGCACGATATTCTTTCCTTTGTGGCTAGGACCCATTACCTTACCCACTTTAGTTCATGTGATACTTGGCCCCTTACCTTACAATATTCTTTTAGGAAGACCTTTGATTCACACTATGGGAGTTGTGGCTTCTACTTTATATCATTATATAAGTTCATAGCTAATAATCAAGTAATTACAATCAAGATTATCCCCAAAGCTTTCCACCTTTGTGAGTTGGTAGCCATTGGTTGAGCCATGGTTGTTTCTACTCTTAAGAATTGTATTCCATCATTAACCTCTAATGCGCTAACATGTTCCTCAATGGTTTCATTCGTAGAGACTCCCCCTAAAATGAATGTCCCTAAAGAGGAGCAACTGAAAGAAAAGAGTCCTAAGTCTTCCTTGTCTACCTCTTCTTTTGCATCAAATGTATGTCTAGGTGATGATTGGGGGTCCTTATATTTCTCTAATTCTTCATCAGAGAATATAAAGTAGATCCCATCCATCTCGACCTTCCATTAACTTCAAATACCTCCACTAAGAAAGTTGATCATCCTCCCACTAAGAGGGACAATTGTGATCCTATCAAGGAACACAGTAGTTCCCCTATTGAGGAAGGTAATCATGCTTCTACTAAGGAGGATAATGTTTTTAATCCTATTGGGAAGGATGATTGTGATATTGTGGACATGTTTGACACCCATTGGTTGAATGATGCCCTCTATGTGGAACCACATTCTTCCTAGGCTTTACAAACACACTATGGCCCTAGATACAAGCTCATTTCTAAGTATGGTTATGAGTGTAAAGGTCTTGGGCATATCAAATAAGGAATTTAGGTTCCTATCCAAGTTAGGCCTCACAAGCATAACTTGGGACTAGGATGCTCTCTTGAACAATCTATGCAAAAACCATGGTGGAGTGTTAACATGATTTTAGTCGAACCTCTTAACCTAGTCCACCCTAAATTGATAGAGGACAAAGTAGAACCTAATGAATTTTCTCTAGACATTTTCTCCTCAAAGGAAGAACTAGAGGAATTCTTAGGTTCCTACTACCATTTTCCTTCTTTTCACCATAAGCGACAATTCTCATATCACTTGCACAAACAAGCATACTTCAAAGAATCTGCCTTAAGTGTGGCTTAGGAGGCTCCTCTATCTAGCGTGGATGATGGTGTTCTTGTACCTCACCCTGAAGACCATATTCCTTTCCTCAAGAGGGATACTATTGAGGTTTTCATGAATCCTTTAAATCTTCCAAAAAGTGATTAAAATTGTAAAGTTCCTTGCTACAAAAGAAACTAAATAGCACTTTGATCTTTTACATTCTTATCGTGATATTTTTGCTTGCTCATATGAGGAAATGGCTAGTATTGATGAGTCCATAGATGTTCATAATATCATCTTATGTCCCGATGCAAAGCCCATCAAGCAAAAGATCTGAAAGATGAATCATAAGGTTGCATTGTTGGTTAAGACTAAGATAGAGAAGCTATTAAAAGTAGGTTTTATCTATCCTATCCACTATTCACCTTAGATATTGAATATCATCACTGTTAGCAATCTTGATGGCCATATTCGTGTTTGTATTGAATTTCATGATCTCAATAAAGCTTCTCTTAAAGATGATTTTTTGTTACCTAATATCGATATGATTATAGACTCGACTGCAAGTCATGCCTTGTTGTCCTTCATGGATGGCTTCTCGAGCTATAACTAGATTCGTATTAACCCAAAGGATCAATATAAGATAGCCTTCACTACCCCTTGGGATACCTTCTTCTATGTGGTCATGTCTTTTGGGTTAAAAAATGTAGGCACAACTTACCAATGGGTTATGACCTTAATCTTTCATTATTTCATTCATAAAATTCTACAAGATTATGTTGATAATATCTTGGAAAAATCTATAACCCATCAGGATCACATAGAAAATCTTTGTCTTATCTTTGAAAGGCTTCAACTCTATAAAATGAGGCTAAATCCTCTTTAAGTGTGCATTTTGCATGGAGACAAGGAAAATTTTAGGATTTATAGTTTCTCATCATAGAATTGAGGTCGACAAAAACAAGATTGGCATGCTTGTTAACATGCCTCCACCTAGAAACATCTCTTAGTTGTGTAGTTTTCAAGTGAAGATTCAGGAAATTCATAGATTTGCATCTTAGTTGGTTGATTGTACCCTCCCTTTCACATGTTTTCTAAAGAAATATGTTCATTTCTTTTGGGATGATGAGTGTGAGAAGGCTTTTGAGTCCAATCAAAAGTTATCTAGCCAATCCTCCTTTTTTAATGTTGACTATACAGGATAGACCTTTTCTGCTTTACATTTCCGCATCATCGGGCATGTGTAGGATCATGGTATGCCAAAAAGTGGCAATGGAGAAAAAAATACGTGTTTCTACGACTCAAAAATGTGAAAATGGTGAGTTGAATTTTTGGGGCTCGGGTGACTAACGAGGTAGAGGAAAAACTTAGATTTAAGAATCGGATATCCGATTCAAATCAGATATCTGATTTTGTTGACATATATATATATAAAATTTCGGGCGACCAAAACTCATTTTCACATTTGCATTCGGCTCAACCGCGGCGGGCGCATAGTGGAAAGCGCAAATCAGATATCCGATTTGAAATCCATCTCCAACAGGTAAAATTCTTGATTTTTTATTTGCTCTAATCAAATTTTCAATTAGATTTGTTTAATTTTAGTTAATTTTTTTCAAAATAGGTTTTTTGGTAGATTTTTTATGAAAAAGTTGAATTTAGCATGGATTTTGATGAAAATTGAATGTTTGCAATGGATTTTGATGAAAATTGAATGTTTGCAATGGATTTTCACTTAAAAATAGTGTTTTTTATGTATTTGGATTAAAAATTAGAGAATTTTATTAATTTTTGTTAAAAACTAGGGTTTTTGTTGGATTTTTAAAAAAAACTAGGGTATTTTTATACTATTTTCATTTATATTGTCTGATTTTAATTAGATTGATTTGTTTTTATATTTAATCAGGCATTAGCATTAAATTGTTTTGAATCTTGTAGAAAATTTATGAGCTTCATGACCTTGTGTCACTTCACTAATACCCACATGAGATGTAGTTGTAGACTTATGGCTTCCTATGTTGCAATCATAGCCAATGTTGAGCTTGATTCTTATAACTCTTTCACTCAACGTATTATGTCTACCCAATCCATCTTATATTCCCTCCCTAGTCCTACATTACCCATGTCTTTTTTGTAACCTAACATTTATGTGGACTTGGCATATGTTATTTCTAAGGTCCCCAATGATAATCTAGAATAATTGGATAAAGACCTACAATGAATTCAACAATTCTTAAGCATTGAACCTTTGGATGGAGAAGCAATCCCTCTTTTGGATAGCATTGGGAAGTTGGTAAATGATTAGGAAGGGATAGAAGTGTTACGTAGCCTAGCTAATATAGTAGATTCTAATATTCCTTTGGTAGCTAGTTTCACGAAATTTTTGACTAATGCTCAAAATCCTTTTGGAAAATAAGTTTCCTCTCCCACAATAATGCCTTCTATTCCCAACTTTACACCTCCAATCATAGCATCAATGATGGAATATAACAATGGTTTAAACTCAAGCTTAGGAATCTCTAGTGGAAATTATAATAGTTTTGTCCCTTCACCTATAAAACCTTCATATTCATCACCCCTCCTAAACATGAAATATAATATCCCACCATTCCTCCATACTAGTTCACCATACTTGAAAAACTCTCACAACATGTGGCCCAATGATTTTGTGATAAATCAACTTTTTTATTTAAAGCATGAGATTATTACAACAACAAATTTCAAACTTAAACCAAAATCAAACCAATAGTAAACATCCAAAATACCTTACACATAGTTCATTAATGTTCACTATTTTAAAAACACCTATACTACAAAACATTGAAATACCTCGCTTTGGAAAGTGCAATGGTAAAAAATATCCTAATAACCATTTGTTAGTTTTTACTACCTTGTGTAGAGACTTTATTTTTGAAGATTCACTCATAGTGAAACTCTTTTCTAGATCATTGAAAGATATGGCCTTCGATTGGTTTTGTTCATTGTCAAACAATCAATTACCTCCTTTACACAACTCATTAATGATTTCCTCCAACACTTTCAAGTGAACATCAGTCCTCAAGTTACATTAACAAATTTAGTTCATTGTAATCAAGGACCTAAAGAGAAAATAAAAAAACTTTATGAAATGATACTAATCCCTTTATTTGAAATTCTCCT